>OY757015.1:5644835-5966374 GCA_963580285.1 Lucinisca nassula | reverse complement strand
AATATTCTAGCAAGATAAGGGTTAATAAAAAAAAAAAGTGTGACATTTCTGTTACTGTGCCCAAATATAGATTGTAGCGCTCGTTAGAATCGCCTCATTTAGGCTGCTCTAACGACTACATAATCTATGTTTTTTTTTTAGCAAACCGGATGGGAATGTTTACATTGTAAACCCCATATTTCTCAGCCACAAAGCGTGGTTTACATGGGTATTTATCAAATACTTGAGGATTGCACACTGTACAGCTAAAGCGATTCTTGGCAGTAGGCAACTTGAGTGGCGGCGACAGAAACTCACCAGGAATCGCGTGGAGTCCGGCAGTGTAGCCCTTTGGGTAAAATATTGAACCGAGGCCTATATATCTAGCTGTTAAAAGGGCTTAGAAATACAAAACAATAACTAAAAGGAGGGTCTATGATGGTATGGGAAAGGATTCAAAAAGCATCTTTGATAACTAAGTTAAAATAATTTAGATGTATCTTTTGACGTTAATGTCATCTGCAACGTAAAAAATCTTCTTGATTGGCCATTTTTCACACTTTAATTGAATGTTTAAAATATTTTTCTAACATTTATCATGAATTTTGCATTAAGTGGTTAAAATTGTGGTCCCCGATTAAAGCTATTAATGTTATACAGGGAATATGTTATAAAACTGTGCCCTGACGTTGGCATATAAAACCATTCAACGTCACTGTGCCGACGTGTCAAGATGCATCATTTTGATGGCAAAGAAAATTGACTCCATGTGGTTAATACACCTATACCGTACATGTTTATACTTTAAGACAGTGTGCATTATTGTTATAAGTTTGCTTTAAATGTCAGTGTCAACTGAAATTGACCGAATGTTTTTCTCCGATTATGCTTTTTCTACCGCGCATGCTTAACGCTCGTTACGCGAATTACGCATGCGCTGTTTTGTACTTTATAAGTAATACATATAATTCCCCGAAAACTAAAGTACTTTATTGGACTTGTCAAAGGGGCTACTCTTAAAGGAAAGAATTTTCTCCCATCGGGAGAAAATTCTTTCCATTAAGAGTTGCCAACGGTTATATTGATTGATTAATTGATTGATTGATTGGTTGGTTGAAAGATTGTGTTAGGGTTTACCATCACGTGAACCCGTGTGGGCCATTTTGTGTTGTCTCCCAGAGAAAGGGAGAAAAGAGAAAGAAGAGACAGTAGAGGAGATGAAAGTGAGGGACAGAGGAGAAAGAGGAAAATGAATGGCAGTGTAGAAGCTGAAGAAATAACAACGTGGCCCACTACCTTTACGGACTGCAAGGACATGCTGTCCTTGCCCAACTCTAAGCCAATTATCAGTTGGACGCCCCAGTAACGCAAGATACACGACATCGTCGTCTCAACCAACCACCCCATCCACCGTTTTAAGGAAAGAATTTGCTTTAGATTCCCCTATACTTTCCACTTTCCACTGTGACTGTTACGTACTCACGCATGTCCTGGTCTGATGGATAGAAAAGGGTGTTTGCAACATGATTTGTTATAGTTTAATTTCTTGGGAATAACTGGATTTCACCAGGTCTTTATTTCGCGATTTTGTCGCCGGTTGATTCGAGGATGTTGGGATTTTTGTCGTGCCTGTTATTGGCATGGCGAAATATAGGCGCCCGGTTTTCCGACCGTTCGTCTGTTCGTCCGTCCGTCCGTTTGTCAAGGCGTCAACATTTGCGACCACTCTAGCGTTCACCCTAATGTTCAAGTTAATTTCTCAAGAACTATTAGAGCTTCATTAATTATACTTGGTACAAACTTGTATCTGGGGATGGCAACTTAAATGCAAGCATCCATATTTGACCTTGTCCTACATTTGAAGGTTCACTGACTTTGTAAAATATTGCGACCACCCTGGCGTCCACCCTAATGGTCAAGTTTATTTCTCAAGAACTATAAGAGCTTCATTAATGACATTTGGTACAAACTTGAATCTGGGGATGACAACTTAAAAGCAAGCATCCATATATGACCTTGACCTAAATTCTATGGTTCACTGACTTTGTAAATATTGCGACCACCCTATCGTTCACCCTAATGGTCAAGTTAATTTCTCAAGAACTATAAGAGCTTCAATAATGATACTTGGTACCAACTTGTATCTCGGGATGGCAACTTAAATGCAAGCATCCATATTTGACCTTGAGCTACATTTCAAGATTCACTGACTTTGTAAAGCAATGCGACCACCCTAGCGTTCACCCAAATGGTCAAGTTAATTTCTCAAAAACTATAAGAGTTTTATTAATAATACTTGGTCCAAACTTGTATCTCGGGATGGCAAGTTAAATGCAAGCATCCATATTTGACTCGACCAACATTTTATGGTTCACTGACTTTGTAAAATATTGCGACCACCCTAGCGTTCACCCAAATGGTCAAGTTAATTTCTCAAAAACTATTAAGAGCTTCATTAATGATTCTTGGTACAAACTTGTATCATGAGATGGAAACTTAAATGCACGCATCCATATTTGACATTGACCTACATTTTATGGTTCACTGGCTTTGTTTGATATTGCAACGACCCTAGCGTTCACCCTTATGGTTAAGTTCATTTCTCAAGAGTTATTTGAACTTCATTAATGATACTTAGTCCAAGCTTGCATTTAACAATGGCAACTTTTATGCACGCATCTATGTTTGACCTTGGCCTAGATGTCATGGTTCGATGACTTTGCACCCCCACAGGCGCGACATAGCCTTCGGCGGAATTCTTGTTGTTGTATACATAGTCACGAGTTTTTTCTTCGGCATGAGCCGAGTTGTAACTCGGCGCGAGTTGTTGCCCTCTTCTTTTGGCCAGAACTTTTCTTCGAGTCCATTATGACATGTCGTAGCGACACTTCTACGAGTTGTTGCGAGTTGGGGCGATATGCGTTCGACAACCGCCCACATATGGCGACATCAATACGGCATGCTTCGAGTTGTTAATTCGTACGACATACCCCGAGTTTTACGCAGGATGTTGTTGGTAAACCCTCCTGAATGCTTGTCTTTATTATATAGAAATATTATATAGAATAGAAACTCTATTTTGAATTAAAAAGGTACCGTCGAACTTCGATGGCTCGAACACCGAAGGCTTGTTTACCATGGCTGAGTCGAACCCGTTTTTGAGTCCCTAGGGAATTCCTCTGCATAAGAAAAAGTGTGGGATAATTAAGGAGATCTTCGACTTTTATCTTCAAATGTATGCTGTGTGTACTCATTAGAATCGCCTCAATGAGGCGATTCTAATGAGTACACACAGCATACATTTTTATTATAGAACACCGAAAAGATGTCTAAAAATATCTCGTTATGCCTCCTGACAGTAACCCTCAGTGGCTCGAACTACCCCTGTCTCGAACGGATTTTCGAGGTCCCAAAGGTGTTCGAGCCCTTGAAGTTCGACTGTAGATTGTAAAGGTAATTAAAAAGACTTGCCCCCTTCGTGTTTTCGGAGTCTCGTCACATGCGAGAAGCATTGTTTCCGGAGCCCCGACTCGTGAGTGAACCCTTTGTTTTCGGAGCAGATCTCTGGGAAGCTGGCTTTTCTAGACTTTGGAATGAACAGGCACGCAATGCTGTCTCATCGGATATGTCATAGGGGCGGGAATACGGGAAATTAGAAGTGAAAGCAGCATTTACTGTCAGGCAGTTCCATCGATCGAATCTTGATGTGTACGGAACACGGTAATATCTGTGTGTTGCATTAATTCGGAATGGTTTCTTTGCGATTTCTTTACGATTGCTTACCTTCGCCCCCCACCCACCGAGGCTTGGATACTTGGACGGGCTGCATGATGCTTCCACGCAGAGCTGAAACTGACCACACACGAGTACTGGTAAACCACCAAGAAGGACTGCCCAGGTAAAGTGATGTGTGTCAGACCGCCCAATGCATGTAAGCGTTGATTTCAATGGGTGGTAGGGCTTGTGATGTCATTTCATTTCCATGTCGGGTAAAAGTCCCACAAAGTTGGAAGCTATGTCTCTAAAATGACCTAAATAGTAAACAAACAAAAACGACTGCTTACCACCAAAGACACCGATACAGATACCATACTTACCCGTTATTCCCAGACACCTTCTTAACTCCTTACCATACTTTTCTAGCATTGATCTGAACATATTTTATTGCTTATAACATGACAAGATACAGGCAATTCTAACACAGCGCGCCTATATAGGCAATGCAAAATAACTGTGTTTTATTCTGCAACAAATCACAGCTCGGAAGAGCGTGACGTGTGACGTCATTAAAAACTGCAAATTTATGACGTCACTAGTCGATTTACTTGACGTTAGTCGGTGTAACGTCATTTTCTCGCATCGAGAACGTTAGAAAAGCATGTAAATGCATGTGTTTCAGTCGATAATTTTAGCGGGATTTCTTCTAACAATGGCGGAAGGTTGTGAGATTTTGAAGGAAACAACAACATTATTGCCGATTTTCAGCGTGTTAGAATTGAAATAGATCAGCTCTAGCCATTGATTTGTTGTGTAATAAATCACAGTTTGTCGGTCAGTTGTAAGTAGACAAATCACGCGCGCTACGCGCTCGTGATTTGTCTACTTTACAACTGACCTCCAAACTGTGATTTATTACACAACAAATCACAGTTAGAGCTGATCTATTTCTTAAATAGGTTGGGCCACAAGTTTTAGCAACATTGTTTACGGCCCTTCTAACATTTGAACCGATGCAATTCGGTATCCGATGTTGTGCCTTAAGATAGCTGAATCAGTGACAGACAGTATAAACCCAGATGAGATGCAGCGTTATCCTCTTCCCAATTCTGGAGCATTACCATTTAAGTGTTGATGGACATTGAATCCTCTTGGCAACCTCTGTGTGGTGATGAACGTTGTTTTCATTTTGTGCCTGTGAGCGTCTGTGGCGGCAAAATATCTATGTATGTAGCAGGAAATAAGAAAGTGTATAGCAGGAAATAAGAACATATCCTACAGAAACACCATTTAATATCAAATATAACTCAGCACTACAATTTAAGCCTTTTTACCAGACGCAGGTCTGGGACAGTCTGACAAAACAAAATCTACCAGAAAAATGCCACTTTTTAGGGCTTTGATAGTAATATCAAACACAAATTAGAAAATTGTGTCTGTCCAGAATCAGTGTGTATATGAAATATGAACTGCTCGAAAAAAAATAATAACAATCGTGTGATACAGGTTTGTCTTCCAAAAATAAACAAACAAAAAAGAAGCAACTGGTAGTAGCCAAAATACTTTAAAATGGTTAAAATGGTTAAAAATACGTTAAAATTCCATGCGACTAGAAATAGCCAAAATACGTTCAAATGACTCGTACCATCGACTGGCACTGGCCAACATGCGTTAAAATGGCTAGTGCCAGTCGACTGTCAATAGCAATTTTGACGTGTTACCGCTATTGCCAGCTGGCTGGCAATAGACCTTTGCAAAAAATTACTAAAGAAATCACTTGTCTTTCTAATGTTCACAAACATCCCTATAGTTTGAACTGAAGACAAGATGTTTACATAAAATATATTCGGATTTTGAACATTCCTCCAAAATTATATACAGCCCTCAGTAAATACATGATACAGAATAGTTTTGCTTTTAAGTAGTTAATTTGTTTGACCCTACAATAAATAACTGAAAAAGAGGGCAAACACGATGAAACGTGGACGAATTAAAGGGTACTTGGGCAATGTATCGTGACTAAATGATAAATGTTAACAATTCAAGAAACTTGAAGTTTGCCCCTTTTGCCTTGCGTCCCCTAAAAAGGGACACTGGAAAAAATGAAGACTCAGATCAGACGCCGCAGAACGCGGCGTCTGATCAGTGTCTTTATTGTTTGCTTAGAGTACAAGCAGTTTTGTAAAACTTACAGTTAGTAGAATAAATTGGACGCCCCTCAGATTGGAGATGCACAAGTTGGAAAGTTCTTTTCAGTTTAAATGGGCAAAAGACGATCATGTATGGTGGTGTTGGCAGTTCAGACGGACCCGGTCAATTGTTGCACTCAAAACTATGCATGGAAGGCGGGCTTAGAAATATCAAATTTTATTGGTACTGTCCATATTATTAATAAACTTGTCAAAGTCATGTATCAAATGTATATATATGACTTTCAGCGGCTGTTATGGCCCTCGCCCGTCGGGAAATATATGGGCTGCATGATGCTTCCAGGCAGAGCTGAAACCGACCCGCACACGAGTACTGGTAAACCGCTTAGAGGATCTAAGCCTGCCCAGGCAAAGCGGTGTGTGTCGGACCGTCCATGCTTATAAACCCTATTGGTTTCATTGGGCTGCACGGCTTGAGATGTCATTTTATCTCAATGTCTGGTTAAAAGTCCCACAAAATTGGAAGCAAGGTCTCCAAAATGAACTTTACAGTGTTGACGGGGACGTTAAACCTCAAATCAAACAAACAAATGAGCGGCTGTTAATTCATTTCCAGTGACACACTGACTGTCGCTATCCCAAACACTGTTATCTTAAACTACTGCCGAAGTCAAATAAAATTTTGGACAATGTTGTTTTTGAAACCCCTACTGACAGCAAAGGATGTGCCCAAATTTAAAGCTGGAAAGGTCCATACCAGAAACGTAGCGACGTAAGGGTTGACGGGATACCCATGCGCATCTCAAAAACATGCAAATCGTCTGGAACACGAGTCACTGGCTTCACACACCTTGGTATCCACAAAAGAGTGTAGCCCCGGCACCAGCGACAAGGTGTGTATAATCCGACTTCTGTTCAGGGCGGTTTACAGTCCAACAGACTATATATGAGCCCCGCCAAGCGAATTTGTGTCTTCGAGCATTCCGTCATGACAATTTTAACTGCGCATGCCCAGCCATTCAGAGGGGCCAGGGATATATGGCTTTCTGTCTGAAGGTTCCTCTTGATTCACTTCTTGTATGAGCGAGCAGCGAAGGTTCTGGCGAGACTGCGCGGATGCGCAGGCTCGCCTGAACCTTCGCTGCTCGCATAGGCGATAAGTACCAAAATCGCTTGACAGGGCCTATATATAAGTAAACAAGATAAATTATTGAGAATTTATTTGCTATACATAAATTGTGTTTCGCGTCAATGTTTTTCATAGGCAATTGGTGGATAGATATGTCATCATATGTTTATTAACCTGGACGTTTATAGATTTTCACTTGCTGACATTTGGCTGCCCAAGGAAATTGAGAAAAAGAAATTTTTTTTTAATAAAGTGCAATTCATTTTGGCTCACGATTTATATAACGGTGTTCCTTTTGCAAACTTGAAAATACAGTGGAACTTCGATGGCTCGAACACCGATGGCTCGTTTACCATGGATGTGTCGAATCCATTCTTGAGTCCCTAGCGTAATTCTATACACAAGAAATAGTGGGGGATTATTAAGGAGATTTTAGTCTTTTATCTTGCAAATGTATACTGTGTGTACTCATTAGAATCGCCTCTATGAGGCGATTCTAATGAGTACACACAGCACACATATTCATTATAGAACACCGAAAAGATGTCTAAAAGTATCTCGTTACGCCTCCTGACAGTAACCTCAGTGGCTCGAACTACTCCTGTCTCGAACAGATTTTCGAGGTCCCAAAGGTGTTCGAGCCATTGAAGTTCGACTGTAGTCCTTTTTATGTCTCGTCACAAACTGTGTAATACACTTCGAAATTTTGAGTGTCACTCCGCCAGCACTCCATCGGTCGTGTCCGCTCCATAACTTTGATACAATTGGGGATATCTTCACGAATTTTCACACAAAACACCACCAGGCGACTTGCAGAACACATGA
Source organism: Lucinisca nassula (assembly GCA_963580285.1). Classification (NCBI taxonomy): domain Eukaryota; kingdom Metazoa; phylum Mollusca; class Bivalvia; order Lucinida; family Lucinidae; genus Lucinisca; species Lucinisca nassula. The sequence continues at coordinate 5,958,574 of OY757015.1, read as the reverse complement.
ACCATACTTCTGGTTTACCTACTTGTGGAACGTGGAGTTATTGCCCTTTGAACATTGACCGTAACCATTTCTACCACGTCCTTGTGTCGGCTCTGAAAATTTAAAACCGTTTGAGATATGTTCGTTGTGAAGCACCATGAGACGACGTATAGAACGCAGGAAAAATGAGGGGGAGAAGCCGGATAGGGTGCAGTACTTGCAGCGTTTTACTTCAGTACGTGAAAATATTTAAGAAAATTAACCCTTGTCCTGCTGAGCCCGGATATGCCTTATTTTCCAAACAATGAAGATACAGATCAGATGGCTTCTGACGAAGCCATCTGATCAGGATCTACATTGTTTGCTATTCAGATTGTGAATTTGTTGCAATAATTTGCATCAAGTAATCTGATTGGTTGATAATCAGTAGTGAGTGTGGCATATATGAATATTCAGCAGGACAAGGATTAATACACCGGTAACACAGTAATACTTCAATTGGTCGAACACCCTTGGGTCCATGAAAAATTGTTCGAGACAGTGGTGGTTTGAACCATTGAGGGATGCCTTTCGAACAATAAATAATAATAATGCCAATGGTGAAATACTGTGAAATTCCTATATTGAGACCACTTTTAGGACTGTTCAAAAGTGGTCTTTAAGACCACTTTTGAACAGACTGTTCAAAAGTGGTCTTTAAGACCACTTTTGAACAGACTGTTCAAAAGTGGTCTTTAAGACCACTTTTGAACAGTCCTAATGGTGGTCCCTGACCAGAGGACATTGTGTGCAGAAAACACGAAGAAAAAATAACTGGACCTTCTAAATAAGCCTTTTAAAGCATAATCAGTCTTAATTTTTGGTGGTCTTAACAGCGGAATTTCACTGTACTGGCACCACAGGTGGGTCAATTTTCTCTTGATTTGGTCCTGAACGAGAACTTAGAGTTTTTAGTTAAGCCGCGTTTATGGCGTCTGATCTGGGTCTACACTGTTTGCAGATGCCCCAACATATGGACCCAGCCCCTGTTTTACAGATAACTCTCTTTACACTACACTCTGACGTTAAGCTTGTGGGTTCATTGGTCAAAAATTGAAAAATTACGTTTCCATATTATTACGCTGCTTGTCATAACGCGAATTCGATATAACACTACCTTCGTCATGCTATATTTTCTATTTTGGATATAACATGGTCTCCTTACAAAACGGTATTTTGTATGACTCCCAGCAGTAGCGTTATAATGAGGCTATTTTGAAATATAGTTATTTTCTAAATACACATAAACTTCTTTATAACACAGTTCATTGTAACGCGGATTTGGATATAAGCCGGTTAAAATATGGATCCTTAAACGTATAGATTGCATGGAAAAAATGACCCTTACAGCGAGTAACTGGTCATTTTTGTGTTTACACTACACTCTGACGTTAAGATTGTGGGTCCATTGGTCAAAAATTAAAACTTACGTAACCATATTATTACGCTGCTCGTCATAACGCGGGTTCGATATAAAACTGCCTCCAAGTTCGTCATGCTATATTTTCTATTTTTGATATAGCATGGTCTCCTTACAAAACGGTATTTTGTATGACTCCCAGCAGTAGCGTTATAATGAGGCTATTCTGAAATATAGTTATTTTCTAAATACACATAAACTTCTTTATAACACAGTTCATTGTAACGCGGGTTTGGATATAAGCCGGTTAAAATATGGATCCTAAAACGTATAGATTACATGGAAAAAATGGCCCTAACAGCGAGTAACTGGTCATTTTTGTGTGTAATCTACACATTTTGTTCGGATATAACACGGTTGTGTAATGAACATGGTTTCTGCTTTGAACTCCAACAATAGTGTTATTAGGAGGATGTCAATCAGTAAGTACTATCATTTTCAGCAGAGATTGGCATCAGGCTGATTCATTTTTTGGTGCAGCTGAATTATGGATGGCGCCGACCAATTACGTAAGATTTCTGGAATGGCTCACCTGTCGGACACTCGCCGACAAAATATGTATCTATATATGTAATGATTACAGATAATCTACGCCCCGTATCAGCGTCATTTAGGAAAACGCATATCTGTATCTGAGAGATACAGCTGATTTTCTTAGTTATACAATAGCCCATCTTATTTGCTTAAGAACAATGACGGCCACGCCCATTCGGGCTTGAAGAAATAAATGGACTGCATGATGCTTCCACGCAGAGCTGAAACCGACCCCACACGTGTATTGGTATACCACTTAGTGATCTAAGCCTGCCCAGGCAAAGCGGTGCGAGTCGGACCGTCCATGCTTATAAACCCGATTGGTTTCATTGGGTGACAGGGCTTGAGATGTCATTGCATCTCAGTGTCGGGTAAAAGTCCCACAAAATCGGAAGCAACGTCTCCAAAATGGCCTATACAGTGTTGACGGGGACGTTAAACCTCAAATCAAACAAACTTAAGATCAATGCTGCGGTTTTGTCGAAATAAAGATTGTGGGTGCTGCACGGAACCGCCTCTCTGTAAACTCTACTCTTTCTATATAAAGTTTAGTGTTCATCATGAGGACTTATTGAAATACATTACAAAAACACGCCTATACAAATGCATTGTGAACTTTACCACCGAAAAAACGAAACTTTTGAGACGAAAAATTGTTATATTTTTCTTATGTCTGCATTTTGTATGGTCTTTTCTTATTTGCTTAAGAACAATGATGGCCCCGCCCATTCGGGCTTGAAGAAATAAATGGGCTGCATGATGCTTCCACGCAGAGCTGAAACCGACCCCACAAATACAAATGCAGTGTGAACTTTACCACCGAAAAAAACGAAACTTTTGAGATGAAAAATTGTTATATTTTTCTTATGTCTGCTCAAAATATACATTGTGGGTACTCGTAAGAACCGCCTCATCGAGGCGGTTCTAACGAGTACCCATAATCTATATTTAGAGCAGAAATAAGAAAAATAAGGTTTACCCCTGTAAACCCGAGTTTTACTATATACAAGTGGGGTCCAAGGGGGTCAGAATTTTATTGGCGTGTTTTCGTGGTGGTCTGCACCTTGTCTGATGAACTGTGTGAACTGTGGTCAGACCTTGGTACAGTATATCATTGCAATCCGCCAAATACTTAATTAAGATTTTGCTGATCTTTGATCTACTTTTTAACGTCATTCAAGTTCCAATATTGTTGAAATTTGCCCTGGCTGTGCTATATTTTTGAATTCTGATCAGTTAAGTGTAATATATCAGTTCAGTATTCAAAAGACGCGATCAGAGTTTGGTGACCTTGACCTGTTTAAGGTCACGCGAGTCCAACGATGGTTAAATGTTTGCTCGATTGAATCGAATTAAGAATTCTGACTCAACTTGGTACAGTATATCCTGGCATTATAATAAATACCCGAGTCTACTTTTTCGTGGTTAGTTTGGATGTACAGTCAACCCTCTTTATACCAACATTCGTTATAACGACACAACTCGTTATAACGACAATTTCGAAGGAGTTAATCCTTAGCTCAAGGCTTAGCCTTGGTTCCGATCGGCGAGGGCTTCTACAGGGTTTGAAACGCCCATGTCGAATCCTTTGTCCTGGAATATTCTTGTAATCTAATGTACCAAGAAACAAATGTTATAGATATTTGTTAGAATCGCCTCAACGAGGCGATTCAAACAAATCTACAACATTTGTCTCAACGAGACGATTCTAACAAAACTCTACAACATTGTCTCAACGAGACGATTCTAACAAATCTCTACAACATTGTCTCAACGAGACGATTCTAACAAATCTCCAAGTTCCAAGTTCCAAGTTTATTTGTACTCTCAGGTTTACATGGTAAACAACAAGAGAATCAAGAAGAAACATAATTATGCATGTGTGCATATGGCGGTAGCACTTGTACAGGGATATGTTTAATATGTTCCGTACACATTAGACTTTATTTGCAATCAAATAAAATTTGATTCGTGGGGAGATCGGCTGCACCGTGGCAATAGCATATTCTCAGTGCAAATAATATTTTTTTCGGTATTATCGGACAGATAAGCAATTGTTTAAATATGACCAATCCAAAAGAGTTGATATAAATATAAATAGTTTGTTTTTATACTCTATATACCTGTACAACTGCTAGCTACAGTATCTTTTCAATGACTCGAACCCCGATGGCTCGACCACCACAGATGAGTCGAACCCGTTCCCAGGCCCCCACGGGATCTCTCCAAAAACGAAGAAAGGGAAGACTTTCCTCCTATATCTTGCAAGTGTATGGTGTGTAAACTCACCAGAAACGCTTCTAATGAGCACACATAGCATACATCCATGTCATAGAATACCGAAAAGGTATCCCCAGTTACCTCCAATATACCCTAGTACAACATCAAGTGTATTCCTCCGTGGCCAAAACCGTCACGAACAAATATTTGTGGTCCAAAAAGGGGGTTCGAGCCATCGAAATTCGACTGTTTATTTTTTGTGGCAAATAGTGTATTTACATAATAAGTGTGACAAGTAATGACATTTTAGATAAAAACCTTTGGTCCAACAACGATAATGGTGACCACATTCTTTACTACACTCAGGTTAGCACTGCTAGTATATAATTCAAAACCCAGCGGGCACCCAGCGTATATCCAACGTCGTATGAACTTCGATGAAACGTCGAGACGTTGAATAGACGTTGACACGGCGTTGCTCTGGTCAAACCACCCATACGGAAGCCAGTATGGCAAACAGTGCAGGCCAAGATCAGACACCACTGAACGCGGCGTCTGGTCAGGGCCTACACTATTTGTTTAAAAAAAAAAAAAAAAAAAAATCTTCCATTCATAATCCGCACGACCTGAAAACATGCGTGCAAATCATGCTGTGACCTGTAACTGTCCATGTTTCTCCGGGTGAATGACTACCTCGTGTATCACATTTACTCGTGGGCTGAAGGAAGAGGATATAAAATACGTATATAAAAGGTAAGTTAACGAGACGATTCTAACAAATCTCTACAACATTTGTCTCAACGAGACGATTCTAACAAATCTCTACAACATTGTCTCAACGAGACGATTCTAACAAATCTCTACAACATTGTCTCAACGAGACGATTCTAACAAATCTCTACAACATTTGTCTCAACGAGACGATTCTAACAAATCTCTACAACATTTGTCTCAACGAGACGATTCTAACAAATCTCTACAACATTGTCTCAACGAGACGATTCTAACAAATCTCTACAACATTTGTCTCAACGAGACGATTCTAACAAATCTCTACAACATTTGTCTCAACGAGACGATTCTAACAAATCTCTACAACATTTGTCTCAACGAGACGATTCTAACAAATCTCTACAACATTGTCTCAACGAGACGATTCTAACAAATCTCTACAACATTTGTCTCAACGAGACGATTCTAACAAATCTCTACAACATTGTCTCAACGAGACGATTCTAACAAATCTCTACAACATTTGTCTCAACGAGACGATTCTAACAAATCTCTACAACATTTGTCTCAACGAGACGATTCTAACAAATCTCTACAACATTTGTCTCAACGAGACGATTCTAACAAAACTCTACAACATTGTCTCAACGAGACGATTCTAACAAATCTCTACAACATTTGTCTCAACGAGACGATTCTAACAAATCTCTACAACATTTGTTTCCTGGAGAAATAAAGGGGAAAAATGCACTTTATTACCTATCATACTCCTAACTGGGATTCTTTTTAACGACAAATTCCTAATGACGACAAAATACGGGGGAACAAATACTGTCGTTACAGTTTTTGTCACATTTATGGTGGAGAACATAGTTTTTTTTTTTCTGAAAACATTTCTAATTCATCCCTGTTTTATAATACAAAGTCGCATTCTTTCAGGTACGGTGTAAGACATAACCATGCATTAACCATGATCAGAAAAAAGTGGGTGATTATTTATGGTGACCAGAATATGAATTGAACTGAAGGTATCCTTTAAATGTCACCTCGACTCGTACTTTCATCCGTTTCTTTGACTTCTGACATTGATTTATGTCAAACAATAAAGAAATGAACATCGTTTTTGCTGACATTAATGTAGAGGTGATATTTAATGAATCAGATAAATATAAATCTAGGTAAAATTTACTTGTTTTTTTTTTTTTTTTTCGTACTCTCAGCCCATCAGGCACACGTCTCTAGGGCAACGCCAAATCAACGTCGGTCACGACGTTGCACCGACGTAGATGTGACCGTTGCATAAACGTCATGACGTTGCACCGACGTTGATGTGACGTCACAGTTACGTCATGTTCATGCTGAGAGGTTTTTCGTCTGTTTGACTGCTACATCACTTTTTGACAATTTCTGCCGTGTACAGTTAGACCGTCAATACGAAAACACGCCCATTCAAATATACTGGAAAAAAAAAAACCACAAAAAAATGAACATTTAATACAGACAAAAAAAAAAATCTGATATTTTCTATATTTCTGCTCCAAACATAGATTGTGGGAACTCGTTAGAACCGCCTCGCCGAGGCGGTTCTAACGAATACCCACAATCTATGTTTTGAGCAGAAATCAGAAAAAATAATGTATACCCCTGTAAATCCCAAGTTTTATCACATTAAAGTGGGGTTTAAGGGGGTCAGAATTAAAAAGGCGTAAGTGGAAGCTTATACTATGCACACTGTACTGCTCGTAATGAAAAGAAAATACATAAAATAACTGCACTACTGAAAGTGCATGGATTCCTTTTCCGTAGTACAAAATTTTAATAATATAAATCTTGACGGTAAACCCCTTCAGGCTGAGTCTCTTAACTATAAAAAAAAAACTGTATAAATGGTATACAGTGATCTTTTGAAGAAATAATTCTCTTTTCAAGAATGACTATATGGAGTATTGCTCTCCAGCATTTAAACAATAACAACAATAATAACAAAAGAAACAAACAGGTTGAAAAGCCCAAATGATTTAGGGAAGCGTTGGGTATACAATGATAAAAGAATTTTTATATTTCATCTAAAACATAGATTGTTGGTATTCGTTAGAACCAGCTCACCCATTAGAATCGCCTCGATGAGGCGGTTCCAACGAGCACCAACAACCTGTGTTTGGACCAGAAATCAGATCTCATATATAGAGGTGTGTAAGACAGCTTTGTTCCTCATGGGTGTGACGTCCGAATATAAACAGTCCAAATGCAAAATGGGAGAGTCCAATTGTCAGATAATAATACCAAGTAGGCCTACACTAAAAATCCTATATTAAGACCACTTTTGGAACTGTTCAAAAGTGGTCTTTTAGACCACTTTTGATCAGTCCCAAAGTTGGTCGCATTTAAGAGAACTCTGAGTGCAGAAAACACAAAGACAGAACAGCTGAAATCATTTAAATTTGCTTTTAAAAGGAGAATTTGACTAAATTTTAGATGGTCTTAATAGTGGGCTAAACTACAGAAGATATTATACAGGACAATTAAAAACACAGGAATATTAGCTTTCCAGAAACACGGCGATGACGTGTATGACATCGATTTGGTTGTTTTTGCTGATAAACATACATGTGCGGCACGTGCTTAGGAGTGCTACAAACACAGATACATTTCATCATATCAGCTGTATTGCTCTCAAAGACTGATGGATGGACAAGAAGATTCATCTCATCAACCACAGCTTACAGATATCAACACAGTGCATGAATAAAAGAGCCGCTAATCAGCTTTGAAATAAGGTCCCGAGATTATTAAACTTTTTTTCGCGCTTTACTCACTTAAGCTTGAAATTTGTGCTGCTCATAAATTTTAAAATGCCAACAATTGTTAGCATTTTAAAATTTATGAGCAGGACAATAGCATTCTGTGCTGATCTGAGCAGGAAAATTGTCTCTTTGATTTGTATTTTAATATTTATGAGCATTATACATTTCATTCTCAGCTGAGTTGAGCATGATAAAGTTATATAACCCCTGGGTCAGGGCATCAGTTTTCTGCTGCGACTAAAATCCTTTTCCTGTTCCATTGCAGAAGGGACTTTTTTTATCCTAAACGAACATTTTGTTGTTTCCCGGCACCTGTACATCAATATGTGTGCGCCAGAGCAGATTTAATAGACGTTTTGCTATACTTGGTGCCTGTCGGGGCTTGAAGAAATATATGGGCTGCATGATGCTTCCGCGCACAGCTGAAACTGACCCGCACACGAGAACTGGTAAACCGCTTAGAGGATCTAAGCTTGCCCAGGCAATGCGGTGCGAGTCGGACCGTTCATCCTTAAAAAACCTTATTGGATTCATTGGGCGGCAGGGCTTGAGATGTCAATTCATCTCAATGCCGGGTAAAAGTCCCGCAAAATTGGAAGCAACGTCTCCAAAATGACCTTTACAGTGTTAACGGTGACGTTAAACCTCAAATCAAACAAAACAAACAAAGCTACTTTGTGTGCGGTATGTATTTGTAGATTGGGAAAGAAAATAGGTAGAATTAATATGCCAAAACAAAGTGATTGGCAGACAATTTTTAACAAGTGCAGAAATTACCAAGCAATAATAAGGACCACGGCAAGAAGAAACGGGACTTCCGGACTGTACACCGAGCGAATCAGAATCTTCAGTGTGCCCTATATATGGCTGACCTTTGACGCAAAATAGAAATGAAGGCAATGATCAGGCATCTATACAAATACCTCAGGCCTCATATTTTTCAGGCATATGCAGGATTTCAGGCTTTTAGAGCTTGATTTTTTCTTGATTTCAGGCTTTTTAGAGTTTGATTTTTCCTCCTATATTCCGTTTAAAATGACTGTTTAAGGCTTATCCTCTGAATAAAATTATTTAGCTACACCCATTTCAGACTATTCACCAATCAAATTACTTGATGTAATGTATTTGTTCAATTCACAAATTGCATTACAAACAGTGTAGATCCAGATCAGATGGCTTCACTGTTTGTAAAGGTTGTGGTTGTCATGTTTAGCAGGATGACGGTTGAGGCTGCGAAATCGGGTCTTTCAGGCATGGAAAAGCTTGGTCAGTATGAGGCCTGATACCTACATCTCCCATCAGAGACACCAAAGGGAAAGAAACACGAACATGAAATAACTAGACCCTATTGAAAAAAATCACAAGCGGAAAGCCAGAAGGAGAGTAAGTTTCCCTTAAAATGGCCAAACGGTTATCCAAAATAAAAATACAGTCGAACTTCAATGGCTCGAACACCTTAAGGAACTCGAAAATCTGTTCGAGACAGGGGTAGTTCGAGCCATTGAGAGTTACTGGCAGGAGGCATAACCGGGTTAGTTTTGAGACATCTTTTCAATGTTGAATAATGAAAAATGTATGTTGTGTGTACTTATTAGAATCGCCTCATCGAGGCGATTCTAATGAGTACACACAGCACACATTGGCAATATAAATGTCGAAAATCTCCTTAACTATCCCGCATTATTTTTTATGAAGAGGAATTCCCCAGGGACTCAAGAACTGGTTCGAGTCAGCCATGATATCCGAGCCATCGGTGTTCGAGCCATCTGAGTTCTAATGTATATGAGCAATACACTTGAAAAGTCGATTTATGACAATGATTAACAACGACAGAACGGTCATGTTTTTAAGCTGAAATAAGAAAAATGATGTATACCCATGCCAACCCCAGTTTTAATTTATAAAATTTGGGTTTAAGTGGGGTCTAAATTTATATCGGCGTGTTTTCGTGATGATATGGAAAAGTTTTAAGCAAAAACCGACCGAACTTGAGTACTGGTAAACCGCTTAGGTCTATAAGCCTGCCCAGGAAAAGTGATGCGAGTCGGATCCCTCGTTAAACTCTGGCGGTTTTTATGTGCGGTAAGCTTGAGGTAAGCTTGAGTTCAAAAGTCCCACAAAATGGGAAGCAACGTCTCCAAAATTACCTAAATAGTGCTGACAGTGATATAAAACCCCAACGTACAAACATTCCGATACAAGTAACTTTAACATGAGTCTACGAACGTTATTTTTGGATGAAAATCTGTCATTGGTTACATGACATCTGATTCTATTGAAACTTGGTACAAAGTATCGGTGGTTCTGCATTGCATACAGTAATCAGTATTCAAGGATCTGTCCGGTTCCATTTTCCAAGAAGACATTGTTCTGTATTGCAGGTAGTACATCAGTGTTCAATGTTCTTGTATGAGCTATATGTAGATCTGTAGTGCGAATATTAACCCATAAAATGCCAATCACGACTATTGTCGTCTGCTTTGCTGTCAGCACGTTACCTTTTTTCCGAATAGTGTGGCCCAGATCAGACTGCAGTCTGACATGGGGCCAAACTATTTGTCTGTATGCAAAAATATTTAAAAAAAAAAAATAGGGGAAAAAATCAGCAGACGACATTTTCAAATGTAGTTTTTCTCGGCGTCTTAAGGATTAACAACATACGCGTGACCGCACGTGCATGCGTGGCTGGAGACTTGTGACCTGTATAATTTCACATAATCAGTCAGTCATTAGGGCGAATAATCAAGTCAAATGAAAAGGCAATAGACTGGTCAGCCCAGCCTTTCGATTTCTCGGAAAATTTATTAATTTCTACATCCAGGATTTGCGACGGGCCTCCCTTGCCTAGTGGGTAAGAGCAGTGACTCTTAATCATTGCTGTCGTTCGAGCCTCGCTCGGGTCTAAAGTGAGACGCCAAGTTCTGCAACGAAAGGTCAGGTGGTTTTTCTCCCGAACTACGGTTTTCGCCCGCCTCTGATGTATCCATCATTCTACAGCGTTCAAACGGCCCCCGTCCATCGGGGCTTGAAGAAACAGATTGGGTTGCCTGATGGTTCCACGCAGAGCTGAAGTCGACTCCACATGCGTACTGGTAAATCGCTCTAATCCTGTCCAGGAAAAGTGTTGCGGCTCGGACCGTCCATGCATATAATCCCTATTGGTTTCATTTGGCGACAGGGCCGTAGAGATGTCATTTCATCTCAGTGTCGGGTAAAAGTCCCACAAAATTGGAAGCAGCGTCTCGGAAATGACCTATACAGTGTTGAAAGGGACGTTAAACCTTAAATGAAACAAACAAACAAACAGCGTTCAAAGAATTCGATTAACTCATTACAGCTTTGGGCAGGCATTTATCAACTATAATTTTTGTCTTCTTTGTCTTATTTGCTGTAAGTTCTACAAAATTCCCTGTATTTTATACAGATTCACAGCGTAGACCCTACTCAGACGAGTTCTCTGCCTTTTGATCCGGGGCTACGCTAAACTTACATGTAGATGCTGAAACTCGCAGTTTTTAAACGTTGTTGTTGCTGTTGCTGCCACATTGTGCAGATTTGATGAGAGTTCGTCTTGTTTTTGGACGGGTTTTTAAAAAAAAATCCGTCCTTTAAAATAGCGATGTCCGGGCGGGTGGGCGTCGTCCCAGGTTTACCTTTTCATTTTTTTTTCTTCTTAAAACACATAAACAAATCATCCCCCCCCCCCTCCACAAAAAGTTATTACTGGGTTACATGCATACTTAGTTTTACATACATACCCTACCCACCCCACCCTACCCTAGCATACCCTACCCCACAACCCCTCCCCACCCCCATCCCAAAACAACCCCAATCCATCCCCAACCCCACCCCATCCCACCACTCCCCACCTTACCCGACCTCACCCCATCCCACCCACCCAAGCCCAATCAATGGGACACATACTTCTACTATATACATTTCCGTCCCTTATCACATCAGCTGTACACATACCACTAACATACATTTCTGTCCCTGCTGACTTCAGTGGGACACAAACAATTACCATTATACATTCCTGTCCGTGCTGACATCAGTGAAATGCATACAGCTACCAAAAACATTTATGTCCCTGCTGACATCAGCGGGACACTTTACTACCATATGGATGACAGTGTTTGCTGAAATCAGTTGGGCACATACTTCTGCCATACACATTTTAGTCCCTGCTGGCATCAGTGGGACACATATGACTAACATATATAATTTTGCCCCATCTGACATCAGTTGGACACATATTAGTACCATAGACATTTCTGTCCCTGCATACATCAGTGGGACACAAACTACTTCCTTATAGATTTCTGTCTTTTTGCTGAGATGCATATTATTACCTTACATAATTATCAGTTGGACACATTTTGGTACCATATACATTTCAGTCCCTGCTGACATCAGTGGGACATTTATTACTACTACTATATATATTTCTGTATTACTATATACATTCACTGTATGCATTTCACAGATCAGACGCCGCCAATGGCTGTGTCTGATCCAGGTCTACATTGTTTGCTTGAAGTTGAAAATTATTTGTAAAACTTAAAACAATTGATGTATTTGATTAAATATGTATGCCCACATTGATTAATTAACCCTGAAGATGCCATTCACAACATTCGTGTGGACCCAGATCAGACTGCTCCCCTAGCAGCAGACTAACCGTGGGCCACACTGAACGACATAAACAGCATGCATTTTTTCTTCGTGTCTTTTAAAGGGTTAAGACATCGGGATATTACGGGCCTCCCTGGCTTGATGGATAAGAGGACTGACTCTTGATCAATAAGTCTCTCATTGCTGTGGGTTCGCGCCTCGCTCGGGCCACATGTGGGACGCGAAGTTCTACAACGGAACTTTTGGTGGTTTTTCCTCCGGGTTACCCGGTTTTGGTCCACCTCTGATTAACGATCGATTCGAAATAGGTGAAATTATCTTCAAAGGGCCGTAAAACCAAAACAACAACAACAACAAAAAAAAAAAAAAAAAAAAAAAAAAAACACCCGGTTATGGCCACACGGATAATCATGTAATGTAGATTTTGCCTTGCTACGGCTCTGATGTTTCTCGCCACGGTACTTGCGCCATATTGCCCGTATAATTTTTACGATGTTTGTTTTGAGAAATTTAAGAGACTACACGTGCTACAAATTATGTTTTCACCAGAAAAACAACTTTCTTTTATGAATTCAAGGTATTGTTCAAAGATCTGTATCTCTTCGTTTCTGCAACTTGGTCACTTGTCCGGCGATCTTCGGCTCTCAACACACATTAGTTACGAATATAACATTTGTTTGATTTGAGGTTTAACGTCCCCGTCAACACTGTATTATGTCATTTTAGAGACGTTGCTTGCTATTTTGTGGGACTTCAAACCGACATTGAGATGAAATGACATCTCTAGCCCTGTCGCCCAAATGAAACCATTGGGGTTTATAAGGCTGGACGGTTTTGCCTTGAGAGGCTTAGTTCCTCTAAGCGGTTTACCAGTACTCGTGTGCGGTCGGTTTCAGCTCTGCGTGGAAGCATCATGCACCCCAAATATTTCTTTTAGTCCCGATGGGCGGGGGCGATTTAAAGTCTGTTGAAGTTGTACTAGTGCTAACTGGTTTCTCTTAACATATCGAGGCTTTCCAGGACTATTTTTATGAGTGAATGCGCTGTGCTTTTATTACAACGAATATGGTAGTCACAAAATCCAAACAAAAAAAGTCGAACTTCAATGGCTCGAACACCTTTGGGACCTCGAAAATCTGTTCGAGACAGGGGTAGTTCGAGCCACTGAGGATTACTGTCAGGAGCATAACGTGATATTTTTAGACATCCTTTCGGTGTTCTATAATGAAAATGTATGCTGTGTGTGCTCATTAGAATCGCCTCATTGAGGCGATTCTAATGAGTACACACGGCATACATTTGCAAGATGAAAGACTAATATCTCCTTAAGTATCCCCCACTATTTCTTATGTAGAATGTTATGTCTGGTACGAGATCGAAGAGGTTTTAACAGTGATCAATTACGATTGAATAGATTTTAGCCCATTCCTCTTCGCTTGCACTGTATTTATGACACATCTGTGCCGTCTGTCTTACACCTTTTTTTCAGTTCATGGGGGTGATGGCGGTTCTAACGGGTGCCGGCAATCTATATTTGGAGCAGCAATAAGAAAAATGTCAATTTTTCATCATAAAATTTTCATTTTTTTCGGCGATAAAGGTGGCATTGTATTTGTATAGGCGTGTTTGCGTAATGATAAAATAACTTGTTATAATGTATTTGTTCAATTCACGAACTGCATGACCAAGATGTCCCCCGCTCATCGAGGCTTGAAGAAATAGATTGGCTGCATGATGCTTCCATGCAGAGCTGAAACCGACCCGCACACGAGTACTGGTAAACCGCTTAGAGGATCTAAGCCTGCCAAGGCAAAGCGGTGCAAGTCGGCCCGTCCATGCTTATAAACTCTTTGTATTGGTTTCATTGGGCGGCAGGGCTTCAAGCCGCTTGAGCTGTCATTTCATCTCAATGTCATGTAAAAGTCCCACAAAATTGGAGCAACGTCTCCAAAATGACCTTGACAGTGTTGACGGGGACGTTAAACATCAAATCAAACAGACAAAATATTATTTAGCCAAAAAAAAAAAAAAAAAAAATAGACTTGGCATAAATTGTAAATCGTGCGATTCACATGAAATGCCAAGCCTTATAAAATGAATAATAGATTGGCGTATGCACTAGAAGTTTCATGTGCACATTCAGCTGTTACGCTATTGTCACGCCCCCTGTTGTGATAGCTTTTTCCAGGCGATTGTGACCCATACGAGACGCATCATAGCTTTTGGACGGACCCATTTTCCAATTTTGGGGTTGTCAGATTTATTTTTATCTGTTGTAAGTTTCACAAACATTCCTACCCTTCAAGCAAACCGTGTGAACCCTGATCAGACGCCGCATATTGCGGCGTCTGATCTGACTCAGTTTGCTAATGTCATATTTTGGGACGCTGGCTATGTATGGGTTAACCCTTTTTGTAGCTGATGGAATCTTCCTCCTTATATATATAGCATGAGTCCATTTCAAAATTTAGGGGTGTCAGGTTTTGTTTTCTTCAAAATTTATTAGGAAAATGGCTGAACTTTTTGCAAACAGTGTAGGCCCTGATCAGACGCCGCGTTCTGTGGCGTCTGATCTGGGCCTGCACTGTTTGCCCTGGTACCCGTTTTGGGTTTTGGGGTTTTCCTGTACTAAGTGGGTTAAAAAAGCATGTTGCTTTGAGACACGTTGTAAATCTGCGTTTGACCTTTGACTTATGCACAATATTTTCCATATCTAGCGTTGGATTTTTACTAACATTATGCGGATTTTGAATCATTTATCAGGATAGTCTTACAATTTATGACAATAAAGCTCATTTCGATAAAATCTAGAATGTATAAATAGCCACTGATCCACGTAATCACGCTGTATATTCAGCGAAATGACTTCTGTAACATTTGTTTACTTACATAAATTTTCTTCGGGCGAAATAAAAACTACACAAGGCTGGTCGCAGTGTAAGCCGGAAGGCCGTGCTCACAGCAGCAACGGCGGACATCCGTCTATGAACTTTTTCGCTTAGCTCAAACGATTTATATGAATCGAGACCTTGTTTATACGATAAGCGTGGGTTCTGCGAGCAGTCTAATCAGGGTCTTCGCTTTCCGCACATGTTTTTTTTTTTTTTTTTGAGGTTTTGTGGTGGCTCAATTCAGTGGTAGATATGTCCTCGTGTATACATTATATACCACACATTGAGATTTGCGGTTTTGGTATGAACAGTTTTATGTGGGCAGACATATTTCCTTGTTCATTTCAAGTATAGTCTTTCCATTCGTAATTGAAATTGAACATTTTTACAGCCTTTTTGTCTACGTTTCAAAATAAATCCCTTCCAATATTGTCGCCATTTCCCGGTCTTTGTTTTACTAAATAAGTTCCCCTACATGATTTTGATCCCCTTGAACCCCACTTTCATATAGAAAAACTGGGGTGTACAAGGTAAACTCGTATTTTTTCTTAATTCTACTCTAAAATATAGATTGTGGGTACTCGCTAGAACCGCCGCGATGAGGCGGTTCTAACGAGTACCCACATTCTATATTTTGAGCAGAAATAAGAAAAATACAATTTTTTATCTCAATTTTTTGGCATAAAGTTTACAATGCATTTGTATAGGCGTGTTCTTGTAATTAATTACATGTTCTACAGTTTCTTAAACTTAGAAACCGTTAATCACTTTAGTTTGCCCGGCACTTAGGACTGTCGGACACGTAGGGCTGTCGAACACCCAGGGCCGTTCCTAGTGAAGAATGAACATTTGAATTTTGTCCAACACTTTAAATTTCTGTATAAATTACGACTAATTCTTCATTTAAAACATATTAAGAAGGTTTCGGGTATTCTTTCTTTGTGTTTTCAACACCCAGTGTCCGCTAGTAAGAGGCCGCCTTTTAGGGACTGTTCAGAATGGGTCTTTACGACCGCTTTTGAACCGTCCAAGAGCTGGGTCTTAATAGTCATTACGCTAACACACCCGTGCGACATAGGGCATTTTTTCACATCTCAAAAATGGCTACTTTTCTGATGATAATAATCAGTGAATTTTTTCTTATTTATACTATAAAACATAGGTTGTGGGTGCTCGTTAGAACCGCCTCATTGAGGCGGTTCTAACGAGTACCAACAACCTATGTATTTGAGCAGAAATAAAGAAAATGTTTGCCCCCGTAAACCCAAGTTTTCTCTATATAAACTGAAGTTTAAGGGGGTGTTCATTTCACGGACTTGTTCACGTGATGTTACTGTACATGTACATGTCCACAAAGGATTGACACTTTTCCCCACGAAAATATGTGACACCTATTTTTATCATGTCCCCGGACATTTTGTTTTTCCCTGTCTGTGTGTTTGTTGGTTTGTTTGTTGGTTGGACAACTTTAACATTGGTCATAACTTTCATACTGTTCATATTTGGCATGTAGGTTCCTTGTGACAAAGGCTTCCCACTCACACAAAAAATTTGACCTGTGACCATGACCTTGACCTGTGACCTACTGTAAAAAAAAATAACATTGGTCATAACTTTCCAACCGTTTGAGACAGAGCCTTCATGTTTGGCATGTAGGTCCCTTGTGACAAGGGTTTCCAACTTATACAAAAAAAAATTGACCTTGACCTGTGACCTACTTTAAAGAAAAAAATAACATTGGTCATAACATTCTAACCGTTTGAGGCAGAGTCTTCATATTTGGCACGTAGGTTTCTTGTGACAAGGGCTACCCACTTATACAAAATAATTTGACCTTGACCTTTGACCTACTTTAAAAAAATGGCTGTTTGAGATAGAGCTTTCATACTGGCATGTAGGTTCCTTGTGACAAAGGCTTCGCACTCACAAAATATTTTGATCTGTAACCTTGACCTTGATTTATAGGGCAAACTTTTAAAACTGAAAAACATTTGCACGCTGCTTTTTTTCGACAAAGAGCGGAACAACGTTGACGCCCGTAGAGAACCATGGTTTAGGCTGACGTAACTTGCGATAAATTTCTAAGTCACTGTATGCAGAAAACACAAAGAAAGAATAACTGCAACCTATACTAAATAAGCATTTTAAAACAGAATTAGTTTAATAGCGCAATTTCATTGTATTTTCAAACAAATCGAGAAAAATATCGCTTCAGTGCCTGCTCGGACCTGGTTCAAATATTAACCCTCAGTGGATCGAACCACTCCTGTTTCGAACATGTTTCCATGGTTACAAAGGTGTTCGAGCCATTGAAGTTTGACTGTTCCATAGCAACAGATAAGGGTTGTATTTTTTGCTGTTGAAGAATAGTTTTCCTGATGTTTCCATATAAACCTATGTTGTCGGTATTCATTAGAACCGCCTCGCCGAGGCGATTCTAATGAATACCCACAACATAGGTTTATATGGAGAACTTTCAATTATCACAAAGTACCTAACCTTATCTATTGTTATGATGTTCGTGAAGAAAAGAAAATCTATTTGGTGAGTTGTAATAGGATAGTTTTCCTTATTCCCATAAAAACCTATGTTAGAACCACCTCGCCCGAGTCGGTTCTAATGAATACCCACAACATAGTTTTTGTAATTACTCAATAAAAACCTATCATTAAATTATCACATTTGTGTGTTTGTTTGTTGTTTTTCGGTGGAACTTCCAGTTGAGTTGTAACCCACGGAGTTTGAGTCGAAATGTATTCCGTTAAACCCCTGTCACACCAGGGCTGCGTTCTCACGGCGTCCAAGAAAAATGCAGAACGCCGAAGTGCGCGCAGTACGATCGCAAACATCGCCGTAGCAACGCAGTGGCGTCGCCAGTAGACGCGTTGGGATCGCATAGAACGCCAGGCGACGGCGCGCATTTTGAGCATGCTCAAATCAAACGCAGTCGCTCGGCGTTCTGATCAGAGCGCAGTGGGGTCGCCGTAAGGTTGCCATAGCAGCGCAGTAAGGTCTCCTACAACGCTACAGGAGCTCGGCAGGGGCGCACAGAGGTCTCCTACAACGCCGTATAAGCTCCGCTTGTATAATTGATTAACTGATTGATTTATTTGATATTTAACGTCCCAGTCAACACTATATAGGTCATTTTGGAGACGTTGCTTCCAATTCTGTGGGACTTTTACCCGACTTTGAGATGAAATGACATCTATTTCTTCCAGTCCCGATGGGAGGGGGCCGCCCGCTTGTATAAACAGTGGCTAGAGTAGAGTTTGATTGTGTACTATCCCGAAAAACCTACTTCTGAGGTGACACATTCCGGGTAAGGTAATGGCGGTGGACTTGCTCCTGCTTGCGGTGATTGCGGTGGACTTGCTTCCGACGGCACAGGAGTACTGGTAAACCGCTTAGGGGATCTGAGCTTGCCCATGCAAAGGGGCGCGAGTCGGACCATCCGTGCTTATTAACCCTATTAGTTTCATTGGGTGACAGAGATTTAAATGTCATTTCATCTCAATGTCGGGTAAAAGTCCCACAAAATTAGCAGCAACGTCTCCAAAATGACCTATAATGTGTTGATGGGGCGTTAAACCTCAAATCAAACAAAACTGTTCGACTGATGAAGATGTCTGTTTACACTTTGAGAACGTCTTCAACATGTGAGCGCCGTAAAAGCGCAGTGCACGCATTGAGAGCGCCGTAAAAGCGCAGTGCACGCACTGTGAGCGCCGTAAAAGCGCAGAGGATGCGCCTTGAGAGCGCATACAATCGCCATCAAGAACGCCGCAGGATCGCGATAGATCGCCATGTAAGCTCCGTAGCAACGTCTTGGTCGCTGTAGGGACGCCATGACAGGTCCATGTTCACAAAAATATCCCATATTTCTTGCGATCTCGCGGCGTTCTGAAAAATTAAACAACGCCGTCCCATCGCAGTGAAAACGCGGCATAGTGTGACAGGGGCTTAAAATTGTAGACCCGTGTGACTTTAACCCTTTTTGTACCAAATGGAATCTTCCTCCTTATATACGACAGGAGTCCCTTTCGAAATTAAGGGGTGTCAGGTTGTGTTTTTATCAAAATTTATTTGGAAAATGACTGGACTTTCAGCAAACAGTGGAGGCCCTGATCAGACGGCGTCTGACTGTTTGCCCATTACCCCCTTTTGGGGTTTCCGGTACCAAATGGGTTAAGTTACTTGCCTGATGAAAATCTGTGATATTTTTCTTATACTTATACCGCAAACATAGGTCCTGGGTGCTCGTGAGAACCGCCTCGTAGAAACTGCTTTAACGAGTACCCACAAGCTATGTCTTGGAGCAGAAATAAGAAAAACTATTGTATACCCCGCAAACATATAAAGTGGGGTTTAAAGGGGTTTCTATTGCATGGGCTTGTTTGGGAGTTGGAGCAACATTGACAAATAAATACTTAATCACTTAACAACAATTTTATTTCTTAATAAATATACACAGTCAAAATTAAAACAAGCATAAAATATAGACAAGTAATCCCCACCCTGTCCCCACTTTTCATGCATAAAAACAAGTTGTGGGCCCGAAGTAATAAACTATTTTTCACGCTCAACTCAACTGAGCAAGAACTTCTAAAAATATGAAAATAAATGTCAGCAAGTCAGGCATTATTCATGCTCAAACCAGTAGGAAAAAAATATTTGTCATGCTCCTGCACATATATATTAAAATGCCAAGGAATTCGTTGGCATTTTGATATTTCCGAGTAGGACATTGTGACGTTTATGAGCAGGATAAATGGTATGCTCAGTTGGATTGTGCGTGAAAAAATTGCATAACCCTAGGACCTATATTGCAATAAACCGATCCGAATTTAAGCACCTTACGAATCATTCTGGTTCCAACATGCATGCATTTTCATGTCATTTTAACAAGACATCAGTAGAGAAAAAATGTATTTATGTCAAATATTGAAATTCAAGTAACTATAATCTATTTTGTGATAAAAATAAAAGTCTAGTTAGTGTTTTTGGTTGCGTCAGTTTTACACCATTTAGTAAAAGTCGATATTTTTTTTTCAATTTTACCAGTAGATTATTTAAAATGAAAATTTTAACATTTAGATGAAATTACAGTAACTGCTAACCAATAAATGTTTGTATATCCAGTTATGGTAGAGTAATTTTGGAATTTGTCTTTTTCTCCATAGAAACATATTTTGTGGGTACTCGTTAGAATCGCCTCATGGAGACGATTCTAACGAGTACCCACAACATATTTTATCAACGGGAAATCCCTTATTTCGCTTATTACTCAAACTTCACAAAATTTAGAGAAAATACGGAAAAATTACATTCCGTGTATTCTTTCCATTTTATCTAATATTCTTGTCTGCATTGTACTGCGATGAAACATGTTTTATTTGACATGTAGAAATTCTTGGAAATATTGAAAACATGTGTAGGATTAGCAACATGATACACTGTGGGGCGAGCATTATTTCATGGTACAGAAGTTGAAATCTACAACAAATTTGATAAATTTCTTCTCCATATTTTTCTTTCTTTTTCTTTCATACACTTGGGAGGTATGATAATTGCATTGCTTAATATGTCATCCTCTTTAAATAAAGACGTTATTATTATTATTATTATTATTAGAAAACGTGTAGTTCTTTAATTGAATTATGTTTCCATGTTGTTGTTTTTTCCACATTTAAAAAAAAAATAAAAATAAACAAACAGAATTGGTACTCGTAAGGAACGACTTGTTTTGTACATGTATATATGTAGTTGTGATGTACATGAAATTGAATAGATTTCTTCTTGATTTTTGTTTTCGATGAAAGCAAAAGTGTGGGTAACCTTAAGAAATGACAGTAGTTTGATTTTGAACATGGAACTGAATTACGTTTTCTGTTTCTTTTCATATAAGCAAATAGGGAGGGTACTCGTAAGAGTGAGGTCTCAGTGAGGCTATTTTAACTGTGCTAAAACACCTGTTTAATGAACATAGTGAAGACGGTCAGCTAAAACAGGATGTCTATTATGTAATGAATGCCGCTCTAAACCCCACTTTATAAAGAGAAAACTGGGGTTTACGGGGGTATACATTTTTCCTATTCTTCATCTAAGACATAGGATATGGGTACTCGTGAGAACCGCCTCAATGAGGCGGTTCTAACGAGCACCCACAACCTATGTTTGGAGTATAAATAAGAGCAATATCACAAATTGTCATCATAAAAGTAGCTATTTTGTGGTTGTGAAAGAATGCACTATGTCACACGGGTGTGTTAGCAATGGTTGTCTTAAATGTCCAAATCCATTATGTATAATGAACAGCCTTGTGTGCCCCTCTTTATTCAGGAAAAAAATGTGTATATCTGTGTGAATTAAGTTTCTTTCTTTTTTTTTTTCATCTGTTCATCGGCAGCCGCTATCTACGTTTTCTGCACTTATAAGCAAAATAAGACATTTTATTTTTAAATGTATTATTATTATTATTATTATTATTTGGATGTTTCACCAAAGCGAGAAAAGAATCCCCCCCCCCCCCCCCCCCCCCACTGGCCACAAAGCGTTTAAGCGACGTCGCAACGTCAATTCATTGTCATGACGTTGCATGTATGTTGATACGATGTAGGTGTTCAAAACTAATGACGTCGTTAGTTGTCGAATCGTTAAAACTTTGATCATTTGATTTGGCAAATATGCTAGTATTTTTGCTGAAAAAAAAATGTGAGCAACTTTTGCTGCTCACATTTTTCCAGCACAGCAAAAAATGCCAAAATTTTAGATATTGTACTTGCTAACACAGTTAACAATATGACCACTAACGAGCTCGTTAAGCTAACGATGCTTTGAATAACTGGCCCCTTTTGTCTGCTGGGAAACCCACATGCATACAATGCAATGTAATGACGTTCGATGCAACATCTTGACGATGCATCGACGTTGAGACGACGTTTAAACGTTATGTGTTAGAGGGATAATACTTATGGTTATATCTCAAACATTAACACATCATAAATCTGTTTGTGTATTCCTTCTTTGCAAAAATATTAATTTAAGCAGATGATTTGAATAAACCCAGCCCCATCAATCTTCATTATTTATCATATAAAATTCAAACGACGTGTGCCAGTGTTTTCACCGTCCAAAATATGGAGTATTTTGCTTGTAGCTTCAAGTCCGCGTAAAAGTTTGTATGATTTTGGGAGGGCCCTGCCATCCTTTTTGGAAACTTTTTATTGACTCCGTCTACATGCCTCCTGTGAGAGGAATAAGAAATAATGTGAAACTCTAATGATTCTCATTTACCCAACCCCCTTTTTGGCTTTCTAGGAAATTCTATTTGTAGTTCCAACTAAGAAATAGTGAGGGAAAAATAGTGAGATTTTCATTTTTTATCTTGAAACTGTAATGTGTATACTCATTAGAATCGCCTCATTGAGGCGATTCTAATGATAACACACAACATACACGTACTTTTATTTTATAAAACAGAAAAAATAGGCCCCTGGTCTGGTGTGAATGTCTTTAGTTCAGTGACTCGAGCTACTCTCTCGAAAAAAAAAATCATGGCCTCAAAGGTGTTTGAGGCATTGAAGTTCGACAGAAGATAGTTCAGTAAATGTTCTGTAATTGCCGGTTCAGCTCGGCAATATTTTTTCCGGGTCCGAAACACGTGGACAAATTAAGAACGGTAAAATTGGTTGCTAAAAATGATGTTTACAATGCTTTTTTGTGTGGAATGTAAATAAATCTGCGGTCAGTGCACCCCGAGATAGGGAACTCATCTATTACTACAACAATACGACTTTATCTTATCTTTCATTAAGCAAGGTGAAAATAGTGTAAATCTAAACAATTGTTTTTGGTATTTGTCATCGGGATATCTTTGGTAAGGAATTGGATTTTGAATGGTTCATCCATTTTCTGATTAAAGAACTCGTAAATTCTCGCGAGAAAACTAGTTTTGGTGACTCCTATGTCATCACATGTAAGCTTATCATGATGCATAATCTAAAAATGATAAAGAAAAACATTACTTGAACATGCTTGTGAAGCCACTAACTTACCATAAGGATAAAACGCCCATGTGAGATAATGCTATATTTCATGCCCTCAAATGATCACACAAAACATTACGGTAACACGTCCGTGTAAAAATATATGTATTCTTTCATACCTTCAAACCTATTATTTTTCTGACGAAAATGCGTGATATTTTCCTATTTTATTTACACTTTAAACCATAGATTGCGGGTGCTCGTTAGAACCGCCTCATTAAGGCGGTTCTAACGAGTACCCACAACCTATGTCTTGGAGCAAATATAATGCATGCCACTGTAAATCCCAATTTTCTGTACATAAAGTGGGGTTTAAAGATGTGTTCATTTCACGGACGTGTAAACGTGATGCATTCATTAAAGTGATTATAATATATTGCTGCTATATAAATTGTTTGAACTCGTTAAAACCGCCTCATTGAGGCGGTTCTTACGAGTTCCTACAATTTCTTTGACTCCAGCAAGAATACTGAAAATAATGTATACCCTTGCAAAACCATTTTCTAGACAAAGTGGGGGTATCCTCAATGTACGAACTCGTTAATGTATTGAGACGATTAAAACTGGGAAATTTTAAAATGAAATAATTTTTATTTTCTTTCGAGGAAGTAAATTTTATTAAAGACCAAAACAACGAATCAAGGGATGATCTACATATACATATTGCCTAAAAATAAATGATTTAGACAAAAAATTGGAGGATATAAATTTTAATCGTATTCTTCTATTTTTATAGTAATGTATATGCGAGTTCTCATTTGAAATGCCATGATGGGAGCTCACAGAATGTTCCATTATGAAGAAATAGATTTATTACTTGTGCTAATACATTTATTAATAGGTTATTAGCTGATACAAATCTTTGAATAATATCAAGATTTTGAGATCCGTTTTAAACAGTGTGATAGCATCAACACTTCATTTAACATGCATTTAACATGGTTATGCCATTTAATGAATAATAAATTACAGGCTTTATCATCTAATGCTGTTAGATTTTCCTGACTGGAAGAGAAAAAATACATCACTTTAACAGTTCTTACAAGCAAGATTCTTCTGAAACCCCACTTTGTACACAGAAAATAGGATTTACAAGTGTATACATCATTTTGCTAAAATTTGCTAAATAACAGATTGTGGTTACTCGTTAGAACCGCCTTCTAACGAGCAGCCACAATCTGTCTTCCAAGCATAAATAATGAAAAACACATTTTTCAACAGCAAAAATGACACTTTTAGAGGCATGAAAGAACGCTTTATCTCACATGAGCGAGATATCGCAGTTAAAATTAAAATTGCACCACTGATGGAAAATCCAAGTAATACTTTATAACAAAACAACATTTTTGAGTATTTCTAGCACTTTTTTTATCCAAAGTATTAAAGTTTTTCTAAACTCTTTGGATTTGTTAAAAGTTCTCTAAGTATTCTCCATGCCTGCTTGGCAGCATTGTCCATAGCTGACGTGGATTTTCCTTTAAACAGGTCTACGTTAGGGAGAAAATAATGGGGACATCTCCTGTTTTGTAAGCACGAGATCAATTGCAGGAGAATGCCGTTGAGTCTGTCCCCTAAACACGTGTCATCCCATTCCACTTCCCGGGGGTGCTTCTCACATTCATACAGAAGCAGGGTCTTCATGTGATAGCTAACAACCGGCTGTCCCGGAACGTCTAAATGCCGGTCCCTTAATGCTTTTAAGATGCTCAAACATTTTCGGCGACAGCCGCCGAACAGAAGTCTATCCTCGGCATATTTGAAACTCATCACCCACGCATCGCCCTCCGCGGCACTCTGCTTGTCTTTCATGTAAATACTTTCCTTAGACAAGAGATCGAAGCCCTCGGTCTTGACTTCAGCTACCAGATTAGGGTTTGGCCATGGCACGTGTGGTACGGGCCAATGAGCCGCGCTTCTGGACCAGATACCACCACATCTAAACGCCGGAATGATCTGGACCACATACCTTTCCTTGATTCGAAGCCGTACCTCAGTCGTGTCGGCGACCATCTTAACACTATCTCGGTAACTACACTTGTCTACAGCTTGTGCGACTAGAGTTTGAAACCTTGAACGGATCTTTCGAGCTGACAAGTACCCCGATGCCGTTATAAATTCCACCCATAACGACATTGAACGTTTACGTCCGTCACTAAGTTTTAATACTGCACACCCAGGAACTGTTCCGTCGTCCACAAAGTTGAACACTCCCATTTGATTTAAATACAACACAACTTCAAATTCTGTTGGTGAAATCACTTCTAGTCCTTCATACCTGCCATTCACTTCATTTAAACTGCTGATAAACCTTGGTTCCTGTACTTCAACTTCTTTCAGAACGTCTTGAACAACTTTACATACTTCACGAATTGTTTTTACAACTCCACTCTGTCGCGTTAATACCCGTTCATTGTAATACTTGTTCAGTTCAAAAAGAATCTTAGATTGTTGTTGCATCATATCTGGAGAATTTCCGTCCAAGAGCATTTTCACTGGTGATTATGTCCAACTCAAATAAAAAGTTGTTTCTACTTATTTTATGTCCAGTTGTTGTCATGTAATTCTTTTAAGCTTTTGCGGTGGGCTTCGCTATCTTTTATCACCCTGTCACATAGCGATTAAACATATATGCTAATTTATACACAGTTAAAGTATGAATGTCTTTAAATGTCCTTGGTCAATGTTGCGACGTTAACGTTTTATTCCCGTAATCTTACGTGTGATCACATTAACTCAAGTGTGTCTTCATTTGCAAAGCTTCCACTTATTAAGAAACACTTGCTCAAGAATGATATTGTTGACTAGGCGCCGCTTGTCAAGTTCATTAAATAGCAGTGGTACCAATAAATCACCTTGTACTACGCCTAACCAATCATTAGTTAGCTGAAACTCATTACCATTAGCCCGCGGCTGCTGCAAATTTTTCATTGGTTGTGAATTAATTTGCTGCGCTCTTTAGTCCCGCCTTGTTCGTCTATGCTCCGCCTTCTATTTTATTGTGCTTGCCAAGAGGGCAGCAAATGGTATCGGATTTTCTGCTCGTTGCTTTGTAAATAATTCGTGTATGTTTTAAAAGATACGGACCTATATCGGCCCGGGCCCCCTGGTGCTACGTTGACATTATCAGCTCATTTAACCGCGGGATTCTCATATCGTTCGACCTAGGATTTGCTCGGGAACACGCATCATCGGTAACGAACTGCGGTAAATTTGTATTAAAACAAGTTGTGGAGAAGACTTTATTAAAGAATTTGAAAATATTAGGAGTTTGCTTGTTGCTTTCTATTAAAACATGTTTTTTTTTCCTGCGGACTCAGATTTCTGTGGTGTTCCGGTGACACTTACGCCTTGTGCTATGATAGCTAATTTCATATTTGTATAAAATAACATTTTCACATGAAAGTTTTTTTTTAATTTTATTTTCCTTATTTTTGCTCAAAACATAGAATGTAGGTGCTCGTCAGAACCGCCTCATCGAGGCGGTTCTAACGAGTACCCACATTCTATGTTTCTAAGGAAAAATGAGTTCAACGAGCATATACAATTCTATGTTTGGGCGGTTGTAACGAGTACCCACATTCTATGTTTCTAAGCAGAAATCAACGTTCTATGTTGGGGCAAAAGTCAGAGAAATAATGTGGTAAACCCCACTGTTTCATAATGTATGAAGTGGGGTTTACAAGAGAATCCATTGCGCGGATTTGTTGACCTGATGTGCAAAAGAAAACATCGTTTCTTGTTTAATGCCACGTGGAAATAATAATGAGACAAATACAAAATAAAAAAGAAAAAAAATATAAGCAAAATGCAGTGAAATTCTTATATTAAGGCCACCTTTGGGACTGTTCAAAAGTGGTTTTAAAGACCACTTTTGAACAGTCCCAAAGGTGGTCCGTGACTAGAGGGCATTGTGAGCAGAAAACACGAAGGCAGAATAACTGCATCATTCTTAATAAGCTTTTGAAAGAAGAATTAGTCTTTATTTTAGGTGGTCTTAATAGCGGAATTTCACTGAATAATATATAATGTCTTTAAGTTATACGCAGAATAAAAATTGTACTTCCGTCATGCGCGATATAATGCATACTTTCATATCGCCAAACCTTAATTTTTGCTCATGAAAATTTAAAATAATTTTCACATTTCTCTTCCAAATATAGATTATTGGTGCTCGTTAGAACCGCCTCATTGAGGCAGTTCTAACGAATACCAATAATCTGTGTTTCGACGCAGAAATAAAAGATTATTGTATACCCATGTAATTTGTTTGATCTTAAGTTAAACGTCCCCGTCAACACTGTAAAGGTCATTTTGGAGAAGTTGCTTCCAATTTTGTGGACTTTTATCCGACATTGAGATGAAATGACATCTCAAGCCCTGCCGCCCAATGAAACCAATAGGGTTTATAAGCATGGACGGACCGACTCGCTACGCATTGCGTGGACAGGCTTAGATCCTCTAAGCGGTTTACCAGTACTCGTGTGCGTGTCGGTTTCAGCTCTTGTGTGGAAGCATCATGCAGCCCATCTATTTCTTCAAGCCCCGATGGGCGGGGGCTAGTATACCCATGTAAACCCAGTTTTCTCTATATTTAGTGGGGTTTTACAGGGTTGGTCATTACAATGACTTGTTAACGCGGTGGAAACTATGGAAATGATATTTTTCAGACGAATATTGTGACATTAAATTTGTGGTCCAAGTACAGATCACGATTGATAGTGCTCAAAGTGTATTTTTGAGCAGAAGAACTTGCCTGCCCATGTAAACCCCGTTTCCTCACAAATTTGAAGTGGGGTTTATTTATTTCATTATAAAGTACTGGCGTCAAAGAGTGGGAATTGTTAGAGCGACTACTAGGAAAAGATAATAAAAACGATTTTTTTTTTTATTTTATGTAACAGTTGAGAATAGTTTGACTCAAACGCAGGGAGTCAAGCTTATTTTTGTAGTGAAAAAAATTATGATATATTGCCTTAACGTTGATTTTAAAGTATCAACTCAATACCTTTAGCAGAAATTTCAGTAGGCTTGCGCAAAATAAATAAATAAATAAATAAATAAATAAATAAATAAAGCTCTGGGAACTATTTGCCATTCAAGAACAGTAGAATATTCTAGATCGAAGACAGCAAACTAATTTATCATTATTATTTTTCAGCTGAAATAAGGCTTGATATTATATATGAATCGTCTGCGCATTCACATGTAATTTCAGGCCATATTTTAGCTGAAAACATAGAAAAAAAAAGATCATTTGATTATTTACCATAAAAGAAACTTCTGTAATTGGGAATAAGCATGCCTTTCCTCTTTATTGTTAATATATTTTGCATATTTTCGAATGAATGCTAGCTACGTTCATGGACAAATTATAATATACATATACATTTACAAGCAAATAAATAAATGCATCGCACTTAAACAATTGAAAATTGTCCTTAAATAGAGTTCTGTGAATTCTTAAAAGGAAAAGAGCGCCATTAACAAGAGTACTCACTATTGATATACTCATTAAAACAGCCCGAATCAGTACTTCTACTCTATACAGTATGCTTTTGGGCAAAGAGAAGAAAAAGGTTAGACACTGTCCTAGGAAATAGAGACATGGAAGATATATTTATCTCACACGTGTCTACCAAAAAAAGATATGGAAGCCTATTTGGTGTAGTGTTTAAGCTACTCGCCTTGTAACCCGTGGATCGCAGGATCGATCCCTGTCTTCTCCAGACTTTCGGATGAGTCTTTAAACCGAGGTCCCGTCTCCGTATGACCTTAGCTGTTGGTGGGACGTAAAACTCAACGACTCACCATAAAAGATAGTTTGGTCAAAGGGTAGGATTATAAGGAAATTGAAAAGTAATCAAATATTACTTTTTGCATTTCTGTATTAAAATTTATGTGAAACTATGTTTTGATAAATAAATAAATATTAAAATAAATAAACAAAATAAATAAATAAACTAATAAACAAATTATTTGGTTGGTATTTTAATTAGCCTTATGCTTCTTTGGAATTTGCATTTTATTTATTTATTTATTTATTTATTTATTTATTTATTTATTTATTTATTTATTTATTTATTTATTTATTTATTTATTTATCGTGAAATGAACACGCTGCAAATCCCACTTTAAGATATACCGGGGTGTACATTATTTACCTTAATTTTGCTATGTTTGCTGAAAAAAAATGAGGCGGTTCTAACGAGCACCGAGCACTCACAATCTATATTTGTTACGGAAATAAGAAAAGTATCGCATTTTTTCACCAGAAAAAAAATGTCTTTTTCCAGCCATCATCACGAGGACACGCTTGTATATTTTGACCCCTTAAACCCCACTTTCATGTAGTTAAACTGGGGTTTACAGGGGTATACAGTATTTTTCTTATTTCTGCTCAAAACAGAGATTGTGGCGAGTACCCATAATCTATGTTTTGAGCAGAAATATGAAAAATATCCGGATTTTTATTCAGAAAAAAGATCATTTTTGATGGAAAATTTTTATCAATATATTTGAATAGGCCTGTTTACGTAATGGAAAGAACTGACTATTTGACAGGGGTATGCTATTCTGATGAAGGTCATATGTGCGGAAGGTCATATGTGTGTAATTTGCCATGTAGCATAAGCCTCTTACAAGTCCAAATAAATACAGCCAAAATAAGCGTAAAAAGATAATTGTTAATACTAGCTGTTAAATCCGTCTTTTCTTTTCTTTTGGTTTGTTAGTTTTGGGCGAATTTATGTTGCTTGTCACGAAAAAACGCTGCTTACGCTACTCCGTCAACGTTACACACAGCGTCTGTCAGATAAAGACGGGAATTGCAAATAGCCCTGGCATTTTGAAGTTGGTCTAGTCTGGCGGTCTGACCAGAATATTAGCTGTTCTAAGCGTGTTTTGGTTGACGCATTTTCTTAACCATGCCCGAATTTTCGATGAACGGCTTAGTTTCTTGTGCGGCCACGGGCTTGTAGAATGGTCAGTAAACTGGTCAGTGATTAGCCTTTTAGGGATTTAGGAGGCGACTAGACGTCGGACGCTGCAGGGTTTAATGTATAACTGGACGTGATTTTCGGCGTCTTGCATATGTTTTGAGTAAAGGATATACATGTACATTATATAACATTTGCAAAAATATTGAATGGGGCCAAAGTGAAGGTCATTTGCACATCGGGCGTATGGGGTGACAGCATCCCCATAGATGCAGGAGTAAAATTCCAATATTTAGACCACCTTTGAGACTGTTCAAAATTGGTCTTTAAGACCACTTTTAGCACGTTTGAAGAGTCCCAAAGGTGGTCTTCCAATAAAGCACATTAGATGTAGATTACCCAAAGAAAATGAACCTGAAATATTCTAAATATGCTTTCAAAAGCATAATTTGTCCGAATTTTAGGTGGTATTAATAGCTGAATTTAATTGTATATGGTATTTTTACAGCGAAATAGAACTCCGAAAGTTCAACCGAGCATATTTTCTTGAATAGTTCAGTTTTAGAATTATCTTCCCTTGATATACCTGAAAAAAAAAAAACAACAACAACAAAAAACATGTAGTTTATATACCAGTTGGAACGTTTTACATTGATGACCAGATATTGTCACGGAATTTCAAGGCTTTAGATTTCTGATTGTCAAATGTTAAGATTTTTCTTTGTTTTACGGCCCTTTGAAGATTATTTCACTAGCCAATCAGAGATAGGCGAAAACCGAAGTCCCGGATTAAACCCTGCATAACTTGGCGTTTCACATGTTTAGAGATATCCGAAATTTATTTAAAAAGTCCGTTTAGTAGGTAGTTTTTATTGACCTGCAGTGGCGGTATTTCATGTGGTGTCTTCTTCTTCTTCTTCTTCTTCTTCTTCTTCTTCTTCTTCTTCTTCTTCAAACAACCTAGTCAATACTCTAGAGGTCATTTCGAGCCAGCCAGTTATTCTAGCCACAGTTTACGTGGGAAAGCTTTTGTCGTTTTCAGCAGTCACAGTAACTATTTCCGTGTCCGCCAGTAGCTGACGACCATCCTTCTTTAATGTATAGCTTCATGACTAATACCAGGACCATCTCTCACGGGACCGGTAGCTTCATAATAAGCATTATTTAGGCCTAATGTGAGAATATTATCCGATCCTGCCAATCCCCATGAAAGAATGGTTACCGGTACCATCCGAGTGTCTACCGGAGCGGGTACCATGACACGATGAACCGAATGCTGTCATTTTAAAGTCACTGACAAACTCTTGCTATGTCAGTCACCTTTGTCTCATTACGAAACTGGATATTTATTATTGAAATCTTTTGTTATTCCAGGCCGCTGTAGCAGAATAAATAACATAATGCTCATCTTACTTCGCGACAGAAAATAAACCCACAATAAAACATTTGCAAACTGCGCATGCCTATACCAGACTGCGCAGGTGCGCAGTCTGCTATTGGCACGCGCGTTTCGCATGTTTTATCATACGTGAAACATGTACTTTGTTTCAAGATTGTGCATATACCATGATGCATGTTTTTTCAAAACGAGGCTAATATCATGTGACCGCGCAAGGGACACTGATGACACTGCGATGAAATCCGAAACGTCCCAGATGATTACTTCAAGACCTTTTCTCATTAGATGCTGTATAAAGTGAGAAATACTTGATACCCTTTTGAGTTAAAACCCTTCATTTAAAGCTCGGATTTTATATAAGATTGCTAGTTGAAAAGTTAAAACTATGTATTAAAACAGGATTTTGTTCAATTTCCCATATTCATGGTAGATTGAGATTTATATAAGAACGGGTTGAAATGAGAAGAAGCAGAAGAAGAAGAAGAAGAAGAAGAAGAAGAAGAAGAAGAAGAAGAAGAAGAAGAAGAAATGAGTTGAAAAGCTCTTAAGCGAGAAAGAACGAAAGAAAGTTTGTTTGTTTGATTTGAAGTAAATGTCATTTTGGAGACATTGCTTCCAATTTTGTGGTACTTTTACCCGAAGAAAGAAAGAAAGAACGAAAGAAAAGACCATATGCAGAAAAATTATTGACAATAAAAGTTTAAAATAAAAACTTACAAATTTATAACATCATGAACATTTCAGCGTATCAGATTTCATGACGCTCAATACTTTTAACATTGCAGCCCACTTATCATTTTATGCGCATTATTAATAAGTGACAGACTCGCAGTTTAAATAGAATAGAATCGCATTGAATTGCAGAATTATAGCGAAATCATATATGAATTTGATAATTGCTATATTTTTGCATTGTTTTGTCTGCTAAGTGAGAAATGACGCAAAATGAAAGGCTGGTGATGGTTGAGGGCAGGTAACTCAATACGACGACTAATAAATAATTTCATTTAACTATTGCATGGTATGAATGGTTTTTGTTTGCTTGTTTGATTTGAGGTTTAACGTCCCCGTCAACACTGTACAGGTCATTTTGGAGACGTTGCTTCCAATTTTGTGGGACTTTTACCCGACATTGATGAAATGACTTCTCAAGCCCTATCGCCCAATGAAACCAATAGGGTTTATTAGCATGGACGGTCCGCCTCGCACTGCGGTTCCTGTACAGGCTTAGATCCTCTAAGCGGTTTACCAGTACTAGTGTGCGGGCCGGATTCAGCTCTGCGTGGAAGCATCATGCAGCCAATATATTTCTTCAAGCCCCTATGGGCGGGGGCCGATGGCATGAATGGAGCCAACCGATCCTGTTTTGCTAGTTGCGAACAACAAAGGCGAAGATCAGCCTGCGCATATGCGCAGGCTGATCTGCGCCTTTGTTGTTTGCTCCTTAGATAGACCAGTACCTCAACGTTCCATGTCTTGTATTTCGAGATACTTGCTATACATAGTTTTATGTTTTTGTTTGAATTGAGGTTTAAAGTTCCCGTCAACACTATTTAGGTCATTTTGGAGACGTTGCTTCAAATGTTATGGGCCTTTTACCCGTCACTGAGATGAGCTGAAATGAAATCTCAAGCCCTGCCGCCCATTGAAATCATAAGGCTTATATGTATACGACGGTCTGACTCACGCCGCTTTGCCTGGGCAGGCTTAGTCCTTCTGAGCCGTTTATCGAAGTACTCATGTGCGGTCTGTTTCAGCTCAGCGTGGGCCCAGGCAAAGCGGTGTGAGTGTCGGACCGTCCATGCTTATAAACCCTATTGGTTTCATTGGGCATCAGGGCTTGACCTGTCATTTCATCTCAATATCGGGTAAAAGTACCACAAAATTGGAAGCAACGTCTCCAAAATGCCCAAACAGTGTTGACGGGGACGTTAAACCTCAAATCAAACAAACAAACCAGTACTTATGTGTGGTCAGTTTCAGCTCTGCGTGGAAACGCCATGCAGTCCATCTATTTCTCAAAGCCCCGATGGGCGGAGGCGAAGATTCTTGCTAATCTGTGCCGTAGGTAAGGAGATCGGTTTATGTCTAACATGGTCGCAACCCCCGAAGATAGGTTTTTTCATGGCCGGGCCCAGTTGATGATTTTTGTATGTTTCAGTCACGTTGGTACTTTGTTCTGCCAGAATAGAACAGAAACTGTTCAACGAAGCTCGGTCCACGCACAGATGGGGTTTGAACAACTAATACAAAAACAAAAAAAAATAAATAAATAAATAAAAAAAATAATAATATAAAAAAAAAAACAACAAAAAAAAAAAAAAGACAAATATCAACAAAAAATAATTACACGAGATGCACAACAAAAATGCTTACAGATAAACATGAACTATGTGCAAAGCCATCAGGCTGATTGTTTTATTATTATTTTCGGTTTCAGGGTTTTACTGCCCTTTCAAGATTGTTTCACTTATTTCGAGCCGATCGTTAATCAGAGGTGGACGAAAACCGGATTACCCGGAGAAAAAACACTTGACTTCGGTTGCAGAACTTGGCGTCTCACATGCAGACCGAGTGAGGCTCGAGACCTAATGATTAGCCATTAGGCCACGGAGGCCCGTCACCATCAGGATGTAAACTTGCTCGTAATCAGTTTAACAAACTCTGAAAGCTATTAACCCTTATCTTGCTGTTCACGACAACCCCTATCTTTGCAAACAGTGTAGATTCAGATCAGATGACTTCTGAAGTCGTATCTTGTTGTTCACGACAACCCCTATCTTTGCAAACAGTGTAGATCCAGATCAGATGACTTCTGAAGTCGTATCTTGTTGTTCACGACAACCCCTATCTTTGCAAACAGTGTAGATCCAGATCAGATGGCTTCTGAAGAAGCCATCTGATCAGGATCTACACTGTTTGGCATTCAGTTTATGAATTTGTAGCAATAAATTACATCAAGTAATTTGATTGGTTGATAGACAGAAACGGGTGTGGCTTAAATGAATATTCAGCAAGATAAGGGTTAAAGGGCAAAGAAAATCTTTGATTTTCATCATGGTTGGTCTTGAATAAAAATAGGCTTCTGGAGACGCTGTCGTTCTGGGTCAAGAAAACCCACCCCTTTATTTGCTCAGAACGAAATGTACGAGAAGAGTCCAGTATCGCACGGTGCCCCGAACGGCATCGGCTTGCGGCGTCAAGTTCAATATATCCTTTTTTGTCAGGGAAACTTGTTATAGACAAGATAAAGAGGTGAATATAGACAAGCTATCCTGAAAGGTGACAAGTCTTGGTGTATGCTGCGTCGAATTTTCATATTTGATTTTGGTTAATAGCCGAAATCGCATGTTTGAACCGTCGTTTCGAAACCACAGACACGCCCACCACTATGCCTGCCACGTGATCTGTTCGTTTATGTCACGTGGCCGTGGTAATCATTCACTTCTACATTGACAAGTATCGGACACATAGAGGATCTTACACGAGTGGTCATTTCATATGAAATTTATGAAACGAGCCTTTGGCGAGTTTCATAAATTTCATATGAAATGACCACGAGTGTAAGATTCTCTTTATCATATGACTACTTAAAATTGGATTTTATCGCCTTTTAATTTGACATTTTTTTCTGCGAAAAATGCATTGTTGACATGGACGTCGTCATGACGTTACTTAATCCCGCCAAAGTGTTATTACACGTGTGGTCATACGATTTTTATTACACGACGTTATCCACTGCTTATCAACGACGTCATATGATAAAATCTTTAACTGGATGTAATACAGCAAAATTTCTGTATTAAGACCACCTTTCGGAATGTTCAAAGACCACTTTTGAACAGGTCCAAAGATGGTACCTGACCAGAAGACACCGTATGCAGAAAACACGAAGAAAAAATAACTGAAACCTACGAAGTAAGGTTTTTGAAGCAGTTTGTTTGAATTCACGTCCACGTCAACACAATTTAGGTTATTTTGGAGACGTTGCTTCTAATTTTGTGGGACTTTTACCCGACAGTGAGGTGAAATGACATCTCGAGCCCTGCCATCCAATGAAACCAGAGGACTTATATGTTTGCCTTAAAAATCGCAGAGGATGTTCTTGAACAAACATAATACAGTAAAATCAGAGATCAGACACCACAGAAGCGGCTTCTGATTAGGATCCCAAATATGGATCGTTAGTATAATATATAGAGGATATTTACTTTTTTGAGATGAATATAAAAAATATTTCATCGAGTGTGATGAAAATATCAGAATTTTCACGAGTGCGAAGCACGAGTGAAAATTCTGATGTTTTCAACACACGAGATGAAATATTTTTGATATTTATCAAAAAAAAGTAAATTTTCTTTTTATTTGATAATATTTTAGGACACCTACTGTAATTGATCTATCAGTTCTTACGTCACAATTTTGACTTGGCAATGACGTCACAACTGTCAGTTGCTAACCATAAACAGTCGCCATTTTTAATACAGCATTTTTACAGTTCAGAGAATGCATTTTCAAGGTATTTTACAGAATTATTTTATAGAAAACATATGAATTTCGGCGAGAAAATAGTCCGGGCTGCTACTGTGAAAATAACATGGTCATGTTATTTTTCACACTGTGAAAATATCATTTATATTTTCACAGTGTGAAAATATCACTTTTATTTGTTTCAGATATGCACTGATTTCACTGCTATGTATTAAATAAAAACGTATTTCACTGCGCACTATATAAAAAAAAATAATCAACCTTATTTATAAAGGGTAACACATTTAGTACTAGTACTAATCTTCCATGTGGCCCTCTTTTCCTGGACAGGAACCAGTACTGAGCAATGTGGATAAAGTCGCTTGGTCAATGAAACAACACGTGGCGCTTGCGGGGATCGAACCTGCTACCTCTCGATCTCAAATCCGATGCTTTACTACTGCAGCACAGCGCTCCAGCGCTCTATATGACAAAACATGCGTCATTACGCAAACACGCCTATACAAATACATTGCCACCTTTATCGCCGAAAAACTGAAAATTTTATGATGAAAAATTGTGATATTTTTCTTATTTCTGCTCAAAATATACATTGTGGGCACTCGTTAGAACCGCCTCATCGAGGCGGTTCTAACGAATATCCACAATCTATATTTTAGAGCAGAAATAAGAAAAATAATGTATACCCCCGGAAACCACAGTTTTACTTTATAAAAGTGGGGTTCAAGGGGGTAAAATTTATATAGGCGTGTTTTCGTGATGCGCAATGGGGTTGGGTCACAAGTTCTCGCAACATTTGTTACCACCCTTCTTACCACCCCTTCCCCTACATTGTTACCACCCTTCTTACAACCCCTTCCCCTACATTGTTACCACCCTTCTTACCACCCCTTCCCCTCCATTGTTACCACCCTTCTTACCACCCCTTCCCATACATTGTTACCACCCTTCTTACCACCCCTTCCCCTCCATTGTTACCACCCTTCTTACCACCCCTTCCCCTACATTGTTACCACCCTTCTTACCACCCCTTCCCCTACATTGTTACCACCCTTCTTACCACCCCTTCCCTAACATTGTTACCACCCTTCTTACCACCCCTTCCCCTACATTGTTACCACCCTTCTTACCACCCCTTCCCCTACATTGTTACCACCCTTCTTACCACCCCTTCCCCTACATTGTTACCACCCTTCTTACCACCCCTACATAATGGGTTGTCATCATACTAGCCTTCACTGAAGGACAATCGGTCCACCATTGTCGTCAGTGCTTTGATTATTTCCGTCTTCGAGTTGACTTAAAACGCCTAAGGCGCCTTTGGAAACAGATGTCATTTCGTTACTAAAAGCTCGCTGTCTTTATCATAATCTAATGATGTTTCAAGTCGAATTTGTCGCATTTTCCAGTCGCTGAACCAGCAGAATGACCGGCTGGCCGGCGCATTACACGGTCTAAACCAATCCACAGAGTGTTCATGGTTTGCATTGGAAATATCGAAACACATCAGTAGATGGAACACTGATGTCGTATACCCTGACTGTTTCGAACTTGGGAACACCTGACAGTTTTTCTGCCATTTTTCAAAGGGAGACAACTTTCGGGCCTTCCTGTGTATTCATGGTTTGTATTGGAAATACGGGAAAATTTCAGTAAATGGAACACTGATGGTCGTTTACCCAGGCTATTTCGAACTTGGGAACACCTGACAGTTTTCCGCCATTTTTCAAGGGGAGACAACGTTCGGGACTTCCTGTTCACTTTTCTATATATCAGTGTTGTTCTATTTTTATGGTTTTGGATGAAAAGAACGGCAGTTTATTGGCAAATTTTTTAGATTATTTAGAAAAAATGACGCTTTTACTGATTCACATTATTGTTCTTTATTTACAGTTTTGGATGAATTAAACTTACAGTTTGCTGGCAAAATGTATAGATTATATAGAAAAATGACCAGCCATTGTCATTTTTCTATATAATCTATACATTCTGCATTGGCAAGATATACACATTTTGTAGTTAACACAATTTTCTTTGATATTAACCATAATATAAAAAGACCTTGCTATGGAAATGGACACAAAAAATTAATCGATTGCGGAATTCGATGATCGATTGTCTACTTGTTAGCAATCAAGTAAATCGATTATCGGCAAACCGCTTGAAAGTCCGAGAGCATTTTATCTGGTTTTCCAGTATTCCAGCTGTAATTGTGTTTCACGCTTTCGATTAATCACATTTTCCACTAGCCTGCGTTTTTCCTGTTTTGTAATGAAGTCAATTTCTTGCCGTTATTTTATCATTACCATTGAACACAGCTATAATGAATTAGACATCATTTGGAAACGTGCCTATACAAACACATTGTAAAAAGCGAACATTTTATAATGAAAAATTGTGATATTTTTTTTTATTTCTGCTCAAACTGTAGATTGTGGGTACACATTAGAACCGCCTCATCGAGGCGGTTCTAACGAGCACCGACAATCTATATAAGAAAAATAAGGTTTACCCCCTGTAAACCCCCAGTTTCACTATACAAATATGTTCAATAAAAGGGTTATCCTTTGGAAGCAAGGGATACACCAAAGAACTGGAAAATATGAAGTGTACATGTTTTCTGGGCCAGACGTAGCTATAGTTTCGGCCAATTAGGACTCATCAGTGACCCTCAAATATTTTCAGATTCCACATTGGAATCAATGATCCCAAAGGGCAAGGAAATATAAACTACACTATGATGTAGGGCAGGGAGACTTTTTACGGCCGCCACACATTCCCAGACACCAGCTGTTTGGCTAAAGTTTGGCTTAAAGGTGATTCAAACTTGATAGGCGTGTTTTCGTGATGTGGAAACAGGAAGTTACGTCTGTTGAGCTACATGTATGACGTTAAGAAAAAGGAAAGAAAGAAAAAGAATTCCATGTGAAAAAAAGAGAAAAAAACGTATGAAAAATACGTGTGTGGGACGGTTAATGCTTTCCTTCGTAAAGTTTGGGTCGGTCTAAAACGCTGAATTTCGTGCTGAATTCAGCGGCCTGCTGATCAGCTTAAGGGGTCTTAAACGCTGAATTGCTGATATGCTGAATTTTATTATTTACATGTTTTTCAAGGTGTATTTTGTTTGGTTTTTGGAATTTTTTGGAATTTTGTTATTGTGCAGTCCATAAATATAGGAAGCAAGGATTAAGAGAAATGATTTTATTTGTTCTACTTTGTTTTACGGAAGAGCGACTGAAAATAGCAATAAAAAATGCAGTCAACTGCAAGTACCCCCCCCCCCCCCCCCCCCAAAAAAAAAAAAAAAAAAAAAACGTTTAAATGTCTATTTGCAGTCATTCTATATTCCTGCAACTTACATGTGCGCCACCGAAGACTTGGATCAGGCGACGCATCCAAGCAGTCTATTCATATTATGCATGGACGCTCATCATGAAAACATGCCTATATACCCCCTCGAACTCCATTTTTAAGTAGTACATTCGGGGGTTGGTTGGAAAATCATTATTTTTCTTATTTCTGATCTAAAACATAGGTTGTGTGTATTCGTTAGAACCGCCTCCAAAATATTTCTATATTCTAACGGGCTTGAAAAAAAATAGTAATCAGATCTCGCCCACGTTCGATGAACAATCGGCTCAAATTTAGTGAAATATTCTTGAAAATGCCGTAAAACCGAAATAAAACCACAACATATATTTCGGCTGAATATACTGTATGTACTTACTTAATTTTCACTCTGGCAACTTTAATGTGCCAGCTTCAGCTGAATATCTCACGGTTATGCTAAACGTTTCTGATAGAAAAAAAAAAAGTTCGTTCAGCAGTGTTGACGTGGATCAAACAAAGAAAAAAACATATTTTTGTATAATTCTCACAAGATTGGAAGCAACGTCTCCAACATATAACTTGGCGACTGGGTGAGTGTGAGTTGGCGGGCGGGTGGGTGGGGGGTGGGAGGCGGGTGTTAAACCACAAATCAAACATAGTACATACAAACTATTCTAATTGATTCGATTAACTACTGTAATCGTGAGTTAACAACCCTGTTAGTGCACACACTTATCTAAATGATTGGATTAACTACTGTTGTGCTACTTGTAGGTGTGAATTGCCCTACTTGTAGGTGTGATTTACCGTGAGGGCCTCCGCACACTTTAAAGTGTGCGGAGGCCCTCACGGTAAATCACACCTACAAGTAGGGCAATTAACATGTATAGGACAATGCTATCTTTCCAATAATAATTTTTGAGTGCTACATTGCAAATTAATGTGGGGTGTCAGTTTTTTTGGGGTAAGTATACAAAATAAAGTGTATGCTCTTGTAGCAAACAGCCTCATCCTGGTCTACATAATTTCCAAGGTTCGCGGAAACAAATTACAGGAAACAAAGTAACGGATTTAAAAGGACTCCCGCCCCCTTCTGATTTCTTAAGGTGATGCGTACATGTTAAATGTTCATTCACTGACAAAATACAGTAAAATTCCTTTACGAAGACCACCTTCGGAACTGATCTGTGTCACGCCTTTGCGTGTACCCGGACAGATCAGTCTGTTCAGCCGTGCACCAATTGAAATTTATTCATTTCAGCTCAAAACAAAGATTGTGAGAACTATATAGAACAGCCTCAGCGAGGCGGTTCTAATGAGTATCCACAATCCATTGGTGAGCAAAAATACGAAAAAATGTACACCCTGTAAACCCCAGTTTAACTGTATTGAAGTGAGATTAAAGGAATTTAAATTCATAAAGGTAAGTTTTCGGGATGCAATTCCTACTTTTTTCTTATCTAAGACTGAACGGGAGCCACAGAGACATGTATACCTTTTTGTGGTTGTGATTGTAGAGCTATAATGCATTATCGATAACAAATGACATGCCGATAACCACTCAACGCCTTCGTTAATCGATTATCAGGCTACCGTTTATTGAAATCGTATAAAGTAATTATCGACAACAAATGACATTCAAATAACCACTCAACGCCTTCGTCAATCGATTATCAAGCTACCGGTTATTGAAATCCAAACCTGAAGTCACAGAGCGGTTGTCATTAATTATAAGTCAAGATTTATTTATAAAATAAATAAAAACTGCTTTAAGCATACCGATCATCAAAGACACTGATAAGCCTGTGCATCCACAAAGACTGACCAGGATGCTTAAATGGCAGAATATCTCCAGTATTTATTATATGAATTCCGCTTTCACTGATTCTTTTAATTAAATCAGTGTTAGATCTTTGTGGGACCAAAGACACACTTGTCCTCTCATCCACCCTTTCATCCATCCTGCGTTCATTTTTGGGGATAAATAATGTAAAGATAAAGACGGTTTGTGTGTTTGTTTTGAGGTTTAACGTCCCTGTCAACACTGTATAGGTCATTTTGGATACGTTGCTTCCAATTTTGTGGGACTTGAGATGAAATGACATCTCAAGCCCGGCCACCACACCCAGAACATCTAAGCGGTTTACCAGTACTCATGTGCGGTTGGTTTCTATTACGAAAACACGCCTATACAAATACAATGTAAAATTTTACCACCTAAAAAAAACACGAAATTTTTACATGAAAAATTGTGATGTTTTTGCTATTTCTGCTAGAAAAATTTAGATTATGGGTACTCGTTAGGACCTCCTCGATGAATCTATATTTTAGAGCAGAAATAACAAGAATAATGTTTACCCCTGCAAACCCCAATTTTTTTATATAAAAGTGAAGTTCGAGGGGGTCAGAATCATATAGGCATGTTTTCGTGATGTCAGCTCTGCGTGGAAGCATCATGCAGCACAAATATTTCTTCAAGCTCAAATGGTCGGGGGTGGGGGTCGAAAGACAAATACGGACGGATGGTGGAATGACGGACGATAGATAGATAGATAGATAGATAGATAGATAGATAGATAGATAGATAGATAGATAGATAGATAGATAGATAGATAGATAGATAGATAGATAGATGTGTTTCTTATAACCAATATATTTCTAGATTTTATACACATTCTTATTTAAAAAATGTAACCTAAATAGGATATTAAATAAAAAATCAGCATATCAGCAGTTCAGCGTTTTAGTCCCTTTAAGCTGATCAGCTGGTTGCTGAATTCAGCCAATAATTCAGCGTTTTAGTCTCACCCGTAAAGTTTCTGATATATTTGAGCTGCACGGACTTGACGACTATGGCCTTTGTAGCTCCGTGCCGTGTCAGCAACATTCTTTCGGGGCGTGACTTGGACGGATCATACTTTGGCCGGTCGATGCCAGATAGCATAAATAGGCGCTTGCCTTGGGCTTCACGGAAAAAAAATTGTGCATAAGTTTCATTCTTTTAGTTTGTGCGTGTGTTTTGAAGCTGTCGCAGT
Source organism: Lucinisca nassula (assembly GCA_963580285.1). NCBI lineage: Eukaryota > Metazoa > Mollusca > Bivalvia > Lucinida > Lucinidae > Lucinisca > Lucinisca nassula. Next base: position 5,916,082 of record OY757015.1, on the reverse strand, counting down.
TTGATTTTGATACGCTATTAACGTCCAATGAATACAGGCATTGCAACTCTTAAAATCAAGAAAGCTGTTTCATATAACAAAATCAATGTATGATGACTGGCGAACTATCAGACCCCTTAAAGGGCCATGACTCTGATGTTTTATCTGATGTATCTTGAAGGCCAGTATTTCATGCTGACGCACAACGCATGTCCAGGCGATGCTGCGCTCAGAGTTAATGCGCACAGGACTGTGCGCATTAACTCTGAGCGCAGCATCGCCAACTTTCACTGTTCGGCCATGATATAAGAACTCTTTTCATATGACGCGTGTGCTTAAAATATGATTTACTAGTTGGGTGGTCGGGATAAAAATTAACTCGTAACATGATTTTAATATTCATGAAATAGATAAATCTACAAAATGACACATCAGCCCGGCAAATCAGTCTGGCAATCTTTGGGCTGGGTTGTCAGTTTAAGAAATATCAAAAAAACGTTACCAACTGCATGAAGGACAATAAATGATGCACTTTCCTGCAAGTAGGTCATGGCAAAGGTCAAGAGCTTTGTTCGTTTAGCGTCGTTGCTATTCCACAATGGTAGACAAATCCTCAAAGGAATGATCCATGGCACACTCGCACACAGGCACGTCGTCCGTCCATCCATCCGCCCGCCCGCCCGCCCACCATCCTTCCGTCCGTCCGTCCGTTCCCTGCTGGACGGCCGGCCGCCCGAAATACCTACCCGCTCGAAACCCACCAGCCCGTCCATCCATCAATCCATTTGAAAAAGACGGCGCGGAATATATCCCAAGTCTGGCTGATTTTTCCGATTCTATATTCTCGTTTTGGATGGAAACAGCAAATTTACTGGAAATATAATGAAATTATGATTTGATTATAAAGAGGCAATCAATCTCCGGATCCCCGAGGCAGTATCAATAACATTGTAGCCCCCAACAAAGGAAATAAGGTCTGCGGACATATGTGCATGGTCGTTATAAAAACCAACCCCCCGGACCACTGAGTCGGACCACATTCTTGTGTGTCCGCTTGGAGCCACTTTGGCTCAAATGCATCCATACAGCGCCACGTGAAGACTCAGATCAGCTTGCGCATGCGCGCAAGCTGATCTGAGTCTTCACACGGCGCTCATACTACACGATATATTCTCGCAGAACTCGGCTCAGTGTCGAATTATGGCAAAATTGATATTTGTTTTCCATTTGCATGATTCTTTTTTTCTGAATCCGGAGAGGGGGGAGTGTTATGATTTATTCTGGATGAGTTCCCAGTAATTGAACAACTCAACTGAATATTATTGCAAGCAATTCAAGACACGGCTAGCGGAGAAAAGTAATTTGATGGCTTTCATAATATTATGCTTGCCTGTTATAGTCAGAATTAGCCCATATTTGCCTAGCGGTCCATTTGGGACGTTGGCAAACAGTGTAGACCCAGATCAGACGCCGCAGAACGCGGCGTCTGATCTGGGTCTACACTGTTTGCTGGAAGAACATACATTTTTGTAAAATTTACCACAAACAAAAACAAACCTGACACCGCTATACGGAAATGGACCGCCCCATACTTATTATGTGGAAGATTCCATTGTCTTATATGGGTTAAATAAAAATATCTCACAGCAAACTTCAACTGCACAAAAGAAAATTTTGTTTGTTTGTTTGTATTGTAGTTTAACGGCCCAGTCAACAATATTTAGGTCATTTTTTAGCCTGCCAGTTTACCTATCCACACTTTTCACGGATAGGCTTATACGTAAGCGGTTAACCAGTAAAGTGCACATTCTTTCGCCAGAAAATGACAACTGCTCTTCTTGAATCAGCGGAAGGGAGAGTTTGAAAATTTGTTAGAGGCATGGGTTGTTTGACTCTGAGGGTTGCTAATAGCGCCAGACTTGGAGACGAAATGGAAATGAATTAGGGATTCCCTCATCGAGGCGATTCTAGTTAGTAGAGACAACGTACAGTTTCAAGATAAATTATCCCCGGGCTCACTGTTTCTTGCCTGGGGATATGAGAAGAAATAATTTTAAAGGGCCGTAAAACTAAAACAAAATAGCATGTTCTTAGAAATAAAACACCTAATATACTTTCATACAAATAAAGCGGGGAAGGCTGGGACATACCTCTTTTAAGACCACCTTTGGGGCTGTTCCAAAGTGGTCTTTAAGACCATTTTTGAACATTCCCAAAATTGGTCTCCTACAAGAACACACTGAATGTGGAAAACAGAAAAGAAAATGTACCTTACATCTTCTAAATATGCTTATAAAAGCAAATTTTGTCTTAAGATTAGGTGGTCTTAACCCTTGTCCTGCTAATCCCGGATATGCCTTATCTTTGAAACAATGTAGATCCAGATCAGATGGCTTCTGACGAAGCCATCTGATCAGGATCTACATTGTTTGCCATTCAGATTGTGAATTTGTTGCAATAATTTGCATCAAGTGATCTGATTGGTTGATAATCGGTAGTGGGTGTGGCATATATAAATATTCAGCAGGACAAGGGTTAATAGCGGAATTCTACTGTATAACTCAAAAGTGGGGTGCTAGTTGGAGCCACCGGAAAGAGGCGATTCTTACGATTACCTTCAAGATAAACGATTATGTGTTTCTTTCAGCAGGAAAGAAAAAAGATGTTTTCCCATGAAACACGCACTTTCCACTGTATAAAGTGGGGTTTTCTAGAGTTTTATTTGCATGAACTTGTTAACGGGATATCTCCGTGTTTTCTTGGTGCATTGGATAAAGTTGGACCGATAGTTTGAGGACGACAACAACAACAAGAAAAGATGAATTGTCGTAGCTACATCACATAGACCGAACACGTATAAGCAAACGTTCGTGTTATCAAATCTCCTGTACCCTCAATTTCATTCACACACACACACACACACACACACACACACACACACACACACACACACACACACACACACACACACACACTATGGGATTTTCAATGTCATGGTTTTTTATTATTATTATTATTATTATTGCTCAAAACATAGATTATGTGTGCTCGTTAAAACCGCCTCAACGACAATCTATGTCCGGAGCAGAAATTATGAAAAAAAAAAAAAAATCACATATTTTTATCAGAAAAAGAAAACGGTTTAAATATATAACAGAAACTTTTATCTTGCATGCGCTAGTGTGTGTTTTCCAAATGCTAAATAAGACTCCGGATTTGAGATAAAAACATAAATATCGTTTTAATCATATTGCATTACACAAATTAACAATCCGAATTCAATTAAGCATTTCTGATGTTAATGATCATGAATTAAAATCAACAAAAGGGATAAGATGCTACGGCTGCTGGTGCCGATTAACCCTTTTTGTACCAAATGGAATCTTCCTCTTTATATATGGCAGGAGTCCATTTCAAAATCTGGGGTTGTCAAGTTGTGTTTTCTTCAAAATGTATTTTGAAAATGGCTGAACTTTTTGCAAACATTGTAGGTCCTGATCAGACGCCGCGTTCTGCGGCGTCTGGTCTGGGTCTGCACTGTTTGCCTGGGTACCCGTTTTGGGGTTTCCGGTACCAAATGGGTAAAATGACTCATTTAATGGAAGAAAATTAAAGCTAACCATACACTAATCATCAGTAAAAAGATATTTTATGAAGCCCCGAACAATGGGCATTAGAGCGTAATAAAAATTTTATACCCCAAACATAATAGAGCCTTTTGACCCTTCCCTTATCCGGACCCTATCTAGACAGCTGATCTTGAAAATCTGAATATCGCCCCCATCAATCTAGTATGTCAAGTTAAACAGGATCGAATAGCCTTCTAAAATGTGGCCACCAACGAGAAAAATACGTACTCGAATCCTACACCGAGGAAAAATCGTATCTTGCAATAAAAGTCAGTTTTTATTGTCCGCAATGACAGGAACGTTGATGAAATGGCACAAAAATTCTTCATCCATAGTTCATCCATTATGATAACGCGCCCGTGCCACACAGTGCATTTTTCACATCCCCAAAATGGCTACTTTTCTGATGAAAATCTTTGATATTTTTGTTATTTCTACTGCAAACATATAGGTTGTGGGTGCTCATTAGAACCGCCTCATCGAGGCGGTTCTAACGAGTACCCACTACCTATGTCTTGGGGGCAGAAATAAGAAAAATAATGTATACCCCCTTTAACCCTAGTTTTCCCGAAATATAGTGGGGTTTAGGGGTGTTCATTTCACGGACTTGTACATGTGATGTTTAATCTGTCGGCCCGGTAGATCGGGACAGATACCTACGCAAACAGTGTAGATCAATACGAGACGGCTCATAAAGTTCTATGCTTGCTTAGGCCTGGGAAACTGGTACAAATGGCACAACAGATGACTGCCCTTGCATAAGTGAAAGGGACATGATTTCGTGTATGTACATGTGTGTTGGATGGGTGGGGTAGGTGGAGTTTGTTTATTGTCCGAAAGTGTAGAGACAGAGTGGCTGGCCTCCGTGGCCCTGTGCTTTAAACATAAGTCTCATCCTTGTGGGTTCGAGCCTTTCTTGTGTCATTTATGAGACGCCAAATTCTGAAACAGAAGATCAGATGTTTTTCGCCGGGTATTCGTTGTTTGTTTGTTTCTCTCTCCACCCCCCTCCCCACCCCCCAAACACACACACACGTTCTTAATCACCGGTTTATGTGCTTTACCCATTTACGTCCTTTCTAGATTATATCGAGAGGATTTGAGATCGAGAGGTAGCGGGTTCGATCCTCGCAAGCGCCACGTGTTGTTTCCTTGAGCAAGAAACTTTATCCACATTGCTTAGTACTGGTTCCTATCCAGGAAAAGAGGGTCACATGGAAGATCAGTACTGGTACTAAATGTGTTACCCTCTATAAATAAGGTCGATTATAAGTGTTAGTATTATCTTGAAGGTGGTGTAAATCCAAAAGTGCGAGACAAGAACAGTAAAGTTCTATATCAAGACCACCTTTTTAACTGTTCAGAAGTGGTCTTAAGGCCACTTTATATTAGATCAAAAGGTGGACTTCCGCTAGAAGACACCGGGTGTAGAAATGTAGAAAACTAGCTGAAAATAGACCTTTAAAAGGAGAATTTGTAGTCTAATTCCTTCATGGAGACTGTTCATGAAATCTTTCTACGGTCACCCTCGACCTTGTAATCTTCTACGGTCACCGTCGATCTACCACTATTCATCAGATTCTTGCGAAATAATGTGCACAGTACTGGTTAACCGCTTATGTATAATGTTTATTTGATTTGAGGTGTAACGTCCCCGTCAACACCGTAAAGGTCATTTTGGAGACGTTGCTTCCAATTTTGTGGGACTTTTACCCGACGTTGAGATGAAATGACATCTCAAGCCCTGTCGGCCAATAAAACCAAAAGCATGTACGGTACGACCCGCACCGCTTGCCTGGGCAGGCTTAGATCCTCTAAGCGGTTTACCAATGTGCGGTAGGATTTCAGCTCTGTGTGGAAGCATCATGCCGCCCCTCTATTTCTTCAAGCCCCGCTTATGTATAAGCCTGCCCTGTAAGCTCGGTTAGGTAAACAGATTGGCTCCATTTGACCTCAACAATAATGACTGGGTCGTTAAACTGCAAAACGTCTTGCTGTAGTTTTCTCACCAAGCGAGACTCACTGGATGCGGTAACAATAGCCTTATGTTAGGTTAACGAATGGAGAGATAAACTGCAGGCTGCGAGGCGCAATAATCATATTTCCCCGCCCGGTCGCGTGTCTTTTACTGCTGTAATCGAGGGTAAATTACATAATCAAGTAAGAACCTCACAAAATGATCACGTAAAGACGCATTTTCTGGTGACAGTTGCACACAACGTTCTCCGCATTTTTCATTCAAAATAGACTATGTGGTCTCGTTAGAACCGCCTCGCCGAGGCTGTTCAGTCTAACGAGTACACGATGAGGCGGTTCTAACGAGTATATACAATCAATGCTTTCAGGCAAAAATACCACAAGTCCTTTTATAGCACCGTTGCCATGATAATGGCCCATGAACGGAGAACATACGTCATTTAATGCTTCAAATTACAATTTTTGCAGTTTCGTCTGATGGCTCGTCGCCTACAAACAGGAGCCACTTTTTGCATACTGAGTTGCACAAATAAACCATACATACATTTGAACTAGATGCCTTGAGACCGTGCATGCGTGATACAGATTCATCTTATATAATACAAGTTGTGTGTACATGCAATTTAAGATATCATGAGTTTTATGGGATTATCAGTTAATCCTAAAATAAATATTCATTCAAATCATAGACCTCTTCAAGCGTATCAGATGCCCCATATGTCCTTCGCCAATATCCTCTCTTTTCTGAGTTTATGTGAATTCTAATTAAAAACAGAGTAGTTTTGAAATATGATTCTTGGAATGTACATTCCTTTCAAGCCACAATGCATACGTACCATTTCATATGCGTACCTATTCGCCTTATAAACCACAGGTCGTTTGATCGATTCCGGCTTCTCCAAACTTTCGGATGAGTCTTTAAACCGAGGTCCCGTCTCCTCGTTCTTCTCGTGACCTTAGTTGTTGGTGGGACGTAAAACTTTAACAAACAAACATTCCCAACAGTTGTGTTAACTATGTTTGTTTGTTTGATTTGAGGTTTAACGTCCCCGTCAACACTGTAAAGGTTATTTTGGAGACGTTGCTTCCAATTTTGTGGGAGTTTACCCGACATTGAGATGAAATAACAGCCAAGCCCTGTCGCCCAATGAAACCATTAGGGGTCATTAGCATGGACGGTCCGCCTCGCACCGCGGTTCCTGGACAGGCTTAGATCCTCTAAGCGGTTTACCAGTACTAATGTGCGGGCCGGATTCAGCTCTGCGTGGAAGCATCATGGAGCCCATATATTTCTTCAAGCCCCTATGGGCGAGGTGTGTTAACTATGACAATACAGTGAAATACCGCTATTAAGACCACCTAAAATTAAGACTAATTCTGGTTTAAAATGCTTTTTAATCCTTTTTGTACTACATGGAATCTTCCTCATTATATATAGCAGGAGTCCATTTCAAAATTTAGGGGTGTCAGGTTGTGTTTTCTGTAAAATTGATTAGGAAATCTGCGGCATCTTATCTAGGCCAGCACTGTTTGCCAGGGTACCCGTTTTGAGGTTTCTGGAAAAAATGGGATTAAGAAGGGTGCAGTTTTTCCGACTTTGTGTTTTCTGCACACAATGACATCTGGTCAGGGGCCACCTTTGGGACTGTTCAAAAGTGGTCTTCAAGGCCACTTTTGAACAGTCCCAAAGGTGGCCTTAATATAGGAATTTTACTGTATTTTCTTTGTGAAGTGGTGTTTAGAAGGACATTCATTACATGGACTTTTTAATGTAAAGTGGGGTTTACATGGGTATCCATTGCACGGAAATGTGAAAGCCATAATGTCAGGGGGGAGGGGGGGGGGGGGGCATTGAAGATTACGGGTCACTCAAACTCGTGCCGTTCTACATTCCGTAACGGCTACCGCTGAGATAAATGTGTTGATTTTAAGAAACCATGCATGCTATGTTTCACTTGATTTGAAATCATGTGCATTAATTTTGACTGGCACTCGACATATTTCAGGCCCTTTGCTTTGCACGTGTAAATTTAAATGGTTTTTGCGTTCCTATCAGAATAGGTATGACCGAGCACCGATGGAAACAGAATACTTCTTAAATACATGAGCCGGTAGATCAGTCGGATGTGCGTCTGACAGGTGATCAGGACACGGGTTCGATACCTGCCGGGGTCGGCAACATTCCCATGCACGTGGAGATTGATCTACGGTCATTCTCTCCCTTCCGCTGATAAGATTGTGCGTTGTACTGGTTAACCGCTCAGCAATGGTTGGGTGTAGGATGGGAAAATAGTCCTTAGCTTAGACTTCAACTGTTTCCTTCAACTCTTAAATTCCGGTATTTTAAGCAAGCAGTGTAGACCCTGATCAGACGAGGCCAGTCCAGATTTTACTTTTTACACAGCGCTCTGACGTTACAAAGATGCTATTTCTGTTTAATAGTCAGGTGGATAAAGTTTCTCTAGACAGTACCATTTGGTCGATTGAGGGGTCGACTGAGAATCAATCGCTCCACAAACTCGAAGACATATTAAATTTAAATTAACTCCCCTGAAAGCATATCTGTTCCCCATAAGTTTACGCGTAATGGCTAAGTGACTGGGCGGGGCAGTGTGGTATAGACTTACAATTTCAGACATATTTTGGTGCCATTTGTCGGTATGATGTAAATGATCAGTGCTAAAACTGGAAGTCGAAATTCCTTGGAAACTCTACAAGGATAACAAAGTGGAGATTATTTATAATATCTTTTTACAGAAATGTCATTTCAAAAGGAACCGCCAGTAATTTCAGTTGTTCCAGTACAAGTGCTTCCGTAGAATAAGTCCTACTCTGCGCACATGATCATTGTCATGTCATTTCCTGCATTTAAATGTCCTTTTTCCTTCTCCTCGCCCTGTATGGAGGAACTATGTTAGAATGAGCGATATCTGAAGCCACACTGGGCGTTAAACGGAGGCAGGTATAAAACTCTCATCAACTAATTCTCAGAAACGGTGGGCGGTCTGCGTATTAAACTTGTACCTGTTGTCTCAGCTCTGCCCTGTTCTGTTCTTCTGGGGTCGGCTCAAAGTTCTATATGCAATCGCGCGTAAACTGCTGATGTTCACGTGACTGCCGCTGACCAATTAAGTTCACCGAACGTAAATTAAAAATATATTTTTTTTTTGCAATGGAAATAACGGGCGCGTAAGTACCGGAAAGGGTATAGGAAACATTAATCCATATTTGTCTATGGCTGCAAACATTGGGGCATTGACAAACAGTGTAGACCCTGATCAGACGCCGCAGAACGCGGCGTCTGAACAGGGACTACACTGTTCGTTTAAAGTACAGTGTTTTGTGGGTATAAGTGAGTACAGTGATTTATGGGTATAAGTAAGTACAGTGATTTATGGGTATAAGTAAGTACAGTGATTTATGGGTATAAGTCTAAGTTCAGGAATATTTGTGGGGCCGGTTGGTGAGGCGAAGGTGTCGTGTATCTTGCGTCACTGACTCACAGGCTTACAGAACAGCCTGTACCCTGATGTTGGACTGCACAAATTGCCAGTGTTAATTGGTTGTGTGGTGCAGTGCGCTCATTGTTACGTTTTCCATGCTTCTTTGGTTTTAAATTTATTCATTTATTTATTTAAAATATGAAACATAATGCACAGAAATGAATATAGCATGGTGTTATAAAGATCATTTCTCATGTTGCTTTCTTTTGTTAACCCTTGTCCTGCTGAATATTTAATTATGTCACACCCACTACTGATTATCAGCCAATCAGATTACTTGATGCAAATTATTGCAACAAATTCAAAACTGGATGGCAAACAATGAAGATCCTGATCAGATGGCTTCTTCAGAAGCCATCTGATCTGGATCTACATTGTTTCAAAGATAAGGCATATCCGGGCTCAGCAGGACAAGGGCTAAGGCGGTTTGGGATGGCTATTCTTTGGAGCTGTTTGCCTGCGGCTGCGAAGCCGTTTCTGCAATTGGCCATCATCAATGTCTTACCGTTCAAACGTCTCATGATAGTCGCTTATAATGTTTAGATCATTGTATTTATTGATCCATTTTGGCGGCCCCCGCACATCAGTGGATGGGCTGCATGATGCTTCCACGCAGGGCTGAAACCGACCGCACACGAGTACTGGTAATCAGCTTAGAGGATCTAAGTCTGCCCAGGCAACGCGGTCCATGCTTATTAACCGTTTTGGCTACATTGGGCGACAGGGCTTGAGATGTCATTTCATCTCAATGTCAGGTAAAATTCCCACAAAATTGGAAGCAACGTCTCCAAAATGACCTATACAGTGTTGACGGAGACGTTAAACCTCAATTCAAACAAACAAACAAAAACCCATTTTGGACGAGAAAATGCCAAAAAGATTACTTCTAAACAGTGCAGGTCCAGATCAGACGCCTCATATAAGCTCCTTCATCGTTTGCACAAAAAAACAGAGAAAATTTTTGTGATAACACCACCTAACCACCTATATAATTATCACCCCTCGAACGCCACTTTTATGTTAGTAAAACTGGGGTTCACAGGGGTATACATTTTTTTTTCTAATTTTTGCTCAAAAACATAAATTGTCCGTACTCGTTGGAACCGCCTCGCCGAGGCGATGCTAACGAGTTCCCACAATTTGTGTTTTAGCAGATTTTTTTTTATCTGAAATATTTCATTTTTTGATGGTAAAATTTTCGATATATTTGAATAGGCGTGTTTTCGCATTGACACCTATAGAATTGAAAATGAACTATTGGACTGGTCAATTCGGGATAAAATTTGTTAAAATTACAATAACAAATACCTAGTTCATTTTCAACAAATATAATTATATAGGGTATGAAGTTGAATACTTTAGAACGATTCGCTTGTCATCGGCCCACAAGAATTGTTTATTCTGTAAATAAAACATTGTTTATTTTGTTAATAGTTAGACTTTATTGGCAGTGTGGTGTCCACTGGTTGCATGTTACGAGACCCTGTCATCTGTCCAGTATTATTCCAATGCTTAGCTTTCTGTCATTCTTTGACCATTTATTTAATTACCCTATGCCCACGCGATCTAGACAGGCATACATTGCGCCAAAACGATCGATGTCATTGTAGGTAGGTTATAATTATTCACGTTATATTTTGTGTATACAGTCGAACTTCAATGGCTCGAACACCTTTGGGACCTCGAAAATCTGTTCGAGACAGGGGTAGTTCGAGCCACAGAGGCTTACTGCCAGGAGGCATAACGAGGTACTTTTTGACATATTTTCGGTGTCCTGTAATGAAAATGTATGCTGTGTGTACTCATTAGAATCGCCTCATCGAGGCGATTCTAATAAGTACACACAGCATACATTTGCAAGATAAAAGACGAAAGTCTCCTAAATTATCTCTCACCGTTTCTTATGTAGAGGACTTCCCTAGGGGCTCAAGAATGGATTCGGTTCAGTCATGGTAAACGAGCTAGCGGTGTTCGAGCCATCGAAGTTCTGTATTTTGATGCAAAACTGAGGTTTTTGGTGTTCGATTGTGACAAGAAATGTTATAGAGAAGAAGCACTGGAAAAATATGTATACCCTTGAAAACTCAGCTTTTTTCAGTTAATAAATGTCACGAGGCAGTTCTACCGTGTTCGGAGAAGAAATAAGAAGACTCATCATAGATATTCACTTAAAATGGCTAGTTTTATTGACGCACAAAACACCGTTATAACCCATTTTGTATCGGAAGCCCCAAAACGGGTACAGTGAAATTCCGCTATTAAGACCACCTAAAATTAGGACTAATTCTGCTATTAAAAGCCTATTTTGAAGGGTACATTTATTTTTTCTTCGTGATTTCTGTCTGCAATGTCCTCTGGTCAGGGACCACCTTTGGGTCTGTTCAAAAGTGGTCTTTAAGACCACTTTTGAACAGCCCCAAAGGTGGTCTTAATATAGGAATTTTAATGTAATTGGTAAACATTGCACGCCCAGAAACGTGGCCTACACTGTTTATAAATGCTCAGCCATAATTGTTTAATTGGGCGACAGGGCTTGAGGTGTCATGCCATCTCAATGTCGGGTAAAAGTCTCACAAAATTGGAAGCAACGTCTCCAAAATGACATAAACAGTGTTGGCGGGGTCGTTAAACCTCAATTCAAACAAATAAATCAGCCATTTTCCAAATAAATTTTGAAGACACCCCTAAAGTTTGCTTGTGCAGGTGGAAGATTCCAATCAGTACAATATGGGTTTGTTTGAGGTTTACCGTCCCCGTGAACACTGTACAGGTCATTTTAGAAACGTTGCTTCCAATTTTGTGGGACTTTTACCCGACATTGAGATGCAATGACATCTCAAACCCTGTCGCCCAATGAAACCAACGGGATTTATAAGCATGGACGGTTCGTCTCGCACCGCTTTGCCTGGGCAGACTTAGAGCCTCTAAGCGGTTTACCAGTACTCGTGTGCGGTCGGTTTCAGCTCTGCGCGGAAACATCATGTAGCCCATCTATTTCTTCAAGCCCCGATGGGCGGGGGCGAACAATATGGGTTATTATCACATTGGTGTATTATACAGTAAAATTCCGCTATTAAGACCACCTAAAATTAAGACTAATTCTGCTTTAAGAAGCTAATTTTGAAGGCTTCACTTAATTTTCCTTCATGATTTCTGCCTCCAGTGTCCTCTTGTCATGGACCACCATTGGGACTGTTCAAAAGTGGTCTGAAAGACCACTTTTGAACGGCCCCAAAGGTGGTCTTAATATAGGAATTTGTCTGTAGTTATGGTTACAGAGTAGCGGCAACTTGTCCATGAAACCACCATATTGACTGGTTCTTTTATTCATTGGAGGCGATCTGATGCTGGTCATTTCGATAATTGGCATTTAATAAACTGGTTTATTTTCGCTGACAAGAATTGACAAATGTTGATACTGCGGTCTGTATTCGCAGTCTATATCAATAAATGTGATTATTAAAATTGGTTTTCCGGAGATAATCAGGAGCTGACATTTATGAGTATTAACCGCATTTTCGTAGAAAGTTGGAATATAAATGATACCAGGTTTTATTGAGTATTTTGGCATTTGAAAGCTGACAAATTTACCCGCTGTTTTGGGGAAGTAAAAGTTTGGAGCAATCCCTGGGTAATTTCAAATTCTCAGTACGAAACTGACATTTCTCAGCAGATATCTGTTGTCAAGGTAACTCACGCGGAGTTGTTCGAATCTCGTCGACATAAAATGCGTTTACGGTTCTTTAATAGCCCGAACGTCGGCTTCTGTTTCGTCAAAATATTATTATATACCTTACTAAATATTTGGGAAATGAAATGGTGATATTCGATACAGAAAATATTTCCAGCGCCTGGTGCGAATCGACACATGCAAGGGGTTCGCTGTCAGTCACGCAGGGGGTTCCTTGTCAATCATTCTATGAGATTGGCAGTTAATGCTGAAAGTTCTGGACAAAATTTCTTCCGTGATATATGTTCGTGGGAATCATGTTTGACTTAGGAAGCACGCGTTTCCACCATCAAGGGTTCAAGTTGAAAATATATTCGGAACACACACACACCTCGAAATGATATTTCTGTTTTCATTATGAAAAAAATAAAAATAAAGTAAGTTCATTGCGAAAACACGTGCGTCTTTTTTCAGATATTTTTTCTTCGGTTTCGTACTTCTCTGGTCGGAACGTAGATTACGGGTACTCATTAGAGCCGCCTCATGGAGGCGGCTCTAATGAGTGCCCATAATCTCGTTTTCGAGGCAAAAAATAGAGGAAAAAAGTACACCGGGTAAAATTCACTTTTATCTATATCAAGTTGGGATTACAGGGGTACTTGTTACATGGAATCATTAAAGTGATGGTTTCATTGGGCGACAGGGCTTGTGATGTCATTTCATCTCAATGTAGGGTAAAAGTCCCACAAAATTGGAAGCAATGTCTCCAAAATGACCTTTACAGTGTTGACGGGGACGTTAAACCTCAAATCAAACAAACAAACATTAAAGTGATGTGCCCATGTGAAACGTGTTGCAGTTGGGCCCTCGCCCATAGGGGCTATATAGGAGAAATAGATTGGGCTGCATGGTGCTCCCACGCAGAGCTGAAACCGGCCGCACATGGGTACTGGTAAACCGTTTGCCCAGGCAGGCAAAGTGGTGCGAGTCGGTCCCTTCATGCATACAAACCATGTTGGTTTCCTTGGGCGGCCGGGCTTTCTCCAAAATGAGCTTAATAGTGTTGACGGGGACATTAAACCTCAATTCAAACATAGCGTGTTGCAGTCAACTGGAATGATGTCACAGTAATCACACGATAACATAACCTTGTCCATAGATGGCGTATTTCATCACTTGAAAACTAGCATTTTTCAAATGAAAAAAAGGTATTTTTCTTATTATTTCTAATCCAAGTATAATATGTGGATGCTATATGATATGTTTTTGATCAAAACTAAACAAAATAATGTATACCCCTGTAAACCCCACTTTCTCCTATAGGAGCAGTCTGATCTGGGATCACACTGTTTGCCTGTATGCAAAATTATTTTTAAAAAGTTTGCGAAAAAAAAAAATCAGCTGACGACATTTTCAGATGTAGTTTTTGTCGGCGTCCTCAGCCTTATTTTCGCAATATCTGCGAGGAAGATGAATTACGAGGCACCGAGTTTTTCCGGTGTGGTCTATTAGTTCAATGAATTTAAGACATATTTCAGGTAGACTCTAAATCAAATTCAATTATACCAATTTATAAAGGAATACGATTTAAAATGACAGGGCCTAATGATGCGAAGATGGCACTGCAGTATATCTACGCGTGCACTATGGCAGTTCCAGCCATCCGAACCGAAATATTCCGATTGTTATCACGTGACGAATAGTCCCGCAGATACACTCTGGCAGACGAACTTTGCAACAGACACTTTTTGATAATTTGTCTGCAGACGTGTTTCCACTTAAATTTCCCGATTACACGATGGACATCCCCATAATCATATGTGTCGTTGAAATCGAAGAAAATCGACATAATGTCTGATTTTTGTGTAGTTAATGCACTGTTTGATTGGCGTGTCTTATTGAATTTGCAGCGGAAAATGTTTTATGGAACCATCAGATTCTTGTAATGTTTGCACAGTTCGATAACAGTATCATAATGACTTTATGGAGTCTTTCAGAATAATTCTGTTCGACAGATTTCGATTTTATTTGCATTCTTGCTTGGTCGGAGATTCTCGGAAACACGGCCCGAGTAGATCTAATCCGGAAAATATTCCGAGGAGAATTTTATTTTGATAAATATTGAAAATCGCGAAGTTGAAATAAATAAATAAATAATTAAATAAATAAATAAATAAATAAATAAATAAATAAATAAGAGTACATAAATGTACCGTCTACAAATTAATGAACCTTTAAACCGGCACGTTAACAAATCCGTGCAAAATTTATACCTATGTAATCCCCACTTGATATAGAGAACAATGTGGTTTGCAGGGTATATATTATATTCCTTAAAAAACATTGATTGTGATTGTTAGATTGTGGCTACTCGTTTGATTGTGGATGCTGGGTAAAACATAGATTGTAGTTCCTCGTTATAACCGCCTGGAGGCGGTTCTCTAACCAACACATACGGTCTGCATTTGAAGTACAAACAACAAACAAAAATAATAATAATAATTTTTTTTTTTTTTTTTTTTTTTTTTTTTTTTTACAGACCTAAAAAAAAACACACACACACAAAAACAAAACACGTTTTATCACATGGTATGTTATCCTCCTCAATTTTTTTACGAACACACCCAGTAATAAGGATTTAGGTTTGAGTTTTAGCCAAATTCTGCAACGGAATGACAGGCCTCGAGGTTATAAAACGTTTTTCATGCTCAATCCACTTGAGCATGAAATTTATCATGCTCACAAATTTGAAAATGCCAACAATTGTTGGCATTTTAAAATTTGTGAGCAGGACAAATAACATTCTCTGCTATCTGAGAAAGAAAAAATGTTCAACTTCTTAGTATTTTAATTTTTATGAGCACCACAAGTTTCATGGTCAGCTGAGTTGAGCATGAAAAATGTTTTATATACTCAGGGCCAGGTTTTCTTTCTTTATTTTTCTTTCTTTTTCTTTCTTCTCCGGGTACTAGTACTCCGGTTTTTGCACACATCTGATAAACGATCGGCTCGAATAAGTCAAATAATCTTGTAGAGGTCGTAAAACAAAACGAAAAAATCAAGCCTATACACTGATCAGCGTGCTAACAAGTGAAATAAAAAAAAGGTCTGAGCACTGAACACATGGGGGTTTACAAAAGAGTTAACATTGTTTTATTTATTTATTTATATTTACTTTTTATGAAGGGGCTATACTAGTTTCTGTCATCTGTT
Organism: Lucinisca nassula; assembly: GCA_963580285.1. Classification (NCBI taxonomy): domain Eukaryota; kingdom Metazoa; phylum Mollusca; class Bivalvia; order Lucinida; family Lucinidae; genus Lucinisca; species Lucinisca nassula. The sequence continues at coordinate 5,900,111 of OY757015.1, read as the reverse complement.
TTTCACAGTCGATTTTTTTTTTTTTTTTTTTGAATGTTTGATATGATGTCAGCTCTGCATTGGATTTTTTTTTCAAAACTTCGAAATCACAAACTATAATCAAATGGTCAGTATTCGCATGCGTGTAATCCAGAAAGCGGGAAAGCTATAAGAAGAAGAAGAAGAAGAAGAAGAAGAAGAAGAAGAAATCAAAATCATCATAATTGGAGAAGAAGAAGAAGAAGAAGAAGAAGAAGAAGAAGAAAAATCAAAATCATCATAATTGGTAAATCATTTTTAAACGTCAGCGTCATTACGACGGTATTGTTCCTGTTTTTAGTTGCCTCCAAGCTATTTATACAGATTTGGAGAGATAAAACACATATTACACAATATTGTGTTTTTGATTGATTTCTAATTTAGACAGTAAAGACTTATGACAAGAAAACATAAACAAATTGTCTTGTAAGTTGTCGCATGTTGATGATGTAGATAACATTAGATCAATATTGGTACAACAACTGGTATCGATGATCGAATGATCGATTGGCTTTACGATTTTGGCGAGATACTCGCAAAAAGGTGATCGATAAGAGTAACTTATTGACAATGTTTTTATCTATAGAAAAACAAATCGAAGAACAAAGTTTACGAAAGTGATTTTGTTTTTTCAACAGCTGTTTAACTTTGAAATCATGGTGATTTTATCAGAAGTTAATTTTCTTCTTTCTTTCTTTCTTTCCCTCTTTCTTCTTTTCTTTCTTTCAACTTCCCAGTATAAACATGAAAAAGCACTCTTAGCAATATTAATAATAATAAGAAGAAGAAGAAGCAGAAGAAGAAGAAGAAGAATAAAGCACAAATGAATGGACTTGAGTGACTATTCGATAAAGAGCATTTTCTCCGTCACAGACATTTTGATGAAAATTTGTGATATTTTTCTTATTTCATTGTGCGAGCTCGTTGAAACCGCCTCATTAAGGCGGCTCTAAGGCGCGCGCGCACACACACACACACGCACACAGACACACGATGTTGAGCGAAAGCCCATGGCTTATTGGTCCGATATAAGTTTCTGGAATGAAAGTTGGTTGTGACGGCATTCGGAGTATGTCTCTGTGTGGACAGTTTTATTGCAGTAAGCTAAAAATATAAGTCTGCAGATTAGACATTTAGTGTCCATTACTTAGCAGATTAAGATTTTTTACACTTTCTTTTAGACAAAATAAATCAAACTGTCACACCAGCAGAAGTATACGTCAGTGTCAAAATTTTTTAACAAATGTGATATTTTTATTTTTTTCGTAAATTGATAAGACGGTTTTTAAGTAAATAAATAAATATATTATAAAGACAAATAAAGTGTATGTTTCTATTGATCAAACTGTTTAACAAAATAAAAGTAAATAGATAAATTAAAAATAAATAAATAAATAAATAAAATGTGTATGGTTGTGTTGTTTTGTTAATTGATCGAACTGTTTACCATATTTCTAAAGAATTGAAACCCCATTTTATGGTAAGAAATTTAGAAAAGTGGGTTTAACAGGGGTATATATTATTTTCCTGTTGTCTTTTTTCTAATAAAGATAAATTGTGCGTCCTTGACCGAACGTTCTAACGAGCAAACACACATTCTGATTGGAGCAAAAATACGAAAAAAAAAAAATCATTTCATCTGAAAAATGTTAGTTCCAAAGATATGCAACATTACGAAAACACGCCTATAGAAATACATTGTAAATTTTATCGCCGAAAAAATGAAGATTTTAAGATGAAAAAATTTTGATATTTTTCTTATTTCTGCTCAAAACATAGGTTGTGGGTACTTGTCAGAACCGCCTCAACGAGGCGGTTCTAACGAGTACCCACAACGTACATTTACAGTTTAAATAAGAAAAACATCACGGCTTTTCATCAGAAAAGTAGCTATTTTGGAGACGTGAAAAAATGCACAATGTCGCAAGGATGTGTTATCGTAATGTTTCTAAGCACACGGGAATGTAATTTCAACATATACTTGTAAAAGAAATGCTATGCTTACTAGCTGCAAATCATCACGTGATGAAGACCCCCTAAACCCCATTTTATATAGAGAAAACAGAAGTTTACGGGGGTATATATTATTTTCCTTATTTCTGCTCCAAGACATAGGTTGTGAGTACTTGTTAGAACCGCCTCACAACCTACTGTTTGCAGTTCAAATAAGAAAAATATCACGGCTTTTCATTAGAAAAGTAGCCATTTTGGAGACGTGAAAAAATGCGCAACGTTGCACGGTGTTTCTAGCACACGAGAGTATAATTGCAATGTACACTTGTGAAAGAAATGCTATGCCTACTAGGTGCAAAAAAAAAAAATAAATATATAAAAAATAAATAAATAAATCACTGCTTGTGACGAAGTGCATTCTTTCATATCTCCAAAACGGTTAATTTTCTGATTAAAACTTTTCAGAATAATACCCTAAACGTAGGTCGTGGATGCTCGTTAGAACCGCCTAATCGAAGTGGAATCGCCTAATTGAGGCGACCCTAACGAGTACCCACAAACTCCTGGAGTAGATACATAAGAAAAATAATGTATACTCTGTAATCTCTGTATCTACTGTTTAAAGCGGTCGCCCCCGCCCATTGGGGCTGAAGAAATAGATGGGCTGCATGATGCTTTCCCTCAGAGCTGAAACCGACCGTACACGAGTACCGGTAAACCGCTTAGAGCATCTAAGCATGCCCAGGCAAAGCGGTGCGAGTCGGACCGTCCATGCTTATAAACCATATTGGTTTCATTGGGCGACAGGGCTTGAGATGTCATTTCATCTCAATGTCGGTTAAAAGTCCGACAAAATTGGAAGCAAAATGACCTGTACAGTGTTGACGGGGACGTTAAACCTCAAATCAAACAAACAAACAAAACTGTTAAAGTTGGGTTTAGAGAGGTGTTCATTACACGGAATTGTTAACATGATGAAATAAATAAATAAATAAATAAGTAAATAAATTAATGTTCCCTATCGAGTATGAGATATGAAATGAGAACAACAACAACAACAACAACAACAAGAAAGAAGGAAAGAAAGAAAACAAGAAAAAGAAAGAAAGAAAAAAAAAAATGCAGAAATAAGTTGTTGGTCATAAATCAGTTTCAAATATACGTCAGTCTGCCGTCGTATGTTCGCGTTGCTACAAAGTTTTAACGTCAAAAACCATTTTAAGGCGACGCCTATTGTAGGTAATCGTGTGGGGATGACAAGTTTTGTCTGTATTGAAAATTTATTGTTTCACAAATTTGCCCATATTTTAAAATTCGAAGACAAGAACCCTTCATTACATCATATATGGTGATGGCACCCGCCGTTTTGTCGCTGAAAGAACAATACCTTGTTAGTTGAGTTTAACTTTATAACCTGTAACTGCAAAGATTTGAATATGTTACCCCCCCCACACACACGCACACACAGCTTAGTCCGTCTAACCATCATTGCCATAACACTTCTCCACCGCTTCATCTCGATGTGGAGTAAAAAGCCCTCAAAATTGGAAGCAACGTCAAATAGTGTTGACGGGGATGCAAAACCTCAATTCAAACAAACAAACAATGACAGGGGTTATGGATGTCTGTCAGAATGACACCCTTGTGCTGCAGTGACGTCTATTGGATCTGTAGAATGACCATTTTACTTCCTATCTATTTGAGGTTTAACGTCCCCGTCAACACTGTATAGGCCATTTTGGAGACGTTGCTTCCAATTTTGTGGGACTTTTACCCGATGTTGAGATGAAATGACATCTCAAGCCCTGTCGCCCCATGAAACCAATAGGGTTTATAAGCATGGACGTTCTAACTCGCTCCGCTTTGCCTGGGCAGGTTTAGATCCTCTAAGCGGATCTAAGTTTACCAGTACCCGTGTGCGGTTGATTTCCGATCTGCGTGGAAGCATCGTGCAGCCCATCTATTTCTTCAAGCCCCGATGGGCGGGGCGAAATAAATAAATAAATGTTCCATATCGACTATGAGATATGAAAAGGGAACAACAACAACAACAACAACAACAAGAAAGAAAGAAAGAAAGAAAGAAACACTTGCAGAAATAAGTTGTTGGTCATAAATCAGTTTCAAATATACGTCAGTCTGCCGTCGTAAGTTCGCGTTGCTACAACGTTTTAACGTCAAAAAACATTTTAAGGCGACGCCTACAGTAGGTAATCGTGTGGGGATGACAAGTTTTGTCTGTATTGAAAATTTATTGTTTCACAAATTTGCTCATATTTTAAAAATCGAAGACAAGAACCATTCATTACGTCATATATGGTGATGGCACCCGCCGTTTTGTCGCTGAAAGAACAATACCTTGTTAGTTGGGTTTAACTTTATAACCTGTAACTGCAAAGATTTGTATATGTAACCCCCCCCCCCCCCACTCCCTTACCCCCACCCACCCACCATCACCACTTCACAACCTCACAAACAGTGAGGCCCCGCCAATCGGGGCTTGGAGAAATAGATTAGGCTGCACAGTGCTTCCACGCTGAGCTGAAACCGACCGCGCATGAGTACACTGTAAATTTTGGGAACACTACACGTGTTTTGCAAGTGTTTTAGACTAAATCACCTACGTTTTCAAGGCAAACGCATATGTTTTGTACATGTTTCGAAACCGCTTTGAGCTTCAGAGTTGAAAAACGCCGGTGTTTTGAACTTCTACATAGTGTAGAAAAAGAAACACTGAAAAAATATCTTACATTATTTAATGAAAAATTATCATTTATATGTTGTTGCCAGGCCACATATAACACATTTAGCCAAATAATAACTCTGCTTGTACAGGAAAAAAAAACCTTCTTGTCCCCAGGCAAAACCGGAAAACGCGCGTGTTTTACCTGAAAACGCATGCGTTTTCCAGCTTTAAACATATATGTTAAGCCGACAACACAACTACGTCACGTGATTAAATTTGAATCTGAAGATTGGCGCAGTGTACATGTAGATCCAATTTCTGCATTTTTGAAAATCTTTTGTATATTTTCCGTTTCTACCATTACACATTTGCACAACAGTCGGTAGAAGAAGATGTGTTGAGCGTATGAGACGATGACAAATTAGGATTTATATGTAGGTAAGTTTGAATAAGCAATTTTCAAAGATTCTGATTCTGTAACAGGCATGACAGGTGGGTGGGGAAGGCAATTAAGAGCGTATGTTTCTGGATAATCTTGTCAGTCATTGATTTGTTGAACTTTAACTTTGTGACAATAGAACGCATCTGTATCTGTGGAGTCCTTTGTTGAATCACAGACACATATTTTTTGTTTGTTTTTTGTTTGTTTTGGAGTTTAACGGTCCGATCAGCACTATTTAGCTCATGTCTAGCCGGTCTACACTTCTTTGGCTGGCTTATATGTAAGCTGTTTACCCAGCAGCCATACGTCGCTAGGGCAACGTCAGATCAACGGCGGTGCAACGTCATGCGTCATGACAGGGCACCGACGTAGATGTGACGTTGCATAAACGTCATGACGTTGTACCGACGTTACAGTGACGTCACAATAACGCTATGTGCTTGCTAGGTAACCAGTATAGTGCACATTCTTTCGACAGAAACTGACAGCTGCCCTTCTTGAATCGGTAGAAGGTACATAGATATTGTTTCTTATTGTTGCACTCATTGGTTTCAGTTGCGTAGCCGGAACAAAAATATCATTACTGTCTAGTAAAAACATCTTTCTCGGGGCAGAGGCTACTCTTAAAGGAAAGAATTTGCTCCCGAGGGGGAGCAAATTCTTTCTTTTAAGAGTAGCCTTGGGTAATTCCGTTTCTGCTGCATTTTTTTCTTTTACATTAGCGTAATGAGAGCTACTTCTGGTTCAGCAAACAGTGTAGACCTAGATCAGACACCAGTTATAGTACAGGAATTTAAATGTTCATTTTTTTTCAGTTTACACTCGGAGGCTAACAACTTACCAGTGCTGACAGTGCCTTCTTATTTTGCAGAGAGTGTCCAAGAAGCATCTTTACCAAAGATACTGTCTGCGCACCTTGTCAATGACGAAAAAGAAGTCGGCAAACGATGTGGCTAAACTGGATCTTGAAGTGTACTTCAACTTGATTTGTAGGACTAATTCACAGCTTCTAAGCTTCGGGCAACAAATAGTTTTTAAACACCATTTTGAGCCAGAAGGCTGCTGGATTTGTGCATTCTTTTAAAAAAAAAGCTGAAAAAGAGATTCTAGTCCAGAAAAATATATGTGCTTCACTAGACTTTCGAATAGCCAGGAAAAGGGATCACACTCAGTCTCTTCCAATGCACAGCTGCACTTGTAAAGAGTGTTAACCTATATTCTGCTGAGCACGATTAGCCCTAAGTTTGCAAACAGTGTAGTTTCAGGTCAGGTGGCCTCTGAAGAAGCCATCTGATCAGGATCTTCACGGTTTGTTATTCAGTTCATGAATTTAAACAAATACATTATCTCAAGAAATTTGATTGGTTAATACTCAAAAAGGGAGTGGCAAAATTAATCATTCAGCAGGATAAGGATTATGAGTGTCAAAAGTTTTTTTTTTTTCATCTGTTCAAAGAGCTGATTTTTAGAAGACAAAGAACTTTTGTTAAATCATCTTTGCAAAATGCCCTGATATAGACTTGGCTTTTGTGTTTTGGTAAGGATTTGCATTTTCAATTTCTTATACCCATAGAATCACTTAAACACTAGTGTAGGTGTGGTAGCTATAAGTTAAAGAATATAACAAACTGGAGTTGCAATGATAAATGTTCAGTATGTTTTGAAATAAAAGGTTGGAATGTTATGAAATAAAACACAGAAAAGTTACAAAACATGTTTTGGTGTTTTAAAAGTGTTACAGTCCCTAAACACGTGTTATGTGTTTTCAGACAAAACACCAGAACACGTGTTTTCACAAAACATCAGTGTTTAGATATAAAACATATATGTTTACTGAAAACATGATAGGTGTTTTCAGGCAAAACACCAGATAGGTGTTATCACAAAAACATTGGTGTTTTAATATAAAACACTATAGTGTTTCATTGAAAAACATGCATGTTTTCTGAAAACACCTAAACGCGTTTTAAAAGTGTTACAGAGAAGTGTTTTAATTTGTGTTTAAAACCAAAACATCCAGATTTACAGTGTACTGGTAAATCTCTTAGAGGGTCTAAGCTTCCCCAGACAAAGTGGTGCGAGTCGGACCGTCCATGCATATAAACCCTGTTGGTTTCATTGGGCGGCAGGGCTTGAGATGTCATTTCATCTCAGTGTCGGTTAAACGTCCTACGAAATTGGAAGCAATGCATCGAAAATGACACAGTGTTGACGGGGACGTTAAACCTCAAATCAAACAAACAAACAAACAAACAAACAAAACCACAGCTGAGCCTCCGTGTAATCATCATTGCGATTACAACAATTCACCGCTTCATCAAAGTCCCACAAAATTGGAAGCAACGTCTCCAAAATGACCTAAGTAGTGTTGACAGGGATGCAAAACCTCAATTCAAACAAACAAACAATGACACAGGTTATGGATGTCTGTTGAGAGTTAGAGTGACACACCCTGGTGCTGCATTGACATCAGTAACCATATATAAATAGCATTTTACAGATGAAAGTGTTTGATATTTTCTTTATTTTCTGCTCCAAATATAGATTGTTGGTGCTGGTTAGAACCGCCTCATTTGGTTGGTACTCGTAAGAACCGCCTCAATGAGGCGGTTCTAACGAGCACCAAAAATGAGGCGGTTCAAATGAGCACCAACAATCTAGGTTTTAACCCATTTTGTTCCAGAAACCCCAAAAGGGATATTTGGCAAACAGTCGAGGCCCAGATCAGCCGCCGCAGGCTGCGGCGTCTGATCAGGGAATCCTGTTACATATAAGGCGGAAGATTGCATTTGGTTTAAAAAGGGTTAATAATCGTTCACCATTACTTATACGGAGGAATTCCCTGGGGGCTCAAGAATGGCTTCGACTCATCCATAGCCAACGAGCCATCGGTATTCGAGCCATTGAAGATTTGCTGAACTTCCTGCAGAGTTTGGATGGGAATTGTTGTTGTTGAAAAAAAGCCTGGGGTGTTAAAAAAAAAGCCACTTTGATGGATCTAGTTTTCTGACACACGCGACGTTAATAAGATTTCCCATAAAAATTGCAGAGCAAGAAAAAAAAAATCTTTGAAAAAACTATTATGGATGTAGATAGGTACAGTCGGAGACCATGATATATTTATGTGAATTGACCTGGTGAGTTGTAGGCAATAACAGGCCCAGGCATGAAAAGGTACTTTTTTTCTTTTGTGCCAGATTGTTGTGCTATTTCATATTGGGTTTAAACTTTATTTAACTTTATATAGATAATTTTTTTTTTTTTTTGGGGGGGGGGGGGTTACGGCCCTTTCAAGATTATTTCACTCATATCGAGCCGATCGTTAATCTGAGGTGGGCGAAAACCGGAGTACCCGGAGAAAAACCACCTGACCTTCCGTTGCAGAACTTGGCGTCTCACACGTGGCCCGAGCGAGGCTCGAACCTACGGCGGTGAGAGATCTAATGACTAAGAGTCAGCGCTCTTATCCTTATATAGATAATACATATAAACAAATTATAAAAGCAACAAAAGCTACAATGGTGTACAAATAGGGTACAAGAGAATATAAATGCAAGTGGTCACAGCGAAGCACACTCTCGGTTTATTTTAGCTGAAAATGGGCAAACATTCCCAAAAACACGCGGTAATCTCTGTTTTGGGGTGTAAAATGGCTTAAAATAAGAAAAATACATAAATGTGGATCATTTAAATACCCCTGCTCCGAATATGAAGCCAAGATTGTGACAGTTGGAATTTAGTTAAGAAAGGTAAGAAAATATTGACCTTATTTTGAGCCACATTTTAGTAGGCCATGCGCAGGGCCTATATACGTCTCGTTTTTCTGTCCACACCACGAAAACACGCCTATACAAATGCTTTGTAAACTTAAAGCCGAAAAAATGTTGTTGTTGTTTTTTATTTTATTTTTATTTTTTTTATTATTTTTTTTTAAGATGAGCACCCGCAATATATAGTTGGATATAGTTGGACTGGAACATTACGATAACACGCCCGTGCGAATTGGTGCATCTTTACGCATCTCCAAAATGGCCATTTTGCTGGTGAAAATCCGTGATATTTTTCTTATAAATACTGCAAACATAGGTTGTGGATGCTCGTTAGAACCGCCTCATTGAGGCGGTTCTAACGAGTACCCTCAACCTATGTTTTGGAGCAAGAATAAGAAATATAATGTATACCCCTGTAAACCTCAGTTTTCTCTATATAAAGTGGGGAATAGGGGTCTTCATTTCACTGACTTGTTCACGTGACGAATAAGGAAAAAAAAAAAAAATATCGATTTTTTTCTTATCCAAATAGGGCTAGTTCTAGAGATAGACCCCCCCCCCCCCCCCCCGACACACATACATAACACACGTCTCTCTCTCTCTCTCTCTCTCTCTCTCTCTCTCTCTCTCAGACTGAGAAGAAGAAGAAGAAGAAGAGAGGACTGGTATGGACATATTGAACACATGAGAATTTTTCTTTCCCGTCGAATTATGTGATTTTAATTAAGGAAATTCGGACCATCAAAGGAATTCAAACAGACGCCGCTTATCTTCGGGCTAATTTTAATTGAAATTTAAAGAAATAAAAACGGCGCTCTCTTTTGCAATAGGATTACAAGCCATTGCATGTAATAATTTGACAAGTTTATTTCTTGACAATGATTGCCCGGAATGACCGTTGTAATACTTCAAAAGAAATTTATGACTCCATAAATTTTAACTGTCGGCACATTTCCGAGTATTATGCGAATCTGAATTTGCAGTTGAATGGATTTTGTGTTTCTTCCATACATTTTCAATAAATTAATACCTAAATTAATAAACAAAAAAAAAAAAAAAAAGAAAGAAAAGAAGTAAACGCGTTAATCCCGGTCAACTCTATTCAGGTCATTTTGGAGACGTTGCTTCCCAAGCCCTGCCGCCCAATGAAACTAGTAGGGTTTATAAGCATGGACGGTCCGACACGCACCTCTTGGCCTGGGAAGGCTTAGATCCTCTAAGCGGTTTACCAGTACTCTCATCTCTGCGTGGAAGCATCATGCAGCCCAATCTATTTCTTCAAGCCCCGGGGTGGGGGCGGGGGTATTTTTCTGATGAAAATTTGTGATAGTTTTCTTATTCACACCCCAATTCTCATTCACACTCCAAACATTTTTCTTATATAACCTCCAAACATGTTGTTGGTGCACGTCAGAACCGCCTTATTGAGGTGGTTCTAACGTGTACCAACAACATAGGTCTTGCAGAAATATTAAAGAGAAATATCGTATACCTCCGTAGACTCCAGTTTCTCTATATAAACATGGGTTTAAAGACGTATTCATTGCACGGACTTCTTAGGGACCAGCGCTGACTCAGATCAGCCTGAGCATTTGTGAGGTCAAATCAGTGTATGCTTACGTCGTGCGTGTACTAAAAACGTTGATATATTTGACATAGGGCCCGACTTCTGAACTGGCTGGCGAGACTCTGTCTCTCTCTCTCTCTCTCTCTGAACAACAGAATTAGAATTGATTTCTCAGGCGAAGAGAAGGAATATGAATATGCATAAAACTTTTTCACACATGCATATACATGTCTCCTACAAACACATGGCAAAATAACGAGAAAATACAATAATGGGAACTACAACAAAAATTTCTGCAAATTCTGGTAATTTAATGAGTTGTGCACCATTTTTGGACTTTAACAATTCCTTAAATTTAACGATTTCATGTCTTTTTATAAAAAAAAGTCGATTTGAGCTAGATACGCTTTTCTTTCAAACTAGCAATATTCACATCTTTCTGAATACAGTGAAATTCCTATAGTAAGACCATCTTTGGGACTGTTCAAAAGTGGTCTTAAAGACCACTTTTGAACCGTCCCAGAGGTGGTCCCTGACAAGAGGACATTGTAGGCAGAAAATACAAAGAGAAATTCAGTGTACCCTTCAAAATAAGCTTTTGATAGCAAAATTAGTCCTAATTTTAGGTGGTCTTAATACCGAAATTTCATTGTAATGCGAAATTTTATATGTAAATAAAGCGTGATGATTAACCGCAGACTGTGTGGCGCAAGCTGGACATCTCTGTCCATCATTCAAAACATTGGTCAGTGACAGCTAGCCATGTTGGGGAGCGTGTCCACCTTTTGCCTCCGGACAGATGACCACAACTTATGTGGCCAAACATGAGCCACAACATGAAAAAACACCCTTTCAGGCATATGCGAAAATAGTGTTTCATCGGCCAGTGTATTATACTGTGAAATTCCGCTATTAAGACCACCTAAATGTAAGACAAATTCTGTTTTAAAAAGCTTATTTTGAAGATTGCAGCTATTCTTTCTTCGTGTGTCCTGCATAGAATGTCCTCTGGTCAGGTGGCCCTCTGGTCAGGGACCACCGTTGGGACTGTTCAAAAGTGGTCTTAAAGACCACTTTTGAACAGTCCCAAAGGTGGTGTTAATATAGGAATTTTATTGTATATGAGGGGACATTGGGGATCTCGGTCAGCTTGTGCGTCCGCGGCGATGTTACCATGTTTATGTCCAATACTATTTATTGTCTCGCCGACTCTCAGATGGGAAATCTATAAATGTTTTGAGTGAATAAATAAATAAATAAAGAGCCACCTCATTCGGTCGCGTATAACGAATAGCCATACTCCACGCCTAGATACGGAAACAGACAATAATTTTACCCAATTAAACAAGTTTCTCTAAATAAAGTGCTGTTGGGAATAGATGTGATAATTTTTCTTATTTTCTGCTCTGAAAATTAGTCTTGTAAACCCCTCAGCTAAATTGGAATAAAAAGGTATTTATAGTCTATTGACGTGATCTTATATGCTTAGTGCCAAAGTTAATCATAAAAGTGCATTAATATGTTGATATGGGCTGCAAATTTCATTATCTTATAAAATGAATCTTTATTGAAGAAAAAAAAATAATATATATTTTTTTTTATATAAATAAAGAATGAGAGAGAGAGAGAGAGAGAGAGAGAGAGAGAGAGAGAGAGAGAGAGAGAGGGGAGAATTTCCAGCGGTCTTCCTCTGAAAAACAAAATCAACGACCAGAAAGAAAAACAAAAACAAAAAAAAAACAAAAAAACGTCGTGGTATTTTAATTACATAAACAAGGTATGTTTCGCCTTTAGAAAAAAAAGATCAGAAAAGAATTATTCAGAAAGATAGATGTATGTTTGTTTTTCTGTTGAATGTTTGTTTGGCGATCGTATTGTTTGCATTCCCTTGTGATCGTTGCAGCCATATTTGATGAATGAAAGAATTCCAAAATTTGGCGTTTTGTCACGGAGGCTGCCAACTTTGATGGCTTAATATCTTCTCTGACAAGCGAAATAATCACAGAGTTATAATAAAATGAAGGGGGGTATAATGGTTCACCTTGCCGTATACCCCCTGTGACAGGGAAAGTAATCATGATGCGATTAGTTTTGAAGGCACAATGCCTCATATTGCATCCGCACACGCAAAGACAATAACCATACATCAAACTGGACAGAGCTCAATTTAAGGGGAATATTTTCACCTGACATTTTTTCGCAATTTTCTACACAAGGGAGATAACTTCTGGTACTTCCCTGTGGCATAACGAAAACACGCCTATTCAAATATATTGAAAATTTACCACCAAACAATGAAAATTTTCAGATAGAAAAAAATCTGGTAATTTTTATATTTGGGCACAAAACATAGATTGTGGGTATCGTTAGAACCGCCTCGCCGAGGCGGTTCTAACGAGTACCCACAGTCTATGTTTTTGAGCAGAAATAAGAAAAATAAAGTTCACCCCCGTAAACCCCAGTTTTACTTTAAAAAGTAGGGTTTAAGGGTGTCAAAACTGTATAGCCGTGTTTTCGTGATTGCTTTCCTGAACTAAAACTGCGCGAAAAAGGTATCTTCTCTGAAAAAAAAAAACAAATTCTTTCCTTTAAAATTTGCTCCCGAGAAGCAATTTCTTCCCTTTTAGTAAGCCCACGCCCATCGGGGCTTGAAGAACTAGATGGGCTGCATGGTGCTTCCAGTCCACGCAGAGCTGAAACCGACCCGCACACTAGTACTGGTAAACCGCTTAGAGGATCTAAGCCTGCCGAGGCAATGCGGTGCGACTCGGCCCGTCCATGTTTATAAACCCTATTGGTTTCATTGGGCGGCAGGGCTTGAGGTGTCATTTCATCTCAATGTCGGGTAAAAGTCCCACAAAATTGGAAGCAACGTCTCCAAAATGACCTTTACAGTGTTGACGGGGGCGTTAGAGTAGAATCCTATCGACAAGACGGAGATTTTGTTTGTTTAAACCAATAGGCTTTATTAGCATGGACGGTCCGCCTCGCACCGCGGTTCCTGGACAGGCTTAGCTCCTCCAAGCGGTTTACCAGTACTAGTCTGCGGGCCGGATTCAGCTCTGCGAGGAAGCATCATGCAGCCCATATATTTCTTCAAGCCCCTATGGGCGGGGGCCGAATAAGACGGAGAACAAAATAATTTTGAAACAATTGCCTGCCCTGAACATGCATCTCTTTCCCTTAAATGTGATGGTCAGTAAAGGAGATAGAAATTTCAGACCAAAATCTGACAGGTATCGAATTGACCATTGGTCAGTAACGCCTAAAGCTGATTATGTGGTCATGATGGATGAATCATTAGCAGAAAAGTGATATTAAGATCTATGATGGGGGAATTTGTTGGCCATAAAGTTACCTAAGAAAATAATTAGTGCTATATTTGACGAGTTAAATGTCCAAAATCGGCCAAAATTTGGCGGTTTAGCCCGACATTGTGGAGTCCAAAGATGACAGTGTCATAAAAACTGTCTAGGATTATACATATCTTGGTGCAACTTCCACGTCCGTAGCCCAGTGGAACCCTATGAGCGTCCACTCTGAAACATTTTCCAATTTGGGCCTCTCTCCGTTGTGGTTTTGAGCCTCGCTAGGACCAAGTACTTAGTGCAACGGAAGGTCAGGTGTTTTTGCTCCGGAGACTCATATTTTCGCCACACTCTGAATAACGATCGGCTGTATATACATGTAAACGGAGTAATCTTGAAAGGGCCGTGGTACCCAGATTCAAGAAAAAATTTTCGCGTGCAGGTGAAATAAAACTGAAGTCCGTGCAGTTAATACATTCATTTTAAGGTCACTTTTTATGAAGGAAAGTTGGGTTTACAGGGTGTATATTATTTTGTTTTTGTTCAACAACAAAGAAAGTGGGTGCTTGTTGGATTGAGGCGGTTCTAAATGAGGCGGTTCTAACGAGCACCCACAATCTACGTTTGAACCAGAGATCAGAAAACTTTGAAAAAAAAACGTCGTCAGTTTTGGTCATACGATACAGTATGTCACACCCGTTGCAACATTTCAACCGCTGTTTCTGGTTATCATTGTCAGTAATTAGTCTAACACTCTGCATTTAATTATCTTCGTTCTGTTGCACTATCTCATGGATATTGTCTGTCCATACAGCCGGCCACTCTCCCTTTGATGTATCTTCATGTTCCAGTGTTTGTAGATGAGATAAATTTTTATCAGCTTTATCAACAATTAAGTTATCCAGTTGGCTGTGTATGTGATACAAGTTTCCCACTTTCTCGTTTTGTTCACACCAGAAACTCGAACACCGATGGCTCATTTACCATGTCTGGTTCGAACACTCCTGAACTGAACTGAACTGAACTTTATTCTCTCAAAACTCAGGCCACGCAGCGGTGGCGTAAGAGCATAATACAAACAGACAGATGTCAACAAAAATATTTACAATCTATACATAACATAATATATACATATGAAGCATTCAACGGCCCCGCCCATAGGGGCTTGAAGAAATGTATGGGCTGCATGATGCTTCCACGCAGAGTTGAAACCGGCCCGCACACTAGAACTGGTAAACCGCTTAGAGGATCTAAGCCTGTCCAGGAACCGCTGTGCGAGGCGGACCATGCTAATAAATCCTATTTGTTTCATTGGGCGACAGGGCTTGAGATGTCATTTCATCTCAATGTCGGGTAAAAGTCGCACAAAATTGGAAGCAACGTCTCCAAAATGACCTTTACAGTATTGACGGGGGCGTTAAACCTCAAATCAAACAAAATGAAGAATTCAAGATGTAAACGTGCTCATAATCACTTTGACAAATTCTTCAGTCCATGTCGAATCGTTCCCATCAGAATAAGAAGCCCGTGTGATGAATACACCTCTGTACCCCATTTTGTGCAGAGAAATGTGGGGTTTAGGAGGGTAATCATTATTTTGCTAAAATATAGATGGTTGGTACTCGTTAGAACCGCGGTTGAGGCGGTTCTCACGAGGACCCACAATTTATATTCCGGATAGAAATTGGAACAAAAATATTATAGTGTTATTAATCAAATAATTTTGTATTGGCCCTGTTACAGGTCCGAGGTCTGCTGTATTGGCACGAGGCCGAAGGCCGAGGCCAATACAGCTGACCGAGGACCTGTAACTGGGCCAATACGAAATTACTTCATTAATGACAATTTTATTAATTGATGCAATTAAAAACATGATTTATGATTTTTGAATATTGGTTGACCTTGTGTAATATAGTATAATCAATTAATAACAAAAACACGAGTACCAACAATCTATATTTTGAGCTGAAATAAGAAAAATATCACAACTTTTCACCTTAAAATTTTCGTTTTTTCGGCAGTGAAGTTTACAATGTATTTGAATAGGCGTGTTTTCGTAATGTTTTCCTTGGAAATACTAATTCTACAGATATAAAAGACGTTATTTTAGAGCACGGGGTGTTATCGAAATGGCGCCATAGTTTGTTGGTTTGTTTGATTGGAGGTTTGTCGTCCCCGTCAACACTGAGTAGGTCATTTTGGAGAAGTTGCTTCCAATTTTGTGGGACTTTTACCCGACATTGAGATGAAATGACACCTCAAACCCTGCCGCCCAATGAAACCAATCGGCATGGACGGGCCGACTCGCATCGCTTTGCCTGGGCAGGCTTAGATCCTTGAAGCAGTTTGTCAGTACGCCTGTGCAGTCGGTTTCAGCTCTGCGTGGAAGCATCATGCAGCCCATCTGTTTCTTCAAGCCCCGATGGGCGGGGGCCGATGGCGCCATAGCCAATGGTGGTGATTTTTGCAGATTGTCTTATTTTAGCTTGAACAGATATATGTTGCATATTCTCATAAGAATGACCTCTAAGAGGCTGTTTTAATGAGTACTTTAGACTCAAATTTATTGTATAGAAGATTATAAGAATCTTATATGGGTTTGAGGGGTGGATGGAAAAATCCGTCCCGAGAGACACTGTCCGGCATCACGAGGCTTGCCGAATGATGCCGGACAGTGATTCCGAGGGACGGATTTTTCTATCCACCCCTCACACCCATATTGGATTCTTTTTCTTGCATAGCTTTCATTTCTATTGCGATTTTTTAATGCTGCTGTCACTTCGGTTACCGACGTCCGCCATTTTGTGATGACACAACAGGAATGTTTAGTGACGTCACGCATGACGACGCCGCGCATGAGGTTGCAATCAACCAGTGCATTTATCAAACACGCGATTATAATCGATTTGGGGTCGGAACACCAGGGTCAGAAAATAAATTTCTATCCCAGGGTAAAATCACGGATTTCCTTGTCTGGTGTGCAAGAAAAAAGTATCCCCAATATGCCTCAAGATCTGTCGCTAATACTGTGTGTGTGTGTGTGTGTGTGTGTGTGTGTGTGTGTGTGTGTGTGTGTGTGTGGAGGGGTTGTCGGGTTGGGGGATGATGCTGGATAGCTTACACTGTCTGGGCTTCTTAGAGGATTAAGGACTACTGTGCTTGCGGTAGGTGCGGGGTGGGCGGAATGTTTTTGATGCGGGCGTGTGTGTGTGTCAGTGACTGTCGGTAACTGGTGCACTAAGTACTGGTTTCCGCTTAGTTGGAAGCTGACCGGTCCGACATGGCTAAAGCTTTGACTTGGCCGTAAAACTACAACACACATAACACTCCATGGCTCGAAACATCCCCGTCTCAAATAGATGATGTCCCCAAACGTGCTGAAATTGCATGTATAATGTATTTAGATCATGTATGTATGCACGATCTAAGTGCTGTCGTCCGTGCAACATCGCACCAGCTTCGTTTCATTGATGACGTTGCATTGATGGTGATACAACGTTGCCTACTGATGGTCGGACTGTCAAGCATCGTAATTTGGGTCAGACGAGGTGGCATTCTTTCATTCATTCATTCATTCAGTCAATTTGTATTTCCGTTATTTTGGTCAGTTGAGACAAAACCATGTTATGTTGTCTTGGACATAAATCGCGTTTGCAGAGCCCCTCCCACATGTTTAGTACTTACGTCTTTCCTTTCAGCGGGGCGTTGTGGGCTAATTAGTATCAATTGAGTGGTTAACAGATCACAGGGGAGTTAATCTGGTTCTAATAATGTTAACGGTGAAATACATCATCAAGTGTAACGAAGTGTGCAATGGCCTGCGGTCGGGAAGCTGTGGCCGTTTGAAGTTTGCGTCATCCCTGTCACGTGACACAGTGGTTGATGAGCGACAGGCCGCAGGCGACCGTCATCATTCGCAGCGTTTGGTGTATTAGCTTGAGAATACATGTACAGCGAACTTCGGTAGCTCAAATACCTTTGGGACCATGATAATTTGTTTGAGATTGGGGTGTTTCGAACTACTTATGGTTAATTACATCACGAAAACACGCCTATATAAAATCGACCCCCTCGAACCCCACTTTTATATAGTATAACTGGGGTTTACAGGGGTAAACCTTATTTTTCTTATTTCTGCTCCAAAGTATAGATTGTGGGTAATCATTCGAACCGCCTCATCGAGGCGGTTCTCACGAGTACCCACAATCTTTATTTTGAGCAGAAATAAGAAAAATATTGCAATTTTTTCATCTTAAATTTTTCGCTTTTTAGGCGGTAACATTTTCAATGTATTTGTATAGGCGTGTTTTCGTAATGTAACGCCAAGAATAATAATAATGTATTTTTAATAGCCCGTATGCGGGACCAGGACTGGGGACGGGACAAGGAAGAAGTCTTACCTGGGTAAATGGTTGAGAATCTCCCTGGCAGATGCTCTGTTCTGCTTGCTTTGAGTGGCCCAGCTAGACTGAGAAGCGTGGTCTCTTCTGCATGCTTTTCTCGCTTCCCAGGTACCATTGTTTATCCAAGTGGGTAAAACCCATCACCTTCCGGTCGGCGTTTCTGGAAAGCTCACGACACAACACTCCTCCCCACTTTATCTTGAAGGCCTTGTCACCAGCTGCCAGGTTCATCCTTGAGTGGGACTGATGTCCCACTGTCACTTCGGGCTTGGACGAGACTAGAAGTCTCAGTCTATTGTCTGGCTTGAAGGAGACGAAGAAGCCTCACTTGCAAGCTGCTGTGTTGAGTCTAGCTTGTTATTTGACAGCTTGAGCGGACAAAGAAGACACACTCAATTTGCTGTCTGGCCATCTCGTTAAGTCCAACAGATTTCGAACTAGAAGTCCAGAAATCGTGACAGAACTAGAAGATCAATGTCATTTAGTGGACTATTACAGAAATCCGCGGATAGACTGCCGTCTAGAAGACACATTTCTGGATTTGTGCGATCTAGAAAATCAATCTGTCCTTCATTCTTAGTGGATACTTCCAAAACATCAGCACAGTTTGTTAACCAGTGAACTTAAGTAATCAGTAAACCTAATGGTTACCGGGTAATTCTTTATCCGTGTGCATCTTCTAGTAACAATTTGTCTTTCATCTCTGTGGTTGTCTCCTTATGGCATATCCCATTATTTTTCCTCCCTGCCCAGCTAATTGTACCCGAATGGAGCCACCCACATTTTCCGTGAACCTGACCCATTAAATATCTGGCCTGGTGCAGTAATGACAACCATCGCAGGGCAAAACTACAGCTTGTGTGTCAGATAGATACATTTTCTGTTAACCTGACCCCCGAGACCCAACGTCCCAATCAACACCGCCTAGGCCACCCCGGAGACGCCGCCCCTAACCCTGCGTGATCCTTACCAGAGATGAAATGACATCTCCATTCCTCCCGCCCAAGGAAACCAGCATAGCCTATATGCATGGACAGTCAGACTTGCACTACCCCGTCCGGGCAGGCCCGGACCCCCTAAGTAGATTACTAGTACTCATGTGCGGTATGCTGCACATGGCATCAGAGGATCTGAATTCCTTAACTGTCTGTATTTTAATATTAAGCTTTATTGGGATAATCCCTCAACCCATTGAGCTAGCTGACCCTTGAAGCTCCCTGAACAATAAAAACCATGTTAAACTTGAATGAGCCTTTTCAAAATCTTGCCTAGAAGATAGTACCCAAGATAACTGGTAAACAATACTGTGGCTAATTTACAGAGTTCTAGTTAATTCCAAATTAGGAGTAATTTACTCCAACTTTTTCATTTCTGACTCCCAACTTTTTGAAAAGTAACTTTGAAAAGTATGGTAAAACTCAACTTTTTCTGGAAGACTGCATTTTTACTCCAATTTTAAAATCCTACGGAGAACCCTGCTAAAATTTCATTCCTGTTCATTCAAATGTGTTTTTAACGGAGGCAAAGAGAAACTGCTATTTATAAGCCTATACTCTTTCAACTCCAGCTAAAATCTAGTTTTGTTCATTTAACAAATGGAGGCAAAGAGAAACTGCTATTTTATAAGCCTATACTCTTTCAACTCCAGCTAAAATCTTCATTCAATTGCTTCATTCTTCAAAATGGAGGCAAAAAGAAACTGCTATTTACAAGCCTATACTTTTTCTACTCCATTTTAAACTTGCAAACGTTTGGAAGCATTCACATATCAAAATAAAGGGACCTGTATCATTAGGTTTGGACAAATTTTCTTTGCTGTTTTAAAAGCCTTATTTGCCATCATTATTTTGACTAGTTTTGCCCGTCATAGTTTGCATTTGTCAAATTACTTGCTATTTCCTTGCCTTGCACTTAAGTGAAAGCTTTTCCTAGTGGCTAGAAGCCTACTTAAGAAACTGTTTTCATCAAGCCATTTCAAAATTTAGTGTAGAAGACAGACAACTGGTTCTTCCACCGATGATCTGTAAATACCAACGTGGATCATTCCATTTGATGTTTCATTCTTCTGTCGTTCAGATCTTGTCCATCAATCCCATTAGCAGTCAGTCGTTGTACCCGGGATTCTGTTAGTGAGCTGACTGTTAACGGAAAACATCTTTTCTTTACCCATTGGAATTCCTCTTTCCTTCCACAGCTTGGGATTTGCACTGGTGTTGTACTCTATTAAGAACAGCTTTCATACTGAAACATGCTTGGCTGTCTATCAGCATATCCATAGCAGTATTTTGAAATAGCTTCCCAAATCCGATGCTTTTCAGGCAGGTCTCTAAATGTGGCAGTGGCAAGGGTCAGAACTTGGTCAGCTTGTCTTCCAAAGATCTTTCCTGTCTTGAAATGATTGCTGTAATTTCATTCTTGCTGTTTTCCAATCTATCCTCAAATCTCTTCCCAGTCGTGTGCACAGTGATTGCGAAGAAATCCAAAGCTTTGCCCTCTAAAGACCAATTAAGGTAATCATAACATTCTCTGTCAAATCATTTTATCGCTGACCAGCAGCTTTCAAACTTGTGTCTGTTTAAAAAAACATCCAGCACACAGTTCCATCAAATCCAATTTCTTTGGAAGCTGTTTCGGATCACCATGCCTCTCTCTCCTTGAGTGTCTAGAAGACTCCTCAGGATGTGATAGGTTACAATCACTTGCTTTTTGCTTCTGTAGCGGTATGCAATGGTGACCCTGACCTAGAAATACTAGCATAAGTGTCTTCACTCGACCTTGAATCTAACATATCACAATCTGACCTTGAATATGTCCTTGGTGACCTTGACATCCGGTGTCGAGTGTATGATCTTGTATGCGACCTTGGCTTGTCATGCTTTCTTGGTGACCTTGACCCGTCATACTTTCTTGATGGTGACCTTGGCCTGCCATGCCTTCTTGAAGAGTCAACCTGTCATGCCTTCTATGTGTCCTTGACATGTTATGCCTTCTAGATGTCCTTGACATTCCATGCCTTCTTGAAGGGGACCTTGACGCTTCACGTCCTCTTGAAGGTGACTGACCTTCCTTACCCTCCTGAAGGTGACCTTGACATCATAACCTTGAAGGTGATTTCCTCATATCATGTCCTCTTCTGAAGGCGTTTTTGACCTTTCATGCCTTCTAGAAAGTGACCTTGACAATTCCTGTCTTCTTGAAGGGGAGCTCAACCTTCCATGCCTCCTAGGTGTCCTTGACAATTCTTGTCTTCCTGATGGTGAACTTGACCTTCCCGCCTAGGTGACCTTGACAATTTCGGTCTCCTTGAAGGTGAGCCCGACCTTCCATGCCTTCTAGAAGGTGTCTCCAGTCTTGGCTTAATCTGCCCTCTTTTGGTTGTTCCTGACCTTTAACCCCTGGAGTTTAACCTTGGTCTGGTTTGCCTTCTTGACTCTTCGAACTTCCTACCATGTGATCTTGACCATGAATGTCTTTTACGGCTGTATGAATCATATTCAAATGGCATGAGGCCTATCTTTTTTCTTAACTCCATTTTCATATCTGCTTTCGGAGAGACCAAAGACTATTTTTTCACGTGAAACTATTTTTTCATTCTTGTCTGATGATGTCAACCAAAGCGCATGTGTCTAGAAGACTCCAAGCACTAAGGTGAACCATCTGGCTGATCAGTCACTTTCTGTTAATTCTTACAACTCTTTCTGAAATCCAATGCATGTCCTCTTCTGTTCCTTCCTAGCCATGAGGATTAGAAATCAACTCCATGACTGCTCTACTGTTCTTGGCAATGGGGATTAGAAATCAACCCAATTAGCTCTACTCTTCCTAGCCATGAGGATTAGAAATCAACTGCATGACTGCTCTACTACTGTTCTTGGTCATGGGGATTAGAAATCAACGCCATGCCCACTACATTCTTCTATCAATTCTGTTCACGTGAAAGCATTTCTTCATCCTTTGACTGATGGTGTCGTCCGGCGCCTGTGTATCTAGAAGACGACTAATGCTCCATCAAGCCATCTGTCTGGTCAATAATCTTTGCCTCAACATTTGCTAGCTTATTTGTGCAAGGAGTGACAAATACAAACTTCTGTAAAGTGTAATATAAATATTTCAAGAATAACCTCTGTGTATAGAATACTCCAGAGATTCTTTCCCAAAATATTTATCCTTTTTTTTCTGGCTTTTCGACAGGCAGAACACTTCAATAATTTTCGCGTATAGAATACTGCGAAAACCCTAGAAAAGTCTGTCTCTTAAGTGATAAGCAGTTATTTACTGATAATTTTGAGAATATATTAGTCGAGTCCGGTAACTTTGCATGGCCGTTTATTTTGCGCACCTTGCATTCGCATTTTCACAAACTGTATCCCTAATTATCAATTCCACTATATTCAGTGCATCGGCATTAAGTTTAACTTTAACCCGAAAAAGATGTCCTGCACGTGCAGATGAAATAGCCTCGCGGAACCCCCCAATTTTTCTCAAAATACGAACTCTTAAAAGTCAAGACTGAGTTTAAAACTAGCCAAAGTCGCTATTCCCTTGATTCTAAACTTACTGCTTCTGACAACATTGCAGAAGAACGAATCAACAACTTATGAGTCAACCCTCATGTTCAAACTGTTCAAAAAACATACATGTATTGTGCGCAATGTTAGGCGACAAAATTGGTAGTTCAATTTAAAGGGGGTATCCCTTTTCATAGTATTCTTTGTCCTGTATATTAATAACTTCAGAGGCCAGTTTTCATTGCAGCTGGTCGATAGGGAAATGTTGCAATATTGTTGACTGTGAAAATAGAGTAGTGGCTTGAACAAAGTCACACGTAGCTATAAAAACTTTATATGCGCAATGTTACCGGACTGCCCCGTACTTCTAAAACATTAGAACAATGCTTTTTAATAGATGGCTGGCTTCTTTTAAGTAATAAGCAGTTCATTTTAACTATTTTGGGTATAGAATACTCCTAAAATGTAAGAACTATGCTTTTTTCAATATATGGCTGTTTGCCAATACTTTTCAATACAACAAAATTTAAGAAAAAGGACCATTTTCGGTTTAGAAAACTCAAGAAAATAACCCTTTCTCGTCTGCAACCAACCAACCAACCCTTTCTTCAAAAATGCAGACTGCTATTTGTCACCAATTTTATTCAAGAAAGTACTTTGTGTATAGAATACGCCAAAGATTTTGCGTAGGTTTCTTGAAATAATACCACAATGATACAGGTTAGGGGTTTCTTTTATAATAATGATCGCGTATAAAATACAGCGAACAATCGAAGAAAAGTACATGTAAATCTTGGTTTAGAAAACACAGAGATTACCTTTTCTTCTTTCTTGACAACCAGGTATTCCTCTGCCATTCCACGGAGAAAATCAGCCACCCAACCAGGCAAAACTAAACCCCAACTGGCAAGGGACAATTTAGAATTTTTCCAAACTGAAAATTACCCCAAGAAAAACTGGCAGAAGACAAGCCAAAATCAATCCAATTAGCTAATTTTAAATTAATTTAAGACTGCCTTAAGAATTGGTTCATTCAGCTAAATGCCAAACTCACCGGTTGTCCCCAAAACTGACCGGCTCCACGTTGTTGAAAAAATAAACAGGCCAAACCAAGAAGCTCAATGCCTCAGAACTTCCCCTGCCCACAATTTCAACCCGTCAGGCTATCAAGAGTTGAACCCTTCACAGTTGTCCCTGTAAACAAAAGGAACCGCGTATCATGTTCACCGTCCCCCACGTCCGAAAACGTGAAGTAAATCTGAACCCTTCACAATCCCCAACGTTTAAAAAATAACGAAGTGGACCGCGTATCATGTTCACCGTCCCTCACGAATCCGAGGATAACTCGTGAAGTAGTAATACACCTCTAACGAAATGACCGGAGAATTCCCCCTTCCGTTTTATCGCTCGTCGCCAAATAATGTATTTTTAATAGCCCGTATGCGGGACCAGGACTGGGGACGGGACAAGGAAGAAGTCTTACCTGGGTAAATGGTTGAGAATCTCCCTGGCAGATGCTCTGTTCTGGTTGCTTTGAGTGGCCCAGCTAGACTGAGAAGCGTGGTCTCTTCTGCATGCTTTTCTCGCTTCCCAGGTACCATTGTTTATCCAAGTGGGTAAAACCCATCACCTTCCGGTCGGCGTTTCTGGAAAGCTCACGACACAACAATAATGAGGATGACATAAGTGTTCATGTATTATCGAATTTATTAAACGATTTGAGGAAAATTCCCCGTCAACACTGTAAAGGTCATTTTGGAGCCGTTGCTTCCAATTTTGTGGGATTTTTACCCGACATTGAGATGAAATGACATCTCAAGCCCTGTCGCCCAATGAAACCAACAAGGTTTATAAGCATGGACGGTCCGCTTTGCCTGGGCAGGCTTAGATCCTCTAAGCGGTTTACCAGTATTCGTGTGCGGGTCGGATTCAGCTCTGCGTGGAAACATCATTCAGCCCATATATTTCTTCAAGCCCCGATGGGCGGGGGCCGTCAACGAGTTTAATAAATTCAATAATACATGAGCACGAATGCAAGATTCTTTTTATCATATGACATTTAAAACGCGTTTAATTCATCATTTTTATACAAAAATGTCCATTCCGCCACTGATAAGTAAACGCGACATCGTAAAGGACGTCGTACATGCAACGTTGCGGGGCGTATCTAACTAATTTGCATATTTAATCCACTTAGCCCCCGCCCATTCGGGCTTGAAGAAATAGTTGGGCTACATGATGCATCCACGCAGAGCTGAATCCGACCGCACACGAGTACCAGTAAACCGCTTAGAGCATCTAAGCTGCCCAGGCAAAGCGGTGCGAGTCGGACCGCCCATGCTTGTAAATCCTATTTGTTTCATTCATTTCATCTCAATAAAAGTAAATGTCCCACAAAAATGGAGGCAACGTTTCCAAAATGACCTATACAGTGTTGACGGGGACGTTAAACCTGAATTCAAACAAACAAAATATTTAATCCACTATAATTACATGGCGTTATTACATTCTCAGACACGATCTCATGTGATAAAATGATACATTTACTTGGCCATCTTATGTAAAATGAAAGGAATATTGTGTGTATTCATTAGAATCGCCTCATTGTTTCACTTTCACCATTCCTGGAAAAATCAGCTCCGTTGGGAGAAAACGTGCCTTAGGGGTTTGCGACCAGCTAAGACAAAAAAACCAACCTGCTCAGCTTCATAGACTAGCAAGAGTCTTGACAGCTAGAGATATTGTGCTATCCAGGCACAAAGCCCCCGTCCATCAGGCCTTGGAGAAATATATTGGGCTGCATGGTGCTTCCATGTACTACACAGGAGTACTGGTAAACCGCTCTGCCCAGACAAAGTGGCGCGAGTGGGACCGTATGTGCATATAAACCTTTTGATTGGTTTGTTTGGGCGGCATGAGTTGATGTCATTTCATGTCAGTGTTGGGTAAAAGTCCCTCAAAATTGGAAGCAACGTCTCCAAAATGACATGTACAGTGTTGACGGGGACGTTAAACCTCAAATCAATCAAACAAACAAACCACTTGTATGAAAACAAAAAACTCATTTACGCCACCTGCGTGTGGCCTGAGATTATCTTCAATAAAGTTCTGTTCTGTTCTGTTCTGATCTCACTTCTATTTCTCATAACGAGGCTCAACCGGATGCTGTGTCTAACTGCCAGTTCCTAGAACGTCCCATGTCCAGAACAGATATCCACAGTCAGAAGATGTTTGAGCGATTGTAGTTCATCATGCCGCCGCCAAACTTTTGGCAGGGCCATATAGTGTTGCCCTGTTCCATTACAATAACAAACGCGTATGCTAAAATGACGTCACCTAACATTTTTTCAGGTGAAAATTTTATATATTTTTCTTATTTCTAGTACAAATATAGATTGTGGCTGCTCGTTGGAACCACTTCGTTGAGGCGGTTCTAACGATAACCCACAATCTATTGTTTGAGCAAAAATTAGGAAAATAATGTATGCCCGAAATCCCCACTTGTGTCTGTTTAAAGTGGTTTAAGGGGGTGCTCATTATACGGACTTGTTAACACGATATGCCCTTCCGCCATTTACATTGAAATTCCTATATTAAGACCACCTTTGGGACTGTTCAAAAGTGGTCTTTTAAGACCACTTTTGAACAATCCCAAAGGTGATCTCCTACAAGAGCATACTGGATGTGGAAAACACAAAGAAAATGTACATTGAATATTCTAAATATGCTTTTAAAAACAAAAAATGTCTTAATTTTACGTGGTCTTAATGGCGGAATTCTACTTTACAGTTAGTTTTGTTTGATTTGAGGTTTAACGTCCCCGTCAACACTGTAAAGGTCATTCTCGAGACGTTGCTTCCAATTTTGTGGGACTTTTACCGGACATTGAGATGGGTTTATAAGCATGGACGGGCCGACTCGCACCGCTTTGCCTGGGCAGGCTTAGATACTCTTAAGCGGTTTACCAGTAATCGTGTGCGGGTCGGTTTCAGTTCTGCGTGGAAGCATCATGCAGCCCATATATTTCTTCAAGCCCCGATGGTTGGGGGCAAACTGTACAGTTAGTTGCTTCCATGTAATTGCATGTCTGTAGAAGTAACATCTGTTAGTTGGCCAAGTTTACACGAGGGCAAAGCCTTCAATGATCATTTCAGATACGGTTTTCTTTTGTTTATGATTCGTTAACGAAGCGTCACCATGATGAAAAGAAACCGCTGATCTGTGCTTCAGCCTCATTAGGCAAACTTCGGTCACGTGATGACTTCATTACGAGGCTGTCGGAGATTGTCGAAGATTACGTCAGTCGCGTCGTGAGAATTTTCCAGGGTCGAGGGTAGACTCGTATCATTCCCAGGCTTTTCTGCGTACTACTAGGTTAAGGCCGTTTGCGCGCATTTGAATTTGTTCAGTGATTGATTTAGTGCCTGCAAGAGGCGAACCAACCATCGGTCTTTGGTGGTTGAGCACGCGCTAAAACAAACTTTTTCTCTTTTGTTACGGCCTGCTGCGGTTTCGGTGATGGTCAGATTGCGTCGAGCACGTGGCGATTACAGATCAATAATTAAGATGGCCATGCCTGATACAGTATAGACAAATGCTTTGATGGTTTTCAAGTTATCTAAAGCACTTCATTGCTACTAATTGTTGCAGTCGCCTGTTTTTTGTATTCCGCTGCTATCTGTAACAGACCAATGAGCCTCGACACCAGAAAACCAGTCTTCGCCGTTATTAAGGCCAGGCTAGACGTTACAAGTTTGATGATCGTGTAGCCTACCCTGATAGATACAACAAATTTTGGAATTATAGAGCATGTTCTATACATATTCATATCAAGGCGATTCTAACGAGTACACACATCATACATTTTCATTATAGAACACTGAAAAAATGACCAAAAGTATCTGGCAGTTACATTCAGCAGCTCGAACTACCCCTGTCTCGAACATATATTCGAGGTCCCAAAGGTGTTCAAGCCAATGAAGTTCGACTGTATCAAGGTCTTTGTGTGTGTGTTTTGGGAAGAGGCTCGGAATCGAAGGGTGTGTGTGTTTTGGCAAGAGGGCCGGAACTGAAGTGTGTGTTTGTTTTGGCAAGAGACTCGGAACTGAAGTGTGTGTGTGTGTATTTTTTTTTTTTTTTTTTTTTTTTTTTTGGCAAGAGGCTCGGAACTGAAGTAAGTGTGTTTTGGCAAGAGGCTCGGAACTGAAGTGCATTGTGTGTGTTTTGGGCAAGAGGCTCGGAACTGAAGTGCAGTGTGTGTGTTTTGGCAAGAGGCTCGGAACTGAAGTGTGTGTGTGTTTTGGCAAGAGGCTCGGACCTGAAGAATAAGCTCGAAACATTCGTGGTAAACGAGCCATCAACGGCAGTGTGGGTAAAGGCGCTGGTTCGTAATCGTTTGTGATGAAAGAAGTTCGGAGAACAACTTCATGTCTAAATACTTTTATCGTTATCATTAGAACTCTCACCGGTGTGGGTTCGAGCCTCGATCGAGCACACGTGAGATTCCAAGTTCTGCTACGGAAGGTCAGTTGGTTTCTCTCCGGGTACTCCGGTTGTCACCCACCCCTTGATTAACACCCGGCTTGATATAAGTGAGATATCTTGAAAGGGCCGTAAAATATGTTTTATTGTGTATCTTAACCCTTATCCTGCTGATTATATTAATTAAGCTACATCCATTTCCCGCTATCAGTCAATCAGATTATTTGAGCCCCGCCAAGCGAATTCGTGTCTTGGAGCATTCCGTCATGACAAATTTTAACTGCGCATGCCCAGCCATTCAAAGTGGCCAGGGATATGGCTTTCTTTCTGAAGGTTCCTCTTGATTCACTGCTTGTATGAGCGAGCAGCGAAGGTTCTGGCGAGACTGCGCGGATGCGCAGGCTCGCCTGAACCTTCGCTGCTCGCATAGGTGATAAGTACCAAAATCGCTTGACGGGGCCCATTTGATATATTAATTCAATGACAGTGTAGATCCTGATCAGATGGCTTCTTCTGATCTGGATCTTCACTGTTTGCAATGGTAGGGGTTGTCGTGAACAAAAACGCGAATAAGAATGATTCATATATTCATAAATAATATAAAAACATCGTTTCATTTTATCCATTTAGAAATGAAATATTGACTATATAAGTTGTAACTGTCAGGTGTCAACATATGTGGTCAACTAGATATATATTTATTATGTACCATAATACATTGTTTGGGATGGTGATTTTTGTCAGCTTTTTATCCCCCCATCGCAGGGATTAGGGAATATAACGGTTAATAAACATCGTGTAATAAACACCCCTAATCACCACTTTATATAGAGAAAACTGGGGTTTACGGGGGTAGATATTATTTTCCGTTTTTCTGCTCCAAGACATAGGTTGTGGGTACTCGTTAGAACCGCCACAATGAGGCGGTTCTAACGAGCTCCCACAACCTATGTTTGCATTATAAATAAGCAAATATTACCATTTTTCATCAGAAAAGTAGCCTTTTAGGAGATGTGAAAAATGCACTATGTCGCACGGGTGAACGGGCCCCCGTGGCCTAGTGGATAAGAGCGCTGTCTCTTAATCATTAGGTCTCTCACCGCTGCGGGTTCGAGCCTCGCTTGGGTCACATGTGAGACGCCAAGTTCTGCAACGGAAGGTCAGGTGGTTTTTCTCCGGGAACTCCGGTTTTCGCCCACCTCTGATTAACGATCGGCTCGATATGAGTGAAATAATCTTGAAAGGGCCGTAAAACCAAAACGTAGCGTATATAGGTGTTTGGTTCTATTGCTTGTCAACCGATTCTCTCACTGTCACTGCCTCTCTCTCTCTCTCTCTCTCTCTCTCTCTCTCTCTCTCTCTCTCTCTCTCTATGTTCCTCTCCCTGGCTCTCTCTCTCTGTCTGTTTGTCTGTCTCTCTCTCCCTCTCTATGTTACTCTCTCTTTTCTCTCTCTCTCTCTCTCTCACTTTCTCTTTCTCTCTCTCTCTGTTTCTGTATGTGTCTCTTTCCCTATCTCGCTCTCTCTCTCTCTCTCTCTCTCTCTCTCTCTCTCTCTCTCTCTCTCTCTCTCTCTAAATACATACAAACTTTGAAATGCCGTCTGCTAGTGGTGACTGGCAGCTTGAGGATTAAAGTTGCGGTGTCATTAAAAATGACGGTAGTTGATGTCACAATGTTTCAGAGTACGTTGGGCTGTGGGTGGTAACGTTAATGACCCCAGTTGCAACATAATCAATCTTTGGTCACTTCATATGTTATTTGCACCTAATCATCGTATTGCTAAATACCCATGTATCGAGGGGATTACTGATCACCCAGCCCACGTGTATAACTACACGATGAGCCGGCCTCGGTAGCTCACATGGTGAGCAGGAGGACCTGATCGGGGTCGGAGCATTCTTTCGTGGAGATTGATCATGAAATCTTTTCTACGGTCGCTGATACAAGAATTTCTAGCGAATTACTGGTTAACCGCGTACGTCTGAGCCTGCCTAGGAAAAATATCGATAGGTAAACTGACCGGCGCAAAAATACCTAATTAGTGTTGACTTGGCCGTTAAACTCAGAAATAACAAACAAATAACTACACTATGAAACTTCGGTAACTCGTAATAGGATACCTCATTTGTCATGGTTTTTTCGAACTCATTCTTGAACCCCTAGAGAATCATTGTGAATACACTCGTATACAAATACATTGTAAATTTGAACGCCGAAAAAAAGGCCCCCGCCCACAGGGGCTTGAAGAAATATATGGACTGCATGATGCTTCCACGCAGAGCTGAATCCGGCCCGCACACTAGTACTGGTAAACCGCTTAGTGGATCTAAGCCTGTCCAGGAACCGCGGTGCATGCTAATAAACCTTATTGGTTTCATTGGGCGACAGGGCTTGAGATGTCATTTCATCTCAATGTCGGGTAAAAGTCCCACAAAAATGGAAGCAACGTCTCCAAAATGACCTTTACAGTGTTGACGGGGGCGTTAAACCCCAAATCAAACAAACAAACAAACGCCGAAAAAAAAAATGAAAAAATTTTATGATGAAAAAAATGTGATATTTTTCTTATTGCAGCTCAAAATATAGATTGTTGGTACACGTTAGAACCGCCTCATCGAGGCGGTTCTAACGTGTACCCACAATCTATCATCTCAATGTCGGGTAAAAGTCCCACAAAATTGGAATCAACGTCTCCAAAATGACCTAAATAGTGTTGGTGTTGACGTTTAACCCCGATTCAACCAAACAAAGAGCAGAAATGAAATAATGCATGTAAGGTTTATCCCTCAGTAAACCCCAGTTTTGCTATATAAAAGTGGGGTTCAAGGGAATCAGAATTATACAGACGTGTTTTCGTGATGTGGTTTCAATTGTTCATGATATGCCAGTAGCTCAGTACGATGCGCGTCTGACTGATGATCAGGAACTTGCGGGTTCGATACCTACCGGGGTCGGCAACATTATTTCACAGAGATTTCCATGAAAATTTTTCTGCGTCCAGTCTCACCCTACCGCTGATTCAAGAAGGGCAGTTGTCAGTTTCGGACGAAAGAATATGCACTGTATATAGTAACTTGTCTAAGGAAAGTGTGGTTAGGTAAACCCACCACCCCAATATGACCTAAATATTGTTGATCCTGTTGTTTAACTGCACTGAGAAAAGATGTATACAGTCGAACTTCGATGGCTCGAATACCTTTGGGACCTCGAAAATCTGTTTGAGACAGGGGTAGTTCGAGCCACTGAGGGTTACTGTAAGGAGGCATAACGAGATACTTTTAGACATCTTTTCGGTGTTCTATAATGAAAATGTATGCTGTGTGTACTCATTAGAATCGCATCGAGGCGATTCTAATGAGTACACACAGCATACGTTTGCAAGATAAAAGACTAAAATCTCCTTAATTATCCCCCACTATTTCTTATGTAGAAGATTTTGCTAGGGACTCAAGAATGGGTTCGACACATCCATGGTAAACGAGCCATCCGTGTTCGAGCCATCGAAGTTCGACTGTATTAAGGAAAATGTATATATGGACTGGAGGCTTTTCTGGTGCTGTCTTGATGTGTTGTCATAAGAGGCGATTCTAATGAGTACACACACATTTTTAAAAGAAAACGGTTCATTTTTGTCTGACTAAAGAAGGGCATTTGCGGCGCGCGCGCGTCCTAGAGAAGGATTTTATCCGCCTCAATGAGGCGATTCTAATAAGTACACTCAACGAAAACCTCGTAATGTAAGTTTCTTACTGCTGTTGAGTAAAAAGGGCCATTTGTCCTTTTCTAGAGAGAGAGAGAGAGAGAGAGAGAGAGAGAGAGAGAGAGAGAGAGAGAGAGAAGATGGGAGAAGAAGAGAGAGAGAAGAAACGAGAGAGAGAGAGAGAGAGAGAGAGAGAGAGAGAGAGAGAGAGAGAGAGAGAGAGAGAGAGAGAGAGAGAGAGATTTTATCGTATCTCGGTAACTGGTACCGTTCACGCTTTGTGACAGCTAAAGTTGCGGAAAATCACTGATCTGTTCTGATATTGATTTGTTCGATTTCAAGTTTGATAATGATTAAATCAAGTTGGCTGTCAGATAATGACGTGTAAGACCCCGGGGTTATGAAACGGGTGGGGAGGGGCGGGGACCGTTGACAGCGAACTGACTATATTGGAGATCGTCTTAATACTATACAAATATAACCCTTTCACCCCCAAGTTTCTGAAGAGAACTCTTGTAAATATGGGCTTTTGTTAAAACATAATACAGGATGGAAAACGGTAATCACGAAGCTACGCCTATATATTTTTGGGCCCCTTAAACCCAACTTGTATATAGTGAAACTGGGGCTTACAGGGGTAAACTTTTATTTTTTCTTATTTCTGTTCTAAAATATAGATTGTAGGTACTCGTTAGAACCGCCTCGGTTCTAACGAGCACCCACAATCTATGGCGAGGTGGTTCTAACGAGTACCCACAATCTATATTTTGAGCAGAAATAGGAAAAATATCACAATTTCTCATCTTAAAATTTTCGTTTTTTTTTCGGCGGTATAGTTTACAATGTATTTGTATCGGTGTGCTTTTCTTA
Organism: Lucinisca nassula; assembly: GCA_963580285.1. Lineage (NCBI taxonomy): Eukaryota > Metazoa > Mollusca > Bivalvia > Lucinida > Lucinidae > Lucinisca > Lucinisca nassula. The sequence continues at coordinate 5,867,403 of OY757015.1, read as the reverse complement.
ATGGTTGGTCCTGGTTAGATGGCTCATCACAATAAGCCATCTCCGATCTGGACCTACACTGTTTGCTGGTTTATAGGGTTAATAAGGATTAAATTGGCATGCAAAACCTAGCAACGCAACAAAAGGTGACAGTATGCAATAGTCTGTAACAAAATTTCTAGACGTCCCATGCTGAGTAGTAGGTTGGGGTCATTTGTATTCCCGGCATTTCCCGGTCCTTTCAAGGTTTGTCACGTTCTGTCGCGTTTTGTGCACGCTGTATCACGGTTGTTTCATCGTGGCTCAGCGTTTTGTCCCTTTATGCCACGTTCTATCACGGCTTTCACGACAAACTAGGATGTATCGTAGTCGTTTCATCGCGTTCAAACCGGCCCCGATAGCTCAATTTGTAGAGTGTCCGCTCCGGGGAACGGGAGGTCACGGGTTCGATCCCGGGCCGCGACATACCAAAGTCGTTAAGAAAGGTACTAGCTCCTCGCTTGGCACTCAAGTTTACGGGGTAGAGCTAGGACTGGTCGACTCAGTGTCGGGACAATGTGACTGGGTGTGGTATCATGTAATGTGTCTGGGACATGATACTTCAGTGAGGCAGCACTATCAAAATGAGCTCCCTGTCGCAACCAGACACCGTCGTGATATGACTGAAAAATTGTTGAAAGCGACGTTAAACCCGAATTCACACTCACATTCATCGCGTTCAATCATGGCGCGTCCCGGCGTATCACGGCTGGGTTCGGTGCGCTTCGGCGTTTTACGGTCTGAGACGGTACGCGGGGTCCGAGAGGGAGTATAACAAAACTTTAAAGCCTGATTGAGTCTTGACAATCGATGACACATTATTACAGAGGACCCTCGTTATAACGACAGTATTTGTTCCCTATATTTGTGCCGTTATAAAGAAGTTGCCGTTATAAAGAATCCCAGTTAGGAGTATGATAAGTAATAAAAGGCCTTTTCCCCATCATTACTCCAAGAAACAATTTTTATAGATATTTGTTAGAATCGCCTCGGTGAGGCGATTCTAACAAATATCTATAAAATTTGCTTCTTGGAGTATTAGATTACAAGACTCTTTCATGACTGTGGACTCGATTTATGCATTTCCAATTCGAGGGAAGCCCATGCCACTCGGAATCGAGGCTCAGCCTTTAGGTAAGTAGTCTTTCCATTCAAATTGTCGTTATAACGAGGTTTGCCGTTATAACGAATGTCGGTATAAAGAGGGTTGACTGTACATCCTACAATCCGAAGAAGAACATAAAGTTGTAAAGAAAGCACATAAGATGCACAGACTACAAAGTCCCCCGCCCTACCCCACCAACACCAGTAGAGGAGCCGACGGCCACCAGGTGAAGAGGAGCGTGCTACTACTGCTGCTGAAACGGTCCGTGAACCGGGAACCGAGCCCTTTTGAAAATGCACTTGGTAGGAGGGTGGTGGGGTGCAAATCGTACATCCGCTGCCACCGGGAACATAATGTAGATAATGAAAATTGCATATGTACCTTCCAAATGATTCCAAAAACATCCCACTTTCGTTATCTTGAACTACTGATAACTCCACCTACATGTATTTTATAACGTTCCTTGGGGTTCGACATAGCAAGAGTCGACTGTATGCTTGACAAGACAGGTACATGCTTTATACAGGTATGTCGGAAACAGCGTGCAGGCTTGCTTAAAACAGGTTGCTTGCTTGAAAGAGGTGGCCACATTGACAAGATTTGCTGTATTTCCTTCTAAATTTCTGTATATAGAACAATTTTACATGACAAAAAAGACAAGTTACTGTCTTCTTAAAATGACAAGATATTACTCAAACATTCTTAAAGTGAAATGTGATCGTGATATTTGCTGTGCGATTTTCTCTGATCCTGTTATGCTGTATGTCCTAAAATGGAAGGTGCCCATTTATTTGCGCATTTCTTTTGACATGATTTAGGTAAAATCTTTTCCGAAGCGAAGCTGACTGATGGTTTGAAAGAGAACAAAAGTTAAGTCTTCTTTTAGCCCAGAGGCTAAATGATACAGTTCAAGAGAAAGGGGCATTTTCGGAATGTGCGCCCAGCAAAGGCTCAGGCGAGACTGCGCATGCGCAGTCCCTCCTGAACCTTTGCTGCTCGCAGACATGCCCCGCTCATCGGGGCTGGGAGAAATAGATCGGGCTGTCGAAGTCCGGGGTAGCACACTAGATAAGGAACTTCGTAGTTTTAGCTCGGGATAGAAATTCTGTTCAAAACCTGGTGTTCTTACCCAAAAATTGAATATTCTCGCGTGTTTGGTAAATGCACTGGTTGACTGGTTGGTTGATTTGAGGTTTAACGTCCCCGTCAACACTGTATAGGTCATTTTGGAGACTTTGCTTCCAATTTTGTTGGAATTTACCCGACATTGAGATGAAATGTCATCTCAAGCCCTGTTGTCCAATGAAACCAATAGGGTTAATAAGCATGAAAGAGGGGCGCGCACCGCTTTGCCTGTGCCTCTAAGCTGTTTACCAATACTCGCGTGCGGTCGGATTCAGCGTTCTGCGTGGAAGCATCATGCAGCCCATTTATTTCTTAAAGCCCCAATGGGCGGGGCCGATGTGTTGTTTAGCACAAGATTGTTTAGCCAGCCCTTAGTTTGCTTAGTTTGCCTAGTTTGCCTGGGGACCCAACAAATAAATATTAGCCAAAAAAGTAGACATAGATCAGGCACCTAGCGGCGTCAGATCAAGGTTTACACTGTTTGCATTAAATATAGGAATTTAAGTTTAAACGAATCAGTGAAAGTTCAAAGTCAGGCCGGACCAGTTTTCCAGTCCATCACGAAAACACGCCTATATATTTTTTACCCCCTTGAACCCCAATTTTATATAGCAAAACTGGGATTTACAGGGGTACACCTTATTTTTCTTATTTCTGCTCTAAAATATAGATTGTGGGTACTCGTTAGAACCGCCTCGATGAGGCGGTTCTAACGAATACCCACAATCTATATTTTGAGCAGAAATAAGAAAAATATCACAATTTTTTAATCAAAAAATTTTAGGTTTTTCGGCGGTAAAGTTTACAATATATTTGTATAGGCGTGTTTTCGTAATGCCACTTACTTACAAGAGCTACCCAGGAAAAACTGCCACCCCCGCCCATAGGGGCTTGAAGAAATATATGGGCTGCACGATGCTTCCACGCAGAGCTGAATCCGGCCCGCACACTAGTACTGGTAAACCGCTTAGAGGATCTAAGCCTGTCCAGGAACCGCGGTGCGAGGCGGACCGTCCATGCTAATAAACCCTCAATGTCGGGTAAAAGTCCCACAAGATTGGAAGCAACGTCTCCAAAATGACCTTTACAGTGTTGACGGGGACGTTAAACCTCAAATCAAACAAAACCACCATTGATCCTCAGAGTTAATGAAAGTGTTTTCATGCCAGTTTTAGGTAGTCTTTAGAATCAGTCTTTATTCTCATTAAATTAGGCTACGAACGCAAAAAGTCAATACTAAATTTTTAGTTTCCCCTAACGTATTCTCATCTGATAGGCAAAGAATACAAAATATATCTCTCCATCACGCAAAATTTCACCAGAATTGAGACTTATTGTCATTTCTAATTCCCCGGATACGCATGGTTTCCATGGTAACGGAATAGTTTGTCCTGACTTGGAACTAATTGGCTGTTTTCAGCTACAAGAGTGATGTCCTGTCAGAAACGGTTAGGCACTCGGTTATTCTAGTTTCACAGACCGCTGATCTATGGAGAAAATTTAGTTGCAAATGCCAATATTGACTGAACGAAAATAAACCCTTCAGTTTTTATTGCATGCACCTTAAAACGAATGCGTTATTTTGCATTGTAAAGAAAGAAAAATAAAATAAAATAAAGACTAAATATTAAACTTTGAAACCTCTGAGAAAACCTTCGTTACATTACGAAAACACGTCTATAAAATACATTATAACCTTTATCGCCGAAAAAAATTAAAATTTTAAGATGAAAAATTGTGATATTTTTCCTGTTTCTGCTCTAAAATAAAGGTTGTGGGTACTCGTTAGAACTGCCTCATCGAGGCAGTTCTAACGAGTACCCACAATCTATGTTTTAGAGCAGAAATAACAAAAATAAGGTATACCCCCGGAAACCCCAGTTTTATTATATAAAAGTGGGGTTCAAGGGGGTCAAAATTATATAGGCATGTTTTCGTGATGGAATGAAAATAAACTCTTCAGTTTTATTGCATGCACATTCAAACGAATTAAAAAAAGGACCAAATATGCAACTTTGAAATATTTATTTATTTATTTATTGCTCTGAGAAAACATTTTGGAATTGGGATTTTCCAAATGGTGCAAATAAAACAAAAAAGATCAAAAAAAAAAAAAAAAAAAAAAAATGTGAGGCCTTTTGAAACTAAAGTTTGACAGAACAGAACAGAACAAAACTTTATTTAACTAACTGCTTCTCAGGCCACTCACGGGTGGCGTAAGAGAATGAATTTGTTCAAACATTTATACACATGCACATACATGAACAAGTAGATGACAAAATAACGAAAGCATCACGAAAACACGCCTATATAATTTTGACCCATTTACGCTCGTCCTTCAAAGTAACACTGGGGTTTACAGGGGTATACATTATTTTCCCATTTCCGCCCAAACCCACAAGCCGCGGCTATCCGTTAAAACCGCCTTGCCGAGGCGGTTCTAACGAGCAGCCACAACCCATGCCCAGGCCGAAATATGAGAAAACTATCAGAACCTTTCATCTGAAAATCTTCATTATCCGTTGTAAGATTTGATAGGTGTGTTTTCATGGTCGAAATGCTGTCATTTCGAAAGGTAATGGGAGACTGAACAATTTAACTGTTACAATGTGAAAAACATTTCATAATAAGTTCTGCAAATTCGGATAACTTAAGGAGTTGTTTAACATTTTTAGATGTTAACAGTTCCTTAAATTTTATAATGTTAGGTCTCCTATAGAAATAAGGTTTAAGATATTCTTTTCTTTCAAACTTAAAGTACTCACATACGAACAAATAATGAAACTCATCTCCAATATCATTTGCTTTACATATGTGACATTTTCCTTTGACAATTTGAAACCGACTTGAAACATCAGAATTTTAGGGAAAATTCTGATGTTTAAAACACGAGATGAAATTGGTATTTATCGAAACAAGTAAATTTTCTTTTTATTTTATTGGAAAAACAAACAAAAAAGTAGTCCGAGTTGCTACTGGTCATATTATTTTTATTCACAATGTGATTGCATAATGTGGAAATAAATGTTTTACAATGTGAAACGATTACTTGATTTGCTTCGGAATCAATATAAAATAAACCTGTTATCCGCGCAGTCTTATCAACACTTTTCATCACGTTTACACAAGTTCGTGAAAAGAACACCCCTCTAAATCCTAGTTTATATAGAGGAAAATGGGGTTAACAGCGGTGAACATTGTTGTAAGGAGCCCCAAGACCTATGTTTGAAGAACAAATAAGAAAAAAAAATCACTTTTTTCACCACGAAGTTAACTGTTTTGGATTTAGGAATATATGAAAATTATATGGGTGTGAGGGGTGGATGGAAAAATCCGTCCCGATGGACACTGTTCGGCATCACGAGGCTTGCCGAGTAGACAGTGATCCCGAGGGATGGATTTTTCTATCCACCCCTCACGCCCATTTTGGATTCTTTTTCTTGCACACCTTCCATTTCGTAGCACGGATTTTTAATGCTGCAGTCACTTCGAGTACCGACGTCCGCCATATTGTGAATGTTTAGTGACGTCACGTAACGTGCTGTGACGCCAACCTTAACGACGGCGCACAACCAGTGCATTTATCTAACATGCGATTATATTCGATTTTGGGTCGGAACACCAGGGTCAGAACATAAATTTCTATCCCAGGGAAAAATCACGGGTTTCCTTGTCTGGTGCGCAAGAAAGATTTTTCTATGTTCCAAGGATGGATTCTCTATTATGTTTTATTTTATACCATGTTATTTTCACAGTAGCAGCCCGGACTACTTTTTGGATTTGTTTTTCGTATAAAATAAAAAGATTTTTTTTTTTTTCGATAAATACCAATACATGTATTTCATCGACTGAAAGCATATGCCTCCACGTGTGTTAAAAACCATCACGAAAGCATGCCAATATAATTTTGACCCCCTCGAACCCCACTTTTATATAGTAAAACTGGGGTTTCCGGGGGTAAACCTTATTTTTCTTATTTCTGCTCTAAAATATAGATTGTGGGTACTCGTTAGAACCGCCTCGATGAGGCGGTTCTGACGAGTACCCACCATCTATATTTTGAGCAGAAATAAGAAAATATCACAATTTTTCTTCTTAAAATTTTCATTTTTTTGCGGCGATAAAGGTGGCAATGTATTTGTATAGGCGTGTTTGCGTAATGAACAGAAATTTTCACGAGTTGGAAGCATGTTAAGATCAGCTGTTCAATATAGTACATAGCCAAAGTCGACCTTTCGTTTGTTTGAGGTTTAACGTCCCCGTCAACAATGTAAAGGTCATTTTGGAGACGTTGCTTCCAATTTTGTGTGCGTCAAGTTTACCCGACATTGAGATGAAATTACATCTCAAGCCCTGTCGCCCAATGAAACCAATAGGGCTTATAAGCATGGGCGGGCCGACACGCACCGCTTTGCCTGGACAGACTTAGATTCTCTAAGCGGTTTACTAGTACTCGTGTGCGGGTCGGTTTCAGCTCTGCGTGGAAGCATCATGCAGCCCATATATTTCTTAAAGCCCCGATGGGCGGGGGCCGTCAAAGCCGACCTGCTTACTCGTGAAAATTGATGTTTTCAACACACTCGATGAAATATTTTTGGTATTTATTGAAAAAGAAAAGTAAATTATCTTCAGTAGTTTGTTTTGTTTCTTTGAATTGAGGTTTTACGTCCCTGTCAACACTATCTAGGTCAGTTTGGAGACTTTGCTTCCAATTTTGTGAAACTTTTATCCTACATTGAGATAAAATGGCATCTCAAGCTCTGCCGCCCAAACCAACCAAAGGGGTTTATATGCAAGGACGGTGCGACTGGCTCCATTTTGCCTGGGCAGGCTTAGACTCTAAACGGTTTACCAGTATTCATGTGCGGTCGGTTTCAGCTCTGCGTGGAAGCATCATGCAGCCCAATCTATTTCTTCAAGCCCCGAAGGGCGGGGGCTATTTAACGATACGTTAACTATTTGTTTGTTTGAATTGGTGTTTAACGTCCCCGTTAACACTATTTAGGTCATTTTGGAGACGTTGCTTTCAAATTTGTGGGACTTTTACCCGACATTGAGATGAAATGACATCTCAAGCCCTGCCGCCAATGAAACCAGAAGGCTTATATGCATCGGACGATCTGACTCACACCGCCTGGGCAGGCTTAGTACTAAGCGGTTTACTAGTACTCGTGTTTGGTCAGATTCAGCTCTGCGTGGAAGCATCATGCAGCCCAATCTATTTCTCGAAGCCCCGATGGGCGGGGGCTATTTAACGATACGTTAACTAACGACGTCGTTAGTTTGAAATAACCGGACCCTGGTCGGTAACCAAGCCGGACTCGTATATTCTATTGAGTAATGAGAATGAATTGTTGTTTGATTTTGGTTTCAATTTGCATGTTTATTTGATCGCCGTATGCTGTGATGAATTAATATTGCTTCAACTGTTGGAAATATTGTTTTATCCGTCAGAATTTTGATATTTGGATATTAACAAAATACACAAAACGCCGACATTATGATGAATTTCGCTGCCGTACAAAACGATTCTCCGGGAATTTTAATTCTCCCGGGAGCGATCATTTTCCTGCTTTCCCGGAGCAAGGGTGATACATTTCAATCTACTGGCTTCAAATGTGCTATAGAGCCGATCTGCTCCGAAGATAATTCATAAATATTTGATTAAGCAAAAGTCAACATTGAAGCAGTAATGGACAATTCTGTTAGTTTTATGTCAGCCTTTCTTCTGGGAGAGGAATTAATAGAATTAACTCCTAAGCAATCATTGCTCAATCTAATTAGAGTTTGATAACTAGATTAGGGGCTTTATTTTCTTCTGTTCTGCGGTGGAAAGCTCTTGAAGTAGGGGTCATTAACCCATTTCAGACTAGAAACCCCTAAACGGGTATCGTGGCAAACAGTGCAGGCCCAGATCAGACGCCGCAGAATGCGGCGTCTGATCAGGGCCTACCCTGTTTGCAAACAGTTCAGTCATTTTCCAAATAAATTTTGAAGAAAATACAACCTGATACCCCTAAATTTTGAAATGAACTACTGCTATATATAAGGAGGAACGTTCCATTTGGTATAAAAAGGGTTAATTCCTAAGAAATGGAGACATCAGAGAACTAAAATTCAGGCTTCTGTTCTTGTAATATGAGACAGGGCGCAGGGATCAGTGGCATCATGTACATACAGTCCTTGTTTTAGGTCCGATATGCAATACATGAATAGTTATGTTAGTGCGAAAGGCAACGACTGCTGGATCCTTCTGTGTGTGTGTGTGTGTGAATTCGGTTTAACGTCGCTTTCAACAATTTTTCAGTCATATCGCGACGGTGTCGGGTTGCGACAGGGAGCTCAATGCTCACGTTTATAGTGCTGCCTCACTGAAGTATCATGTCCCAGACACATTACATGATACCACATCCAGTCACATTATCCTGACACTGGATCGACCAGTCCTAGCCCTACCCCGTAAATCTGAGTGCCAAGCGAGGAGCAGCTAGTACCATTTTTAACGACTTTGGTATGTCGCGGCCCGGGATCGAACCCGAGACCTCCCGTTCCCCGGAGCGGACACTCTACCAACTGAGCTATCGGGGCCGGTCTCTGCATCTGCGGATTCACAAGCTGATCAGTGTCTGTGCTGTTCTAATTCTTTGTTTTCCTGTGCCCCGGCTCAGTAAAACATCTTTGTTCCTTAATTTAGAATTTGTTACTTTGTGTCTCTTTTGAAAAAAACGCGGGTTTGAATGGAATTGTTTGACTATTTTTAGCTCACTTGTCACTTAGTGAAATGGTGAGTTTTCGTGACCGCTCGATCATCCGTCGTGCGTTGTCCGTGTGTCAACAATCTCCTAAACAGGTGAACGGATTTTAAAATAAGTTCACAGAAATGTTCCTTGGGTGACCCTCTACCAAGGTTGTCTAAACGGTTCCGCTCCGCTGAATAAGATGTGAAATGTACAGTCCAACCTGTGTTAAACAAGCACCTATGGGACAACCAAAATGTGCTTCCTTAAGACAGGTGCTTCTTTAATACAGATGGATTTTAATACATTTTGTCATTTTGGGAATTTTGTCATTTTGGGAATCAAATGTATGGTTGCAAGACAGGTTGATTGCTTAATAGAGGTGGCCACTACAACAGGTTTACTGTACATCATTGTAAACCCCACTTTATCGAAAGAAAATTGGGGTTTACATTAAATACAAGAGTTAAGATTATTTATCTTTTTTCTTTTTTGTTCAAAGACATAGAACGTGCTTTGTTGTAGTAATAATAAAATTTATAAAATTGTCAGAAGAAAATATTAAATTTCATGCCATAAAAAGACATACTATGTCACAGGGCGCCCTGATGTCATTTTATTTTGTATGTGACAGGGACTCATAGAATTTTCAGGTGAAGTCTGTAATATAATGTTATTAATCAGATAATTTCGTATTGGCCCAGTTACAGGTCCGAGGTCTGCTGTATTGGCACGAGGCCGAAGGCCGAGGCCAATACAGCTGACCGTGGACCTGTAACTGGGCCAATACGAAATTACTTGATTAATGACAATTTTATTAATTGACACAATTAAATACATGATTTATGATTTTTGAATATTGGTTGACCTTGTGTAATATAGGATAATCAATTAATAATGAGATAAAAAAATCATGTTTTCAGAAGGTTTCAGAATACATTCCAGCTCATCATATTACGTTATTTATTGCATGGCGATATTACACTCTCAGACACGATCTCATATGATAAAGTTATCTATGTCACAGGGGTATGTTATCGTAATAAATACATTCCAGCTGAATTTTATTCTCATATTGTTACATTTTCAATTTCAGGTGCTGTCATACATTGACTACTGCCATGGCAAGTGGAACTTTAATGAGATTCGTGCCATCTTCTCAAGGAGATACTTGCTGCAGAGTGTTGCCATTGAAATATTCCTGGCCAACAGAAGTAAGCTCTTCTTCTTCTTTCATACACCCCAACCTCTTTATAACACTATTCTTGGGGTCCAAAACAGCAACTGTCTGTGTTATATCCAAACAAAAATGTGTAGATTATATAGAAAAATGACCATTTATGGTCATTTTTCTATATAATCTACACATTGGGATCCATGATTGAAACCGTGTTATATCCAAACCTTGTTATAATGAACCGTGTTACAACGAGCTTGTGGTGTACTTTGACACATTTAGAACACACCCATGTGAGATGTAATTTTCTTGCACACCAGATAGGGAAATCCATAGTTTTAGCTTGGGGTAGAAATTCTGATCTAATCCTGGTGTTCTTACCCCAAAATCGAATCTTCTCGCGTGCTTGATGAATGCACTGGTTGAATACGACCTTTCATGCGCCGTCGTAAAGGTTGACGTCACAGAACGTTACGTGACGTCACTAAACATCACTGTAGTGTCATCACAATATGGCGGACGTCGGCAACCGAAGTTACTGCAGTACTAAAGCCCACGCTCAGAAATGACTACCCACAACATAGGTTTATATGGGCCCCGTCAAGCGATTTTGGTACGTATCGCCTATGCGAGCAGCGAAGGTTCAGGCGAGCCTGCGCATCCGCGCAGTCTCGCCAGAACCTTCGCTGCTCGCTCATACAAGCAGTGAATCAAGAGGAATCTTCAGACAGAAAGCCATATCCCTGGCCCCTCTGAATGGCTGGGAATGCGCAGTTAAAATAACCCATTACGGAATGCTAGAAGACACAAATTTGCTTGGCGGGGCTCATATGGAGTCGTCACTCGTCAGTATGGTGGACAAAGGGAGATTAATCTTACAAAACCTCAAATGATAACATCCAAAATTTATGTTTGTTTGTTTTATTTGATTCGAGGTTTAACGTCCCCTCAACACTATAAAGGTCATTTTGGAGACGCACATGCTTCCTATTTTATAGGACTTTTACCTGATATTGAAATGAAATGATATCTCAAGCCCTGCCGCCCAATGTTTGGGCAGGGTTAGACCCTCTACAACGTTTACCAGTACTCTCGTCTGTTGTGTGGTTGGTTTCACCTCTGCTTCTAAGCAGCATGCAGCCCAATCTGTTTCTCCAAGCCCCGATGGGCGGAGGCAAAAACAAATGTGTTATAGATACGTATATTCTAAGATTATTGTCAGACTGTGTCACTTTTCATTGGCTGGCAGGTTTTTTTTCGTAGTTGACAGTACATGCCTTTTTGTGCAAATAACACAGTTGTTGAACAGAGCTTACACAGCACATTTTTTGTCGCGCCTGCTATTAGCATGGCGCGATATAGGCGTCACGTTTTCCGTCTGTCCGTTCGTTCGTCCGTCCCGACTTGCGACCACCCTAGCGTTCACCCTAATGGTCCAGTTTATTTCTTAAGAACTATAAGAGCTTAATTAATGATACTTGGTACAAACTTGTATCTGGGAATGGTTACTTAAATGCAAGCATCCATATTTGACCTTGACCTATATTTCATGGTTCACTGACTTCGTAAACAATTGCGACCACCCTAGCGTTCACCCTAATGGTCAAGTTTATTTCTCAAGAACTATAAGAGCTTTATTAATGATACTTGGTACAAACTTGTATCTGGGGATGGTTACTCAAGCATCCATATTTGACCTTGACCTATATTTCATGGTTCACTGACTTCGTAAAATATTGCGACCACCCTAGCGTTCACCCTAATGGTCAAGTTTATATCTCAAGAACTATAAGAGCTTCATTAATGATATTTGGTACAGACTTGTATCTGTGGATGGCAGCTTAAATGCAAACATCCGTATTTGACCTTGACTAACATTTCATGGTTCACTGACTTTGTAAAATATTGCGACCACCCTAGCGTTCACCCTAATGGTCAAGTTTATTTTTCAAGAACTATAAGAGCTTCATTAATGATACTTGGTACAAACTTGTATCTAGGAATGGTAACTTAAATGCAAGTATCGATATTTGACCTTGACCTATATTTCATGGTTCACTGACTTTGTAAATTATTGCGACCACCCCAGCGTTCACCCTGATGGTCAAGTTTATTTCTCAAGAACTATAAGAACTTCATTAATGATATTTGGTACAAACTTGAATCTGGGGATGACAACTTAAATGCAAGCATCCATATTTGACCTTGACCATAATTTCATGGTTCACTGACTTTGTAAAATATTGCGACCACCCTAGCGTTCACCCTAATGGTTAAGTTCATTTCTCAAGAATTATTACAGCTTTATAAATTATACTTAGTACAAGCTTGCATTTAAGAATGGAATCTTTTATGCAAGCATCTATGTTTGATCTTGACCTACATATCATGGTTGGGTGACTTTGCGCCCCCACACCTGCGACATAGAATTCGGCGGAATTTTTGTTTTAATAAAGCAAGTGATTAAGTTAATTAGACTGAGGTTAACTGTATTGAATATAGTCATTTTTATATTTCGTCTGTTTCATGGTCACGGCATAATTTCAAGATTCCTGATCATAGTAAAGATGGTTTACCTCCTCAAATGACAATTTTGAAGACAGTCATCCCCAAAATTATTCCATTCATTGGCTAAGGTTACATATTCTGGTAAGGACAGAAACTCTTACTTCCTGTTAGTAGATTAATGCATTACGATAACACGCTTGTGCGACTTAGTGCATTTTGTCACATAGCCAAAATTGTGTTGTTGTTTTTTTATGAAAATCTGTGATATTTTTGTTATTTTTACTGCAAATATAGGCTGGGGGTGCTCATTAGAACAGCCTCAATGAGGCGTTTCTAATGAGTATCCACAATCTTTGTCTTGGAGCAGAAATAAGAAAAATAATGCAAACCCCCAATTTTTATGTCCCCGCCATTCGAAGAATGGTGGAAAGGGCATATAGCGTTGCCCCTGTCCGTCCGTCCGTCCGTGCGTCCGAAACTTAAACACAGTCAATAACTTCCTTACTTCTTGATGGATTTTAAAATTACTCGGCAGAAATGTTAACCATCATGAGACGACGTGTCATACTTAGAGGTCAAAGGTAAAAAAAAGGTCCGAAACTTAAACACAGTCAATAACTTTCTTAATTCTGGATGGATTTTGAAATTACTTTGTAGACATGTTAACCATCATGAGACGATGTGTCATGTGCCAAACCCAGGTCCGTACCTCCAAGGTCAAGGTCATACTTAGAGGTCAAAGGTCAAAAAAGGGTCCGAATCTTAAACGCAGTCAAGAACTTACTTATTTCTGGATGGATTTTGAAATTATCTTGAAGAAATGTTAACCATCATGAGATAATGTGTCACGTTCAAGCCCAGATCCGTACCTCCAAGGTCAAGGTCATACTTAGAGGTCAAAGGTCAAAAAGGGTCCGAAACTTAAATGCTGTCAATAACTTACTTATTTCTGGATCGATTTTAAAATCACTTTGAAGAAATATTAACCATCATGAGAAGATGTGTCACGTGCAAACCCAGATCCGTACCTCCAAGGTCAAGGTCATAATTAGAGGTCAAAGGTAAAAAAAAAAGGTCCGAAACATAAATGCAGTCAATAACTTTCTTATCTCTGGATGGATTTTGAAATTACTTGGCAGAAATGTTGGCCATCATGAGACGAAAACACAAAACCAAGGTCCTTACCTACAAGGTCAAGGTCATACTTAGAGGTCAAACGTGAAAAAAGGGTCCAAAATTTAAACACGGTAAATAACTTTCTATGGATGAATACGATCATAGATGTATTTTCAGGCGGGGGCATCTGTGTCCTATGGACGCATTTCTAGTCTCTATATAAAGTGGGGTTTAGAGTTCCTTGATTTCACGGACTTGTTAGCCTGATGACATAGCTTATAAGTTTATAACCTTTCTCTGACATCTACATAAGGGAGTTAACCCTGTTGCTTGGTGGTTGGAACATTCATCACATGAACAAGTCCGTGAAATAAACACCCCCTTGTACTCCATTTCATATAGAGAAAACTGGGGTTTACGGAGGAATACATTATTCAAAGTTTCTTATTTCTGCTCCAATACATAGGTTGTGGGTACTCGTTAGAACCGCCTCAATGAGGCGGTTCTAATGAGCACCCACAATCTATGTTTGCAGTACAAATAACAAAAATATACTTTCATCAGAAAAGACACAATCTTGGCGATATGAAAAGAAAAAAAAAACTGTCGCACAAATGTGTTATCATAATGCATAAATCTACCAAGGTAGGCGGTTCTAACTAGCACCCACAACCTATGCTTGCAGTATAAATAAGAAAAATATGGATTCTCATCAGAAAAGTAGCCATTTTGGAGATGTCAAAAAATGCACTATGTTGCATGGGTGTGTTATCGTAATGGAATTTTCACCAGAGCAGGCCAGATAGGAATCCCACAGAGTGAGTGAGTGTTTGAGTTTTACATCCCACCAACAGATGAGAGGTTATACGGAGACTGGAGGATTCCCACAGAAGGCTTTTTTTTTTCTTTTTTTTCCATTAAGCTTCTTTTCTTTGTTATGACTTTCATGTTGTAAGAATACCAATTATCTAAAAGCATTTTTACCTTTGTCCTGCTATTACCTTTGTCCTGCTAACAAAGGTATATCCTACCTTCCATATAATGAAGATCCAAATCAGATGGCTTCTGAAGAAGCCATCTCAAACATTGAAGATCCAGATCAGCTGGCTTCTCCAGAAGCCATCTATCTGGAACTTCACTGTTTTGTATATTCATTTGGTAAATTGCATTAAGTACCCAGTAGTTTGATTGGTTGATAGTCAGAAATGGGTGTGGCAAAATGAATTTATTCAGCAGAACAAGGTTTAACACAGTTGAAATCAGTTAAATGCAATGGTCTTTAAAGAAATTTCTTTTAACTTGTATATTTTCAGACCGAGGTAAATTTAGCTAGATGTGTAGCTAAAAATATCTTACTCCATTTACTATAATACTCACTTTGTTTGGCTGACAGGGTCACAGTTTAATCTCTATCCTGCTGTTCACAAGAACCCCTTACCTTTGCAAACAGTGTAGATCCTGATCAGATGGCTTCTGAAGAAGCCATCTGATCAGGATCTACATTGTCATGCAGTTTTAGAATTTTCATCAATATTTTATATCATGTTTTGTTTGTTTGATTTGAGGTTTACCATCCCCGTCAACACTGTAAAGGTCATTTCGGAGACATTGCTTCCAATTTTGTGGGACTTTTACCCAACATTGAGATGAAATGACATCTCAAGCCCTGTCCCCCAATGAAACCAATATGGTTTATAAGCATGGATGGTTCAACTTGCACCGCTTGGCTGGGCAGGCTCAGATCCTCTAAGCAGTTTACCAGTACTAGTGTGCGGGTCGGTTTCAGCTCTGCGTGGAAGCATCATGCAGCCAATCTATTTCTTCAAGCCCCGATGGGGGCGGGGGCTTCTTTATATCATGTAATTTGATTGGCTGATAGTCACATACCTGGATAATTGTTTTAACTGTATGGGGGAGATTTGCCATTGTGATTAGGGCGATGTAAAGAATATACAGGGAAATTCTCAGTTCAAATGAGAGAGACTCCAAAATTTTACAAAAATTTAGCATAAATTGGGCAAAAACTAGCATCAAAATGAGGGAGTCTCCCTCCTGATGAGGGAGGTGTCACAGGTATGTAGTCAGAAATGGATGTGGCTAATTAATTTTTTTGGGGGGAATAAGGGTTAACAGTTTAAAGCACCAAGGCAAAGTCTCCAGCAGTTGACAATCTTTTGGAAGAATGGTGGAAAAGGTATGTAGTGTTACCCCCGGACTGTCTGTTTCTGTCGACATCTGAGATGGTGTTAGCAATTTGTGTCCTAAGTTTTTCATCAATACCACAACTACCTGGTGGGGTATCCATGTCTGTTGGACATATTTCTAGTTTAACTCTTTTTTTTTTCAGAGAAATTAAATGGCCTACACCCATCGGGGCTTGAAGAAATAGATGGGCTGCATGATGCTTCCAGGCAGAGCTGAAACCGACCCACACATGATTACTGGTAAACCGCTTAGAGGATCTAAGCCTGCCCAGGCAAAGCTGTGCGAGTCAGCCCGTCCATGCTTATAAACCATATTGGTTTCATTGGGCGCAGGGCTTGAGATGTCATTTCATCTCAATGTCTGGTAAAAGTCCCACAAAATTGGAAGCAACGTCTCCAAAATGACCTTTATAGTGTTGACGGCGACGTTAAACCTCAAACAAACAAATCAGAGAAATTAAAAGTTGAGATGACAAGTGAATCATATGATCAGCAGATGATTCACATGTCATGTTCAGCTTTATATCACGAAAACATGCCTATATAATTTCGATGAGGCGGTTCTAAAGAGTACCCACAATCTATATCTTGAGCAGAAATAAGAAAAATGTCACATTTTTTTCATCTTAAAATTTTAATTTTTTTTTTGGCAATAAATTTTACAATGTATTTGTAAAGGCGTGTTTTCATAATGATTATCTCAGAAAAAATAAGAAAATGCTGAAAACAAATGAAAATGTCATTTGCAGAGATATGATTGGTGCTTTAATGTTACTACATTTTTCCCTTTAATAACAAACAAACATTTTCATGTATTTATTTTTCGCTTGCCTAAATACAGGTACAGGAAGACCTCCAGCTCGGCCCTGGCAACGCAATTGGCATCGGTGTCTACAAAATTGCTAGTTGAGTCATTACAATAACAAACCAGGGGCCAGTTGTGTCAAAGCATCATTAGCTTAATGAGCTCATTAGTGGTCAAATTGTAACTGTTCTAGTAAGTACGATATCAAAACTTTTGTTATTTTTGCTGAAAAAATATGAGCGCTGAAAAAATGTGAGCAGCTTTTGCAGTTGAAAAAGCTGCTCACATTTTTTTTTTCAGCAAAAATTTTCGCATATTTAATGATCGAAGTTTTAACGATACGTTAACTAATGACGTTTTGAACAACTGGCTCCAGATTCATAGTGCAGCCTTGAATGTCATCAAAATGGTTATTTTATGATATTTTTCTCATTAATACTCCAAACTTAGGTTGTGGGTGCTCCTTAGAACTGCCTCACTGACATCAAATTAAGAGTGACAGATTCTGAAGAAACAGTTCTTAAAGATCGCTCTGACATAACAATTATCTTGCTTTTGTGACATATAATTAAGCAGCTTATTGTGTTTTAATATACTTGCTCCTTGTGCCAGATTTGGACATGTTTGGCTCCATATGCCAACTTTGGACATGTTTTGGCTCCTTTTGGCAACACTTTGGATATGTTTGGCTCCTTTTGCCAAGTTTCGTCACGTTTGACTCCCTATGGCAACTATGGACATGGTTATCTCCTTATAGCATCTTTGAACATGTTTGTCTCCTTATGCCATCTTTATGAACATGTCTGTTTTCTATAGTAATTTCGGACATGTTTGGTACCTTTATTGCCAACTTTGGACATGTTAAGCTCCTTATTCCAACTTTGAACATGTTTGGTTCCTTATGCCAAATTTGAACATGTTTGGCTCCTCGTGCCGACTTTGGACATGTTTGGCTCCTTATGGCAATGTTTGGACATGTTTTGTTCTTTTACCAACTTTGACCTGGTGCCAACTTTGAACATGTTCGGCTGCTTATGCCAACTTTGAACACGTTTGGTTACTTGTGGCAACTTTGGGCGTGTTTGGCTCCTTATGCCAACTTTGAACATATTTGGTTCCTTGTGGCAACTTTGGACATGTTTTGCTCCTTATCTCTTTGAACATGTTTGGCGCCTTGTGGCCAGTTTGGACATGGCAATTTTGAGCTTTTTTGGCTCCTTATGCCAATTTTGAACATGTTGGTTCCTTGTGGCAACTTTGGACGTGTTGGCTCCTTATCTCTTTTAACATGTTTGGCTCCTTGTGGCAACGTTGAACATGCTTGGTTCCAAATGCCATCTTTGAACATGCTTGGTTCCAAATGCCATCTTTGAACATGCTTGCTTCCTTATGCCATCTTTGGACATGTTTTGCTCCTTATTGCATATTTGAACATGCTTGGTTCCTTATGGCTTCTTTGGACATGTTTGGTTCCTTATGGCATCTTTGAACAAACTTGGTTCCAAATGCCAACTTTGAACTTGTTTGGTTCCTTATGCCAACTTAGGACATGTTTGGCCCCTTATGCCAACTTCGGACATGTTTGGTTCTTATGCCAGTTTTCAACATGTTTGGCTCTTATGCCAACTTTGTGCATTTTTGGTTCATTGTGTCAACTTAAGACATGGCTCCTTTCAGTTTATTGCCAATTTTTTGACATGTTTGGCTCCTTATGCCAACTTTGAATATGTTTTTCTCTTAAGCCAACTTTGGACGTTTGGTTCCTTGTTTCAACTTTAGTCATGTTTGGCTACGTATGGCAACTTTGGATTTGCCAACTTGGACATGTTTTGTTCCTTATCCGAACTTTAAACATGTTTGGCTCCTTATGCCAACTTCGGACATGTTTGGCTCCTCAAGCCAACTTGGACATGTTTTGTTCCTTTTGCCAATTTTAAGCATGTTTGGCTCCTTATGCCAAATGCGGAAAAGTTTGGTTCCTTGTGCCAACTTTTGGCATGTTTGTGGTTCCTTATGGTAATTATGTCTCCCCCGAAATTTTTTTTTTTTTCGGAGAGACATATTGTTTTTCCCCTACTGGGCGTCTGTCTGTCTGTCCGTCTGTCTGTCCGTCTGTCACAAAATCGTGTCCGCTCTATAACTTGAAAACCTTTCAAGCTATCTTCAGGAAACTTCATATAAATATTAATAAATATTAGACGACGTGCAGTGCGCAAGAACTATAACTCTCGCATTTATACTTTTTGAGTTATCTCCCTTGAAAGTTTGTCGGTATGTATTTGTGTTGGGCCAATCATGTCTGGTCAATAACTTTCTTATTTTCAGATGGATTTTAAAATTACTTGGCAGAAATATTAACAACCATGAGACTACGTGTGGCGCTAATGAGGCAGGTCTGTACCTCAAAGGTCAAGGTCATACTTAGCGGTCATGGTCAAAAAAGGGGCTTTTTTCGTGTTTGATCAATGACTTTCTTATTTTTTGATGGATTTTGAAATTACTTGGCAGAAATGTTAACCACCATGAGACGATGTGTTGCGTGCATGACCCAGGTTGGTACCTTAAAGGTCAAGATTATACGATCAAAGGTAAAAAAGGGCTTTTTTCGTGTTTTGTCAGTAACTTTCATATTTTTAGATAGAATTTGAAATTACTTGGCAGAAATGTTAACTATCATGAGTTGATGTGTTGCACGCATGATTTAGTTTGGTACCTCAAAGGTCAAGGTCATACTTAGAGTTCAAATGTAAAAAAGGGGCCCTTTTTCGTGTCTGGTCAATAAGTTTCTTATTTTCAGATGGATTTTGAAATTGCTTGGCAGAAATGTTAACCACCATGTGTCGACGTGTTGCGTGCATGACCCAGGTTGGTACTTCAAAGGTCAAGGTCATACTTTGAGATAAAAGGTAATAATGGGGCTTTTTTGTGTTTGGGCAATAACTTTCTTATTTATAGATGGATTTTGAAATTGCTTGGCAGAAACGTTAACCACCATGAGACGATGTGTTGCA
This sequence comes from Lucinisca nassula, assembly GCA_963580285.1. NCBI lineage: Eukaryota > Metazoa > Mollusca > Bivalvia > Lucinida > Lucinidae > Lucinisca > Lucinisca nassula. The sequence continues at coordinate 5,847,597 of OY757015.1, read as the reverse complement.
TGCATGACCCCTGTTGGTACCTCAAAGGTCAAGGTCATACCAAGAGGTCAAATGTTAAAAGGGGGCCTTTTTTAGTGTTCAGTCAATAACTTTCTTATTCCTGGATAGATTGTGAAATTACTTGGCAGAAATGTTAACCATCATGAGAAGATGTGTTGCACGCTAGACCCAGGTCGGTACCTCCAAGGTCAAGGTCATACTAATGTCAAGGTCAGAGACCCAAAAAGTCTTTTTTTTGTGTCCAGTCAATAACTTTTTTATTTCTGGATGGACTTTTTAAAGTAACCATGCAGAAATGAGGATGAGTCATGTGCAAAACCAAGGTCAATACCTCAAATATCAAAGTCATACCTAGAGGTCAAAGGTCAAAATAGGGATAGTCAATAACTTTCTTATTCTTTGATGGATTATGAAATTACTTTGCAGAAATGTTTACCATCATGAGACGATGTGTTGTGCCTCAAAGTTCAAGGCCATACTTAGAGGTCAAAGGTAAAAAGGGGCTTTTTTGTGTAAGGTCAATAACTTTCTTATTACTCTATGAACTTTTTAAAGTTACTTTGCAGAAATGTTCATCTTCATTAGATGATGTGTTGCACACAAGACCCAGGTCGATACCTCCATTGTCAAGGTCATACTTAGAGGTCTAAAAGGGGGAGACATCTGTGTTTTTGTAGAAAAACAAATTCTAGTTTTGAACATGTTCGACTCCTTTATTACCAACTTCAGACATGTTTGGTTCCTTATGCCAGCTTGAACTATGTTTGGCTCCTTATGCAAACTTTGGACATGTTTGGCTCCTTTATTGCCAACTTAAGACATGTTTGGCTCCTTTATTGCCAACTTTGAACATGTTTGGCTCCTTTATTGTCAACTTTGGACATGTTTGGCTCTTTATGCCAACTTCGGACATGTTTGTTTCCTTAATTGCCAACTTTGAAAATGTTCTTATGCCAGCTTTGTACGTTTGGTTCCTTGCATCAACTTATGGCAATTCTGGACATGTTTGGTTCCATATGCCATATTTGAACTTATTTTGTTCTTTGTGCCAACTTTGGACATGTTTGTTTCCTTATGGCAACTTTGATTATGTTCGGCTCCATTTGCCATCTTTGAACATGTTTGGTTTCTTGTGCCAACTTTGGACATGTTTGGTTCATTATGGCAACTTTGAACATGCTTGGTTCCTTATGCCATCTTTCAACTTGTTTTGTTCCTTGTGCCAACTTTGGACATGTTAGTTTCCATATGCCAACTTTGAACATGTTTGGCTGCGTATTGCAATTTTGGACATGTTTGGCCCCATATGCCATCTTTGAACATGTTTGGGTCCTTGTGCCATTTTTGGACATGTTTAGTTCCTTTTACCATCTTTATACATGTTTTGCTCTATATGCCATCTTTGAACTTGTAGGCTTCCTTGTGCCAACTTTGGACATGTTGGGTTCCTTATGGCAACTTTGAACATGCTTGGTTCCTTATGGCAACTTTGAACATGCTTGGTTCCTTATGGCATATTTGGACATGTTTGGTTCCTTATGGCAACTTTGAACATATTTGGTTCCTTATGACAACTTTGAACTTGTTTAGTTCCTTATGCCAACTTTGAACATGTTGGGTTCCTTATGGCATATTTGGACATGTTTGGTTCCTTATGGCATCTTTGATCATGTTTGGTTCCTTATGGCATATTTGAACATGTTTGCTTCCTTGTGCCAACTTTGGACTTGTTTGGTTCCTTATGGCATATTTGGACATGTTTTCTTCCTTGTGCCAACTTCGGACATGTTTGCTTCCTTGAGGCAACTTTGAACATGCTTGGTTCCTTATGACACTTTTAAACATGCTTGGCTCCTTACGGCAACTGGACATATTAGGGCACTATTGACAACTTTGAACATGCTTGATTCCTTATGCCATCTTTGTACATGTTTGGCTACTTATGGCAATTTTGGACATTGTTGGTTTCATATGTCATCTTTGAACATGTTTGGTTCCTTGTGGCAAATTTGGACATGTTTGGTTCCTTTTACCATCTTTGAACATGTTTGGCTCCATATGTCATCTTTGAACATGTTTGGTTCCTTAAGGCAACTTTGAACATGCTTGGTTTCTTTTGGCAACTTTGAAAATGCTTGGTTCCTTATGCCTGCTTTGAACATGCTTGGTTCCTTATGCAACTTTGGACATATTTGGCTCCTTATGGCAACTTTGAACATGCTTGGTACCTTATGGCAACTTTGAATATGTTTGACTCATATCAGCTTTGGACATGTTCAGCTCCTTATATTTCAACTTTGGACTTGTTTGGTTTCTTGTTTCAACTTGAGATGTGTTTTGGTTCTTATGACAACTTTGGACATGTTTGCTTCTTTTTTCAATTGTGGGTGGTTATGCTACTCACCTTGTAAACCAGGGGTCCCAGGATCGATCCCAGGCTTCTCCAGACTTTCAATGAGTCTTTCAACCTAGGTCCCATCTCCGTTTGACCTTAGCTGTTGGTGAGACATAAAACTCAAACACTCACTCTCTTCAATTGTGGACATGTTTGGCTCCTTATGGCAACAAAGGACATGTTTGGTTCAACCAAACTTGTCCAAAGTCTACATAAGGAGCCTGTTGATGTTCATGACCATGGTTGACGCAACAATTGGGGTGGATTTATTAATTTATTCAGCAGGATAAAGATTATGAACATTAAGTAGAAAATGGCTTAGTGGGCCTTTTTCAGGAGTTGGTTCATATTAGATAGTCATATCCATTATGAAAACATGCCTATACAAATACAAAGTAAACTGTACCGCTAAAAAATCTATTTTTTAGATGAAAAATTGTGATATTTTTCTTATTTCTGCTCAAAATATAGATTGTGGGTACTTGTTAGAACCGCCTCGATGAGGGGGTGATAACAAGTACCCACAGTCTATATTTTAGAATAAGAAAAATAAGGTTTACCCCTGTAAACCCCAGTTTTACTGTATAAAAGTGGGTTTCAAGGGGATCAGAATTGTATAGGTGTGTTTTCTTGATGATTTATTTATTCTCATGAAAAACACACCTATGTAATTCTGACCCCCTCGATTTCTGCTTCAAAGCATAGATTTGGTGTACTCGTTAGAACAGCATCGATGGCGAAAACACGCCTGTATAATTCTGACCCCAGGAACCCCACTTTTTTATAGTAAAACTGGGGTTTACAGGGGTGTACATTATTTTTCTTATTTCTGCTCAAAAGCATAGATTGTGGGTACTGGTTAGAACTGCCTCGATGAGGCAGTTCATCGTGTACCAGCAATCTATGTTATGAACAGAAATAAGAAAGATATCGCAATTTTTATCGGAAATGTTCATTTTTTCGGGGGTAAAATTTACAATGTATTAGTATAGGCTTGTTTTTGTTATGCTTTTGTAAATGTAACACAATTTGAAATATATCGTACAAATCCTAAAACATCGGAGACTTTGAGAATTCTCCTTAAATTCTAAAAATTTGTATCACGATTCAGCTAGGAGTCCAAAAACTGCAGACAGAATGGCAAACAAGGTAGACCCTGTTCAGTTTGATGGTCTGAACTGTTTTTATTATCTTGTTGTCTGTCACAAAACTGAGGATTATTATGGTAGCGTCAGAGATTTTTTCGGCAGTATATTCTGTGTGCCATCATGTAACATCGCTTTACATTGATTGACAGATGACCAGGCTTGTCTCTGTTCAAATAGAATTATTTCTTAACAAAATAATTGGATAAATGCATTAGAATTGGGATAATTGTATAGATATTGTCATTTTTGTAAGTAACTGCCGGTTCACCTCTGCAAATAACAATTTTGAAGAGATACCCCCTTAATGGAGAACTGACAACATAACACACACCTCCTTAACGAACGCTGTATAATAACATTCATGCTAATATTTACTCCATGTAGTAGTTACCCATGTAAATCACACTTTATATAGAGTTGGTAAATATAGGGAGATAGATCATTATGCCCACAACTTCGAAGGAGTTGGAGGGGCACATTGCTTGGGATGTTTCTGCGTCGGTGCCCGAGTGTGTGCGTGTGTCCGTTACGCTTTTTAGCTCACCTGGGCCGAAGGCTCCAGGGGAGCTTATATTATAGTGGGTCCTCCGTCGTCCGTCCACATTTTGAGCAGCTATATCTCTGTATCCTGCAGGCTGATCTCAATCATTTCTCACCTGTAGCATGCCTCTGGTGGGGCATTGATGACATAAACTTTTTTTTGAAATCGCTCTAAAACTTTGGTTCCTATGGCAACCACAAGGTCCCATAGACTTACTATGGGAAAATGCTTGTCACCACTGTAGCGCCTTCAGTTTTGATCGGATCTTTCTGAAACTTATATGTAAGGTGACTGGGGATAAAAACTCGGATGAGTTCGAAAACCGGCCAAGTCAGCCCATTTATCATAGAGTTACGTCCCTTTGATTTCTGAAAATGCCCATTTTCGACCTTGTCATCACCGTAGCCCCTTCAGTTTTGATCGGATCTTTCTGAAACTTATAATTAATGTGGCTGGGGATAAAACCTCGGATGAGTTCGAAAACCGGCCAAGTCCGCCGATTTATCATAGAGTTACATCCCTTTGATTGCTGAAAATGCCGATTTTTGACCTTGTCATCACCATAGCCCCTTCAGTTTTGATCGGATCTTTCTGAAACTAATATATAAGGTGGCTGTGGATAAAATCTCGGATGAGTTCGAAAACCGACCAAGTCGGCCCTTTTATCGTAGAGTAACGTCCCTTTGATTGCTGAAAATGCTGATTTTTGACCTTGTCATCACTGTAGCCCTTTCAGTTTTGATCGAATCTTTCTGAAACTTATATGTAAAGTGGCTGGGGATAAAATCTCGGATGAGTTCCAAAACCAGCCAAGTTGGTCCATTTATCACAGAGTAACATCCCTTTGATTGCTGAAAATGCCGATTTTTGATCTTGTCATCACCGTAGCCCTTTGAGTTTTGATCGGATCTTTCTGAAACTTATATGCAAGGTGGCTGGGGATAAAGCCTCGGATGAGTTCGCATACCGGCAAAGGTGGCCTATTTATCATAGAGTTAGGTCCCTTTGATTGCTGAAAATGTTGATTTTTGACCTTGTCAACACTGTAGCCCCTTCAGTTTTGATCGGATCTTTCTGAAACTTATATGTAAAGTGGCTGGGGATAAAACCTCGGATGCGTTCGAAAACCGGCCAAGTTGCCCCATTAACTATATAGTTATGTCCCTTTGATGGCTGAAAATGTCGATTTTTAGCTCACCTGAGCCTTTAGGCTCATAGGTGAGCTTATAGTATAGCAATGGTCCGTCGTCCGTCTGTCCGTCCGTCCGTCCGTCCACCATTTTCAAAGATCTTCTTCTCCTATACTGCAGGGCCAATCAAAGCCAAATTTCATATGGAGCTTCAGTGGGATGGGGGAACGAAAGTTTGTTTGCGGGGTCTGGATCACATGACCAAGATGGCCGCCATGCCCATATATGGTAAAAAGCCTTCAAAAATCTTCTTCTCCAGAACCATAAGGCCAGTGGCCTTGAAACTTGGCATGTAGCATATGGTACTCGGGCCCATCATGGTTTGTACATATGGTGACCCTGGGTTGACCTTGACCTATTTTACAGCAATGTCAAATTTGTCGACTTAGGCTTTTGCATGGGGCAAAGTGAAAATAATGGATTTATAGGAAACCATTGAAGACAGTGTCACCAAAATTTGTAGATCAGGTAAAGTAACTGAATACATGAATGTATATGGATCAGAAAGGTCAAGGTCATTCATTGGCCTTGTTAGCGGGTCTGGATCACATGACCAAGATGGTCGCCATGCCCATATATGGTAAAAAGCCTTCAAAAATCTTCTTCTCCAGAACCATAAGGCCAGTGGCTTTGAAACTTGGCATGTAGCATATGGTACTCTGGCCCATTATGGTTTGTACAAATGGTGACCCTGGGTTGACCTTGACCTATTTTACAGCAATGTCAAATTTTCCGACTTAGGCTTTTGCATGGGGCAAAGTGAAAATAATGGATTTATAGGAAACCATTGAAGACAGTGTCAACAAAATTTGTAGATCAGGTAAAGTAATTGAATACATGAAGATCTATGGGTCAGAAAGGTCAAGGTCATTCATTGGCCTTAGACCAAGGTCATTCAGGATCCATATTTCAAACATTTTTTTCTCCAAAACTGCTGAGCCAATTTAAGTAAAATTTAATATGGAGCCTTTGTGAGTTTAACAAATGAAAAAATGCCAATACGGTCTAGATCACATGACCAAAATGGCCGTCACGCCCATATATGGTAAAAAGCCTTAAAAATTCTTCTCCTCCAGAACCGTAAGGCCAATGGCCTTGAAACTTGGCATGTAGCATATGGTACTCAGGCCCATCATAGTTTGTACAAATGGTTACCCTGAGTTGACCTTGACCTATTTTACAGCAATGTCAAATTTGCCGACTTGGCTTTTGCATGGGAAAAAGTGAAAATAATGGATTTTTAGGAAACCATTGAAGACACTGTCACCAAAATTAGTAGATAATGTAAAGTAGCTGAATAAATGCAGATCTATGTGTAAGAAAGGTCAAGGTCATTAATTGACCTTAGACCAAGGTCACGCAGGTTCCATATTTCAAACATTTTTTCTCAGAACTACTGAGCCAATTGAAGTGAAATTCAATATGGAGCCTTTGGGAGTTGAACAAATGAAAAGCTGCCAATATGGTCTAGATCACATGACCAAGATGGCCACCACGCCCATATATGGTAAAAACACTTCGAAATTCTTCTTCTCAAGAACCGTAAGGCCAATGGCCTTGAAACTTGGCATGTAGCATATGGTACTCGGGCCTATCATAATTTGTTCAAATGGTGACCCTGGGTTGAACTTGACCTATTTTACAGTAATGTCAAATATGCTGAATTTTTTCACGCTCAACTCACTTCAGCATGAAATTTACCCTGCTCATAAGTTTTAAAATGCCAACAAATATTGAGATGGCATTTTAAAATTTATGAGCAGGGTAAATGACATTTTCTGCTGATCTAAGTAGGAATATTGTCACCGGACAGGTGAGCGGTTCAGGACCACTGGTCCTCTGGTTTACCTTGTCATCACCGTAGCCCCTTCAGTTTTGATCGAATCTTTCTGAAACCTATACGTAAGGTGACTGGAGATAAAACCTAGGATGAGTTTGAATACCGGCCAAGTTGGCCCATTTATCATTGATTTACGTCCCTTTGATTGCTGAAAATGCCGATTTTTGACCTTGTCATCACCATAGCCCCTTCAGTTTTGATCTGATCTTTCTGAAACTTATATGTAAGGTGGCTGGGGATAAAATCTTGGATGAGTTCGAAAACAGGCCAAGTCAGCCCATTTATCGTAGAGTTCTGTCCCTTTGATGGCTGAAAATGTTGATTTTTGACCTTGTCATTACCGTGGCCCGTTCAGTTTTGATCGGATTTTTCTGAAACTTATATGTAAGGTGGCTGGGGATGAAACCTCGGATGAGTTCGAAAACTGGCCAAGTCGGCTCATTTATTTTAGAGTAACATCCCTTTGATTGCTAAAAATGCCAAATTGGGACCTTGTCATCACCGTAGCCCCTTCAGTTTTGATCGGATCTTTCTGAAACTTATACGTGAGGTGGCTGGGAATAAAATCTTGGATGAGTTTGAAAACTGGCCAAGTCTGATCGGATCTTTCTGAAACTTACATGTAAGGTGGCTGGGAATAAAACCTCAGGTGAGTTCGAATACCGGCCAAGTCGGCACATTTATCATAGAGTGATGTGCCTTTGATTGCTGAAAATGCCTATTTTCGACATTGTTATCACTGCTGCCCCTTTAGTTTTGAACGGATCTTCATGAAACTTACAAACAAGGAAGTCAGGCAGAAAGCTTGGAGGAGTTTGAAAACTTTTTGAACTTGTCATCACCATAGCCACTTCAGTTTAGATCGGATCTTCTTAGCAAGTCAGGAATAAAAGCTTGAATGAGTTTGAAAACCTGTGAGGTCAGCCTGTTTATCATAAGAGTTAAATTCTACTTGATTTTCAGAAAATGCTTACCCTGTCATCACCATGTCCTCCCATAAAGCCTTCAGTAAAGGTTGGCACTTCCTTAAACTTTGAATCTGTTAGCTCAGGTGAGCGATACAGGACCAAGCTAGCTTGGTCCTCTTGTTGACCTTGTCATTACCGTAGCCCCTTCAGTTTTGATCGGATTTTTCTGAAACTTATATGTAAGGTGGCTGGGGATGAAACCTCGGATGAGTTCGAAAACTGGCCAAGTCGGCTCATTTATTTTAGAGTAACATCCCTTTGATTGCTAAAAATGCCAAATTTGGACCTTGTCATCACCGTAGCCCCTTCAGTTTTGATCGGATCTTTCTGAAACTTATACGTGAGGTGGCTGGGAATAAAATCTTGGATGAGTCTGAATACTGGCCAAGTCTGATCAGATCTTTCTGAAACTTACATGTAAGGTGGCTGGGAATAAAACCTCAGGTGAGTTCGAATACCGGCCAAGTCGGCACATTTATTATAGAGTGATGTGCCTTTGATTGCTGAAAATGCCTATTTTCGACATTGTTATCACTGCTGCCCCTTTAGTTTTGAACGGATCTTCATGAAACTTACAAACAAGGAAGTCAGGCAGAAAGCTTGGAGGAGTTTGAAAACTCTTGTTTTTGAACTTGTCATCACCATAGCCACTTCAGTTTAGATCGGATCTTCTTAGCAAGTCAGGAATAAAAGCTTGAATGAGTTTGAAAACAGGTGAGGTCAGCCTGTTTATCATAGAGTTAAATTCTACTTGATTTTCAGAAAATGCTTACCCTGTCATCACCATGTCCTCCCATAAAGCCTTCAGTAAAGGTTGGCACTTCCTTAAACTTTGAATCTGTTAGCTCAGGTGAGCGATACAGGTGTCGATTTTTTACCTTGTCATCACCATAGTTTTCAGTTTTGATCGAATCTTCCTGAAACCTATATGTAAGGTGACTGGAGATAAAACCTAGGATGAGTTTGAATACGGCCAAGTTGGCCCATTTATCATTGATTTACGTCCCTTTGATTGCTGAAAATGCCGATTTTTGACCTTGTCATCACCATAGCCCCTTCAGTTTTGATCTGATCTTTCTGAAACTTATATGTAAGGTGGCTGGGGATAAAATCTTGGATGAGTTCGAAAACAGGCCAAGTCAGCCCATTTATCGTAGAGTTCTGTCCCTTTGATGGCTGAAAATGTTGATTTTTGACCTTGTCATTACTGTAGCCCCTTCAGTTTTGATCGGATTTTTCTGAAACTTATATGTAAGGTGGCTGGGGATGAAACCTCGGATGAGTTCGAAAACTGGCCAAGACGGCTCATTTATTTTAGAGTAACATCCCTTTGATTGCTAAAAATGCCAAACTTTGACCTTGTCATCACCGTAGCCCCTTCAGTTTTGATAGGATCTTTCTGAAACTTATATATGAGGTGGCTGGGATGAAAAATCTTGGATGAGTTTGAATACTGGCCAAGTCTGATCGGATCTTTCTGAAACTTACATGTAAGGTGGCTGGGAATAAAACCTCAGGTGAGTTCGAATACCGGCCAAGTCGGCACATTTATCATAGAGTGACGTGCCTTTGATTGCTGAAAATGCCTATTTTCGACATTGTTATCACTGCTGCCCCTTTAGTTTTGAACGGATCTTCATGAAACTTACAAACAAGGAAGTCAGGCAGAAAGCTTGGAGGAGTTTGAAAACTCTTGTTTTTAGCTCACCGTCACGTAGTGACGAGGTGAGCTTTTGGGATCACTTTTCGTCCGTCGTCCGTCGTGCGTCCGTAAACAATTTCTTTAAACGACATCTCCTCCTAAACCACTGATCGGATTTTGACCAAACTTCACAGGAATGATCCTTAGGTGGTCCCCTTTCAAAATTGTTCAAACAGTTCCGGTCTATTGCACATTTAGGTCATAGGAGCCAATAATAGATTTTTTTCACCAAAAACTTAAAAAATCTTCTCCTCTGAAACCACAAGGCCCAGGTCTTTGATATTTGGTATGAAGCTTCATCTAGTGGACCCCTACCAAGATTGTTCAAATTATAGTGCTGGGGCCAAAAATGCCCCCGCTCCGGAGCCCTTTGGTTTTGCATGGGCTTATATAGAGAAAATCTTTAAAGATCTTCTTCTCTGAAACCGTAAGGCCCAGGTCTTTGATATTTGATATGAAGCTTCATCTAATGGACCCCTACCAAGATTGTTCAAATTATAGTGCTGGGGCCAAAAATGCCCCCGCCCCGGGGCCCTTTGGTTTTACATGGGCTTATATAGGGAAAATCTTTAAAAATCTTCTTCTCTGAAACCGCAAGGCCCAGGTCTTTGATATTTGGTATGAAGCTTCATCTAGTGAACCACTACCAAGATTGTACAAATTATAGTGCTGGGGCCAAAAATGACCCTGCTCTGGGGCCCTTTGGTTTTACATGGGCTTATATAGGGAAAATCTTTAAAAAATCTTCTTCTCTGAAACCACAAGGCCCAGGTCTTTGATATTTGGTATTAAGCTTCACCTAGCGGACCCCTACCAAGATTGTTCAAATTATAGTGCTGGGGCCAAAAATGCCTGCTCCGGGGCCCTTTGGTTTTACATGGGCTTATATAGGGAAAATCTTTAAAAATTTTCTCCTCTGAAACCGTAAGGCCCATGTCTTTGATATTTGGTATGAAGCTTCACCCCACAAGGCCCAGGTCCTCTCACCCAACCCCGCCCTGTTGGTTTTACATGGGCTTATACAGGGAAAATCTTTAAAAATCTTCTTCTCTGAAACCGCAAGGCCTAGGTCTTTGATATTTGGCATGAAGCTTCACCTAGTGGACCCCTACCAAGATTATTCAAATTATAGCCCTGGGGCCAAAAATGCCCCCCAGTTCGGGACCCGTTGGTTTTACATGGGCTTATACAGGGAAAATCTTGAAAAAATCTTCTTCTCTAAAACCACAAAGCCTAGGTCTAATATATTTGGTATGAAGCTTCATCTAGTGGACCTCTACCAAAATTGTTCAATTATAGCCCTCAGACCAAAACTGCCCCCACCTCAAAGCCTTTTGGTTTTACATAGAATTATGTAGGGAAAACCTTTAAAAAATCTTCTTCTCTAAAACCACAAGGCCTAGGTCTTTGATATTTGGTATGAAGCTTCATCTAGTGGACCCCTATCAAGATTGTACAAATTATAGTGGTGGGGCCAAAAATGCCCCCAACCCGGGACCTTTTGGTTTTACATGGGCTTATACATGTATAGGGAAAATCTTTAAAAAATCTTCTTCTCTGAAACCGCTAGGCTCAGGTCTTTGATATTTGGTATGAAGCTTCACCTAGTGGACCCCTACCAAGATTGTTCACATTATTATGCTGGGGCCAGAAATGCCCCCGCTCTGGGTCCCTTTGGTTTTACATGGCTTATGTAGGGAAAATCTTTAAAAAATCTTCTTCTCTGAAACCACAAGGCCCAGATCTTTGATATTTGGTGTGTAGCTTCATCTAGTGGACCTTTGCCAAGATTGTTCAAATTATAGCCTTTGTTGATATTTTGTATGAAGCTTCACCTTTTTAGACCTCCCTCAACATTATGCGCATTATAGCCCTGTGTTCAATAATGGCCCTCCCCGAGGCCCACATGTTACTCTATCATATGGATCAGGTGAGCGATCCAGGGCCATCATGGCCCTCTTGTTTTCAGATCAGCTTCAAACTTGCAGGTAACGAGGACAGACATAAAATCTCGGTTAAGTTCGATTTTAGGCTGAATCGGAATATTTGCCTTGGAGTTACCTGCCCTTGAGCATAAAAAAATACGTTGTGACCACGATAGCAACTATATTTTTATTCATATCAGCTTCAAACTTGCAGGTAACGAGGACAGGCATAAAATCTCGGTTAAGTTCGATTTTGGGCCGAATCGGAATATTGACCTCGCAGTTACGTGACCTTGAGAGACAAAAAAATTTGCCCATAGACTAAACGTAGGGAAAATGTTGTGACAGAAATAGCGACTTGAATTTTTAGCTCACCTGAGCCAAAGGCTCCAGTGAGCTGATAGAATACCAAGGCTCCGGAGTCCGTCGTCTGTCGTCCGTCCATCCGTCGTCCACACTTTCAATGAAGCATATCTCAGAAGGCAGTCGACCAATCTTGTTTAAATTTTATGTGTAGCACCATTGGGCAAGGGGAAAGGCTGCATTAGGTTTTGGAGCTAGTCTGGTTCATTTGTTCCTTCATTCTTCTTTCTCTCCATATAGAGATAATAGACCAATGTTAAATTTTTAATCAAAGATTTCTCAGGAACTTTAAAAGCTAGAAGCATCAAATTTGCTATTCACTAGAATAATGATGACTTATTTTGTGTAAGAGACATTGGGCTTTCTCAGCTTATTTGTTCATCTGTTCTTTCATTCTTCTTTCTCTCCATTTTGACCAATGTTAAATTTTCGTCAAAGATCTCTCAGGAACTATAGAAGCTAGAAGTCTCAAACTTGGAATGCAATGCAATAATGATGACTTATATCCTGTAAGGGTCAATGGGCTGGATTCTATTAGCAGATTTAGTAATCAAGTCTGTGAATTGTTAAAACTTAAGTTCCTCAGGTGAGCGGTTTAGGCTCATTGAGCCTCTTGTTGAACTTGTCATCACCATAGCCACTTCAGTTTAGATAGGATCGTCTTAGCAAGTCAGGAATAAAAGCTTGAATGAGTTTGAAAACCGGTGAGGTCAGCCTGTTTATCATAGAGTTAAATTCTACTTGATTTTCAGAAAATGCATACCCTGTCATCACCATGTCCTCCCATAAAGCGTTAGTAAAGGTTGGCACTTCCTTAAACTTTGAATCTGTTAGCTCAGGTGAGCGATACAGGACCAAGCTTGGTCCTCTTGTTGGTGCATAGTATAACTTCTGAACAGTGCATGCTAGGGTTTTGAATTAGTTCTTACATGAATTATTTAAAAGTATTTTTTTTCCCATCAGGATTATGCCCCTTTTCTAAGTTAATTGGAAAAATTTGGATGAAATCTTGTCAGCAAAATATCTCAAAAACTTTTAAAGCTAAAGGCTTGAAATTTGATTGTGGATTGCTAGTGATGACCTGATTTACTTTTGAAGAAATTCTGAAGAAAAAAAATTGGATGAAATCTTGTTCTTCAATTATGGCCCTTTGAAAATTTTCGCATTTAGGGACAAGCATATGGTTGGGGGCACAGTGTTTTACAAACACCATTTCGAATTATGTCTCCCCTGAAATTTTTTTTTTCGGAGAGACATATTGTTTTTCCCCCAGGCGTCTGTTTGTCCGTCTGTCTGTCTGTCCGTCTGTCACACATTCGTGTCCGCTCTATATCTTGAAAACTGTTAGAGCTATCTTCACTAAACTTCGTATAAATATTAATCAGCATTAGACGACGTGCAATGCGCAAGAACTATAACTCTCGCATATATACTTTATGAATTATATCCCTTGGAAGTTTGTCGGTATGTATATATGTATGGGCAAATCTTGTCCGGTCAATAACTTTCTTATTTTCTGATGGATTTTAAAATTACTTGGCAGAAATATTAACGACCATAAGACGATGTGTGATGCGCATGAGGCAGGTTGGTACCTCTAAGGTCAAGGTCATACTTAGAGGTCAAAGGTAAAAAAAGGGGCCTTTTTTGTATTTGGTCAATAACTTTTTTATTTTGAGATGGATTTTAAAATTACTTGCCATAATTATTAACATCCATTAGACGATGTGTGGTGCGCATGAGGCAGGTCGGTACCTCAGAGGTCAAGGTCAAACTTAGAGGTCAAAGGTCAAAAAGGGGCCTTTTTTCGTATTTGGTCAATAACTTTCTAATTTTGAGATGGATTTTAAAATTACTTTGCATAATTATTAACAACCATGAGACAATGTGTGGTGCGCATGAGGCAGGTCAGTACCTCAAAGGTCAAGGTCATACTTAGAGGTCAAAAAAGGGGCCTTTTTTCCTATTTGGTCAATAACTTTCTTATTTTGAGATGGATTTTATAATTCCTTGGCATAATTATTAACAACTATGAGACGATGTGTGGTGCATATGAGGCAGGACGGTACCTCAGAGGTCAAGGTCATACTTAGAGGTCAAAGGTAAAAAAAGGGGCCTTTTTTCGGGTTTTGTCAATAACTGGCTTATTTTTAGATAGAATTTGAAGTTACTTGGCAAACATGTTAACTATCATGAGACTATGTGTTGCATGCATGATTCAGTTTGGTACCTAAAATGTCAAGGTCATACATAGAGGTCAAAGGTAAAAAAGGGCCTTTTTTGTGTTTGGTCAATAACTTTCTTATTTTTAGATGGATTTTGAAATTTCTAGGCAGAAATGTTAACCACCATGAGATGATGTGTTGCACGCATGACCTTGTTTGGTACCTGAAAGGTCAAGGTCATACATAGAGGTTAAAGGTAAAAAAGGGGCCTTTTTTGTGTTCTGTCAATAACTTTCTTACTTTTAGATGGATTTTGAAATTACTTGGGAGAAATGTTAACCACCATGAGACGATGTGTTGTGTGCATGACCCAAGTTGGTCAAATGTCAAGGACAAAAGGTCAAAGGACAAGAGGTCAAAGGACCAAAAGGGGCCTTTTTTTAGTGTTCAGTCAATAACTTTCTTCTTCCTGGATAGATTGTGAAATTACTTGGCAGAAATGTTAACCATCATGAGACGATGTGGTGCACGCTAGACCCAGGTCGGTACCTAAAAGATCAAGGTCATACTAAGAGGTCAGAAGTAAAATACTTATTTTTGCTCCAGAATATAGTTTGTGTGTGTGTTGAGGAGGAGGGCAGTTTTAACAAGCATCTCCAGTCTATGATTTTGAGCCAAAAGAAGGAAATTTTGAAACATTTTCATAAGAAAAATACTATTTTAAGAGCCATGATAGAAAGTTTTATCTCACATGGCCTGGGTGTTTTGTCCTACAACAGTTTATTGAAAAATCTTGTCTAGGCATAAATTGTGGGGGCTGATTAGAACTGCTTCATTCCAGTAATCTGTGTTTAACCCATATAAGACAATGGAATATTCCACCTACTGAGTTTGGAGTGATCCATTTCCAATTAAAGGGGTGTCAGGTTTGTTTTGTGGGTATTAACCCTTGTGCTGCTGAGCCCGGATATGTCTTATCTATCAAACAATGAAGATCCAGATCAGATGGCTTCTGAAGAAGCCATCTGATCAGGATCTTCATTGTTTGTCATTCATTTTATGAATTTGTCACAATATTTTGCATCAAGTAATCTGATTGGTTAATAATCAGTAGTGGGTGTGGCATATATGAATATTCAGCAGGACAAGGGTTAAGTTTTGCAACAAATGTACTTTCTTTAAGCAAACCTTGTAGATTCAGAGCATTCTGCGATGTCTAATATGGGTCTACACGGTTTGTAAATGTCCTAAAAAATGGGCATATATTGGTTAACCCATTTTGTACCAGAAACCCCAAAACAGGTACCCTGGAAAACAGTGCAGACCAAGTTCAGATGCCGCATTCTGCGGCATCTGATCAAGGCCTGCACTATTTGCAAAAAGATGAGTCATTTTCCGAATAAAATTTGAAAAAAAATACACATACTGACAGCCCTCAATTTTGAAATGGACTCATGCTATATTATAAGAAGGAAGATTCCAAAAGGTACAATAAAGGTTAATTAGTGCAAAAAAGAAGAAAATTACAATTTATTTCTTTTTTCTTGCATAAAGAAATAAGGGCTTTTGCTTTGCACTGCTAAAGTAAGCATTTGCATGCCCAACATGTTTTAAAGAAACACCTGGGGTATATTGAAAATATGCTTGCTTAATTATGTCTCCCCCGAAAAAATTTTTTTCGGAGAGACATATTGTTTTTCCCCGGGCGTCTGTCTGTCTGGCCGTCTGTCCGTCTGTCTGTCACACTTTCGTGTCCAGTCTATAACTTGAAAATCGTTAGAGCTATCTTCACGAAACTTGGTATAAATATTAATCAGCATAAGACGACGTACAGTGCGCAAGAACTATAACTCTCGCATTTATACTTTTTGAATTATCTCCCTTGGAAGTTTGTCGGTATGTATATATGTATGGAAAAATCCTGTCCGGTCAATAACTTTCTTATTTTCTGATGGATTTTAAAATTACTTGGCAGAAATATTAACAACCATAAGACAATGTGTGGTGCGCATGAGGCAGGTCGGTACCTCAAAGGTCAAGGTCATACTTAGAGGTCAAAGGTCAAAAAAGGGGCCTTTTTTACGTATTTGGTCAATAACTTTCTTATTTTGAGATGGATTTTAAAATGGCGATTGCTATTGACAGCCGGCTGTCGATAGCGAATTCGCTATTGACAGCCAGCAAACTAAATTGATGAAAATGGGTTATTGCAAATTTATTGTATGTTTTACTTTATAAACATAAATTTTATGGACAGGTTATTTAATATAATTTATTATATAATGGCTTCAGGTACTGTGATTATCCCGTCAGTTGGTCTTTACCATGGAACCTGCTAAAGTAGTGATATTACCAGCTGTTCCAATGATTTGGTGACTGTCTATCTTCTGATACATCTCGTATCATTTCTATGACTAAGAATATTGTTTAGCCTTACTAATCTTCTTAATGCAAACAAATATTTACTGTTTTGCCTGTGACCGATGCCATTGTTAGCGGAAATTCCTGACTTTTTAGCTCACCTCAGCAGGTGAGCTTATAGTATGGTAAGGCTGTCGTCTGTTGTCTGTCAACATTTTCAAACATCTTCTCCTCTGAAACTCCAAGGCCAATTGGAGTCATATTTCATGTGGAGCATCCATGGGATGGGGGAACGAAAGTTTGTTCGCAGGGTCCAGGTCACGTGACCAAGATGGCTGCCAAGCCCATATAAGGTAAAAAACCTTCAAAAATCTTCTCCAAAACCAGTGGGCCCATTGGCCTGAAACTTGGTATGTAGCATTAGGGACTCAGGTCCATCATATTTTGTTCAAATGATGAACCTTGGATGACCTTGACCAATTTTAGGCCAAGGTCAAATTTGGTCGCATAGACTTTTGTATGGGGAAAAGTCAAAACTGTGTATTTTTTGGAAACTATTTTAGCCTGTGATCGGAAAATTAGTAGATACAGTAAGCTAAATGGTTGGATGAAACTACATGAGTATTCAAGGTCAAGGTCATTCTTTGACCTTTGTTCAAGGTCATTCAGATATGAGAATTAAAACTTATTGGACAGGTTTTTCAAGGAAAAATTTAGTCCTTTAGAACAGCGATGTCCGTGCGGGCGTCCACGTTTACCTTTTGGTTAATTTTTCTCAGAAACCACAAAGCCATTTGTAACGAAATTTCATATGGAAGTTTTTAAGAACAAGGAAATGACAATCAATCAATATGAATTTGGTCACATGACCAATATGGCTGTCATGCCCATATAAGGTAAAAACCCTTCAGAAATCTTCCCTCTCTGGAACCAGTGGGCCGATTATCATGTAACTTGGTATGTGGCATTGGGGACTCGGGGCCCATCAAAATTTATTCAGATGATGACTCCTGAATGACCTTGACCTATTTTAGGCCAAGGTCAAATTTGATCGTATAGACTTTTGAATGGGGAAAAAGTCAAAACTGTGAATTTTTAGCTCACCTGTCACTTAGTGACAAGGTGTGCTTTTGGGATCACTTTTTGTCTGTCGTGTGTCCTTGAGTGTGTGCATCCGCCGGTCCATCCCTAAACAATTTCTTCAAACAACATCTCCCCCTAAACCACTAATGGTATTTTGACCAAACTTCACAGGAATGATCCTAAGGTGGTCCCCATTCAAAGTTGTTCAAATCGTTCCGGTCCGTTGCATATCTAGGTCACAGTAGCTAAAAATTGATTTTTTTTACTGAAAACATTGAAAATCTTCTCTGAAACTGCATGGTCCAGGTCTTGATATTTGGTATGTTCAATATTCATCTAGTGGACCTCTACAAAGATTGTTCAAATTATAGCCCATGGGGCCTAAAATGCCCCAGCGTCGGGGCCCACCAGTTTTACACAGACCTATATAGGGAAAACATTTAAAAATCTTCTTGTCTGAAACCAGAAGGCCCAGGTCGTTGGTATTTGGCATGAAGCTTCATCTAGTGGACCTCTACCAAGATTGTTCAAAATATAGTCCTGGGGCCAAAAATGCCCCTGCGCCAGGGCCCACTGGTTTCACATAGGCGTATATAGGGAAAACCTTTACAAATCTTCTTGTCTGAAACAAGAAGGCCCAGGTCTTTGATATTTGCTATGAAGCTTTCACTAGTGGACCTCTACCAATATTGTTCAAATTATAGCCCTAGGGCCATAAATGCCCCCGCGCCAGGGCCCACCAGTTTTACATAGACTTATATAGGGAAAACCTATAAAAATCTTCTTGTCTGAAACCAGAAGGCCCAGGTCTTTGATATTTGGTATGAAGCTTCATCTAGTGGACCTCTACCAAGAATGTTCAAATTATAGCCCTGGGGCCATAAATGCCCCCGTGCTGGGTCCCACCAGTTTTACATAGACTTATACATGTATAGGGAAAACCTTTAAAAATCTTCTTGTCTGAAACCAGAAGGCCCAGGTCTTTGATATTTGGTATGAAGCTTCATCTAGTGGACCTCTACCAAGATAGTTCAAATATAGCCCTTGGGCCAAAAATGCCCCTGCACCAGGGTCCACCAGTTTACATAGACTTACATAGGGAAAACTTTTAAAAATCTTCTTGTCTGAAAACAGAAGGCCCAGGTCTTTGATATTTGGTATGAACCTTCATGTAGTGGACCTCTTCCAAGATTGTTCAAAATATAGTCCTGGGGCCAAAAATGCCCAAGCGCCTGGCCCACTGATTTCACATAGGCATATACAGGGATAACCTTTAATTAAAAATCTTCTTGTCTGAAAGTAGAAGGCCTAGGTCTTTGATATTTGGTATGAAGCTTCATCTAGTGGACCGCTACCAAGTTTGTTCAAATTATAGCCCTTGGACCAAGAATAGAGACCCTGATACTTAGGTGAGCGATTTAGGGCCCTGTGGGCCCTCTCATTTTACAAGTTATTTATGCATCATATCATGGCCCATCATTCATATGGAAAGCGAACAGTTTTATAGGACAAACTGACATAGTAAAACTCCAAGGTCCACAACAATTAACCATTGTCCTGCTGAATGAATTAATTTTGCCACACCCATTTCTGTCTATTAACCAAATAAATTGCAGAATTCACAATGTATAATGTATTTGTCCAGTTCACAAACTGAATAACAAACATTTAGATCCTGATCAGTTGGCTTATTCAGAAGCCATCTGATCTGGATCTACACTGTTTTCAAAAGGTAGAGGTTGTCGTGATCATCAGAAAAATGGTAAATAGTGATCTGTTGGAGATGTAGATAGGACAATCCACAATGTTATTTTAGCTCCCACCCATCGGGGCTTGAAGAAATAGATGGGCCGCATGATACTTCACACATAGCTGAAACTGACCCGCACACAAGTACTGGTAAACCTCTTAGAGGATCCAAGCCTGCCCGGGCAATGCGGTGCGAGTCAACCCGTCCATGCTTATAACCCTATTGGTTTCATTGGGCAGCAGGGCTTGAGGTGTCATTTCATCTCAATATCCAATAAAAGTCCCACAAAATTGGAAGCAACATCTCCAAAATGACATTTACAGTGTTGTTGGGGATGTTGAACTTCAAATCAAACAAACAAAACAATGTTATTTGTTTCCAGCCCATTTAACCTTCCTTCAGAGCTCTAGACCCATTTTGTCTAGTCAGTGGATAAAGAACACGTGCATGTCTACTGAGAATCAGACAACTGGGCCTTGGTGTGGACTTCAGTCTTATGCTAAGGTGGGCTTAGAGGTCTAAATGTCTCAGACTAAATTAATGCTAAGTAAACTGTTATAAAAGCCTGATGTGAAACTGAACTGCACCACAGCTCTAGATAAGGAGGAAAACCTAGATATTTAGATAAACTTTCCTCAAGACTTGTTAACCCGGCATTTCTGGTATCTGTTGGAAAAGCCTCAACAAGGCAATTCTAACACATACCCATAACATATTTTAATGCCAGAAGTGTGTGTGTGAATTCGGGTTTAACGTCGCTTTCAACAATTTTTCAGTCATATCACGACGGTGTCTGGTTGCGACAGGGAGCTCAATGCTCACGTTTATAGTGCTGCCTCACTGAAGTATCATGTCCCAGACACATTACATGATACCACACCCAGTCACATTATCCTGACACTGGATCGACCAGTCCTAGCTCTACCCCGTAAATCTGAGTGCCAAACGGGGAGCAGCTAGTACCATTTTTAACGACTTTGGTATGTCGCGGCCCGGGATCGAACCCGAGACCTCCCGTTCCCCGGAGCGGACACTCTACCAACTGAGCTATCGGGGCCGGTCTAATGCCAGAAGTAATCTCGTTACTCCTTCTCCAGAACTCTAATGTGCCTTCTGTTATGTTGGGATAAGGCTCATGTGTGACATGAAAATGTATTTTCGTTTGTGCACGTATACTCAGGCAAAATCATTGAACCATGAAAATAGGTCACACTGACCTAGATATAGTTCTATGTCAGTCATCTTGTCACATGAAACTTATAATTCAGGATTGAAGTTTCTCCAGAATATAGTATTCAAAATATTTGCCAGACTCACTGAATCATGAAATATAGGTCACATTGAGCTATATGTATTTTGTGGTAAGTCATCTAGTTACAACGAAGTAATATCCCAGGTTTAACATTTCTCCATGAAAATAGTATTCAAGATAATAAGCAAAATCACTGACCCATGAAATATAGGTCACAATGACCTAGATATACTTTGAGGTAAATCATCGGATCACACAGAAATCACAGTTCATGTGATACATTTCTCCATCAAATAGTACTCAAGATAACAGGCCAAATCACTGAACCATGAAATATAGGTCACAGTGACCTAGATATAATTCATCGTCAATCATGGGGTCACATGGAATAAATAATCCAGGTATGATGTTTCTTCATCAAATAGTATTCGAGATAATAGGCAAAATCACTGAACCATGAAATATAGGTCACAATGACCTGGATATATTTTGAGGTCAATTATCAGATCACATGAAACTAATAATCCAGGTGAGACATATCTACATCAAATGGCATTCAAGATAGTAGGCAAAATCACTGAACCATGAAATATAGGTCACAGTGACCTAGATATATTTTGAGGTCAATCATGGAGTCACATGGAACTAATAACCCAGGTATGACACTTCTCCATCTAAAAGTATTCAAGGTAATAGACAAAATCACTGAACCATGAAATATAGGTCACACAGACCTAGAAGATATATTTTATGGTCAATAATCGGGTCACATGGAACTAATAATCCAGGTGTGACATTTCTCCATCAAATAGTATTCGAGATAATAGGCAAAATCACTGAACCATGAAATATAGGTCACAGTGGCCTAGATACATTCTGACGTCATCAGAAGACCCTCCCAGGTACTTAAGTTCCAAATATGAGTGCTCTGTGATGAGTGACTGTTGAGATATAAGCATTTGAAAAACTTTAACACAGTGTGACAGGAACGCAAACATGCACGCAGACCACCGAGGTGACAACAATAGCTCGCAATGTACCAGTACATGTACTCCGTACAGCTGAGCTAAAAATAATTGCATACACATTATTTAGACTCCTTTATTTATTTATTGAGATTCTTAATAATCTATAAAACAAAATATTTATTTATTTATTTTAGTCAATGCATGGAGTTACATCTTGTAGAGTTCCAACCATTTATGCCTTAAGTGAAATGAACACTTTAATAGTTCATATTATTCTGATAAAAATTTGGCGATCAATATTGACAGCCGGCTTGAGATTCTTAATAATCTATAAAACAAAATATTTATTTATTTATTTTAGTCAATTATGGAGTTACATCTTGTAGAGTTCCAACCATTTATGCCTTAAGTGAAATAAACACTTTAATAGTTCATATTATTCTGATAAAAATTTTCATTTGTATGAAAAAAGTTTAATAGTTCACTTTAATATTCTATAGTTATTTCATTTTTATTTATGCATTCCTGTTTTTTTATCAGATTATATTCATTTATATATAAGTATATATATATCCAATATCTTAGCTGGCTGTCAATAGCGAATTCGCTATCGACAGCCGGCTGTCATTAGCGAATTTGCTATCGACAGCCGGCTGTCAATAGCGAATTCGCTATCGACAGCCGGCTGTCAATAGCCACTTCCTTTTAAAATTACTTGGCATAATTATTAACAACCATGAGACGATGTGTGGTGCGCATGAGGCAGGTCGGTACCACAAAGGTCAAGGTCATACTTAGAGGTCAAAGGTAAAAAAAGGGCCTTTTTTCGGGTTTTGTCAATAACTTGCTTATTTTTAGATAGAATTTGAAGTTACTTGGCAAACATGTTAACTTTCATGTGAAGATGTGTTGCTTGCATGATTCAGTTTGGTACCTAAAATGCCAAGGTCATACATAGAGGTCAAAGGTAAAAATGGGGCCTTTTTTCGTGTTTGGTCAATAACTTTCTTATTTTTAGATGGATTTTGAAATTGCTAGGCAGAAGTGTTAACCACCATGAGATGATGTGTTGCACGCATGACCCAGTTTGGTACCTGAAAGGTCAAGGTCATACATAGAGGTTAAAGGTAAAAAAGGGGCCTTTTTTGTATTCTGTCCATAACTTTCTTATTTTTAAATGGATTTTGAAATTACTTGGCAGAAATGTTAACCACCATGAGACGATGTGTTGTGTGCATGACTCAAGTTGGAACCTCAAATGTCAAGGACAAAAGGTCAAAGGACAAGAAGGGGCCTTTTTATGCCCCCAACTTTGAAATAGTTGGAGGGGCATATTGGTTCTGGTTCATTCGTCCGTTCGTCCGTCTGTTACGCTTTTGATGCATAGCATAACTAAAGAACCGTGTATGCTAGGGTTTTGAAATTTCATATATGGATTCCTCATGGAAAATTAGCAGACATGTATTTTTTTTCTCGTCCGGATTATGCCCCCTTCAAGAGTTATTGCCCTTTGAATTTTTTTTAATAAAATCTTGTCAGCAAGATATCTCAAAAACTATTGGAGCTAGAGCCTTGAAAGTTGGTGAATATATTGGTGGTGATGAGTAGATGAACTGATTAACTTTTGACAAAATTCCGAAAAAATACTTTGTGAGTTATGGCCCTTCGTCATTTTGGTAATTTGTGCCCATTGTAATGAATGCTAAAAGTGATGCATAGCATAACTTTAGAACCGTGTATGCTAGGGTTTTGAAATTTCATATATGGATTCCTCATGGAAAATTAGCTGACACGTATTTTTTTTCTCGTCCGGATTATGCCCCCTTCAAGAGTTAGTGCCCTTTGAATTTTTTTTAATAAAATCTTGTCAGCAAGATATCTCAAAAACTATTGGAGCTAGAGCCTTGAAAGTTGGTGAATAGATTGGTGGTGATGAGTAGATGAACTGATTAACTTATGACAAAATTCCGAAAAAATACTTTGTGAGTTATGGCCCTTTGTCATTTTGGTAATTTGTGCCCATTGTAATGTATGCTAAAAGTGATGCATAGCATAACTTTAGAACCGTGTACGCTAGGGTTTTGAAATTTCATATATGGATTCCTCATGGAAAATTAGCTGACGCGTATTTCTTTTCTCGTCCAGATTATGCCCCTTTCAAGAGTTATTTCCCTTTGAAATTTTTTTAATAAAATCTTGTCAGCAAGATATCTCAAACACTATTGGAGCTAGAGCCTTGAAAGTTGTTGAGTATATTGGTGGTGATGAGTATATGAACTGATTAACTTTTGACAAAATTCCGAAAAATACTATGTGAGTTATGGCCCTTTGTCATTTTGGTAATTTGTGCCCATTGTAATGAATGCTAAAAGTGATGCATAGCATAACTTAGGAACTGTGTATGCTATGGTTTTGAAATTTCATATATGCATTCCTAATGGAAAATAAGCTGATGCGTATTTTTTTCTCATCCGGATTATGCCCCTTTCAAGAGTTATTGCCCTTTGAATTTTTTTTAATTATCCCCTCGCACAACATAGTTGTGAGGGGGGATATAGCGTTTGTCCTGTACGACGTCCCGTCTCGAAAACTATTAAAGCTTTTTAAATTATAATTGGTACAAACTTGCATCTAGGAATTGCAACTGCAACGCAAGCATCCATATTTGACTTTGACCCATATTTCATGGTTCACCGACTTCGTGAATTATTGCGACCACACTGACTTTCACCCTAATGTAAGAGTCCATTTCTCAAGATCTATTAGAGCTTCATTAATTGTATTTGGTACAAGCTTGCATTTAGGAATTGAAACTTCAATGCAAGTATCCATTTCTGACCTTGACCTACATTTTATGGTTCACTGACTTTGTAAAATAGTGTGACAACCCTAACTTTCACCCTGATGTATGAGTCTGTTTTTAAGAGTTTCATTGATGATACTTGGTACATGCTTGCAACTAGGAGTGAAATTTTTATGCAGGCATAGACCTTGACCTAGATTTCATGGTTTGGTGACTTTACGCCCCCACAGGCGCGACATAGCCTTCGGGTTAATTCTTGTTGTATGTTTTTGAGTCTTTAATAATATTTGTTGAATATTTTGCCATCTAGGGACAAGCAAAGGTTGGGGGCATTGTGTTTTACAAACACCATTTCTAGTTTTAGTGTTCAGTCATTAACTTTCTTCTTCCTGGATAGATTGTGAAATTACTTGGCAGAAATGTTAACCATCATGAGACGATGTGGTGCACGCTAGACCCATGTCGGTACCTCCAAGATCAAGGTCATACTAAGAGGTCAGAGGTAAAAAAAAGTTGTTTTTTTGCCCCCGCATCATATGATGCCGGGGGCATATAGTTTTTCGGTTTTCCGTACGTGCGTACATGTGTACGTCCGTCTGTACGTGTGTGTGTACGTACGTACATACGTACGTACGTTATCCTGTAACCTCAGGTTAAAGTTTTTGTAACAGGTAGAGCCTGAACTTTTAGAACTCATATTTTCCTAACCATTTGATTGAACTGGTTCATCTTTGGTATGATGATAGATATAGGTCCAAAGTTTTATTAAGCAATACCCGCACCCATGCCTGTGACCTCAAGGTCAAGGTCACAGACTTAGAAATTTTCAGTGTTAAAGACTCAGGTTAAGGTTTTTGTAACAGGTAGACTTGAACATTTTAGAACTTAAATTTTCCAAACCATTTGATGGAATAGGTTCATATTTTGTTTGATTATAGATATAGGTCCAAAGTTTTATTCAGCGATACCCCCACCCATGCCCATGGCCTCAAGGTCAAGGTCATGGACTTAGAAATTTTCCATGTTAAAGACTCCAGTTAAGGTATTTGTACCTGGTAGAACCTGAACTTTTATGATGGCTTTGGTTCATATGATGATAGATATAGGTACAATGTTTTATTCAGCAATACCCATACCCAGCCTATGACCTCAAGGTCAAGGTCACAGACTTAGACAATTTTAATGTGAAAGATTTTAAAGAGCTCAAATTTTCCAAACTATATTATGGATTTGGCTTATATATGCTATGATGATAGATACAGGTCCAAATGTTTATTTGGCAATACCTCCACTCATGCCTATGGCTTCAAGGTCAAGGTCACAGACTTAGAAATTTTTAATTAGATATTTTAAGAGTTGATATTTTCCAAATCATGCGATGGATTGAGTTGATATTTGGTATGATGTTAGATACCTGTCCTTTTTATTCAGCGATACCCCCACCCATGCCCATGAGCTCAAGGTCAAGGTCACAGACTTTTACAAATTTTTAATTATCCCCTCGCACAACATAGCTCTAGCGTCTATATTTCTTCACTGATTTCAATATAACTTCACACAAATGTTCCTTATGACAATATCTCGAGCGAGTTTGACTTTCAAGGTCAAGGTCACTGTGGCTATTTTTAGAAAAACTTTGTCATCGCTCTAGCGACTACATTTCTTCACTGATTTCAATATAACTTCACACAAATGTTCCTTATGACAATACCTCGAGGGAGGTCGACTTTCAAGGTCAAGGTCACTGTGGCTATTTTTAGAAAAACTTTGTCATTGCTCTAGAGCTTACATTTTTTCACCAATTTCAATATAACTTCTCACAAATGTTCCTGATGACAAGGTCACACACTTAGAAAATTTTGTTGCAACATGGATTTTCGGGATGAGGCGGGGCCCTTGGCGGGGGCATCTGTGTCATCTGGACACATTTCTAGTTTTTTCTGTGTCCAGTCATTAACTTTTTTATTTCTGGATGGACTTTATAAAGTAACCATGCAGACTTGTTCACCGTCATTAGACCATGAGTCATGTGCAAGACCAAGGTTCATACCTCCAATGTCAAGGTCATACCTGGAGGTCAAAGGTGAAAAAAGGGACAGTCAATAACTTCCTTATTCTTTGATGGATTATGAAATTACTTGGCAGAAATGTTAACCATCATGAGACGATGTGTTGTACCTCAAAGGTCAAGGCCATACTTAGAGGTCAAAGGTAAAAAAGTGCTTTTTTTTGTTTACGGCCAATAACTTTTTTATTTTTCTATGAACATTTTTAAAGTTACTATGCAGCAATGTTCATCTTCATTAGATGATGTGTTGCACACAAGACCCAGCTCAATACCTCCAATGTTAAGGTTATACTTAACAGTCAAAAACGGGGGAGACATCTGTGTTTTTGTAGATAAACAAATTCTAGTTACTAGTGTGTTTTGGGTTTTACAGCCTGTTCAAGTTTATTTCACTTATATTGAGCTGATCATTATTCAGAGGTGAGTGAAAAACCTGACCTTCTGTTGCAGAACATGGCGTTTTGCACGAGAGCCAAACCCACAACGGGGAGAGACCTAATGATTAAGACCCAACTCTCTTTTCTACTTGGCCGCAGAGGCCCATGCTTAAGACAGGTGCTTGCTTAATACAGGAGAGCACTATTCTATTTTTTCTTTTCAAGAAACTGAACACAGGCTTATGTTTTGTCATGTTTTGTTGCTTTATAGATGTCATGACTAAGGCTGGAACAATTAATCGAATAATCGATTAATCGATCGATAGATCTCACAAAAACTGATTATCGTTACTGCTTTGCTTGTAATCGATTATCTGATAAGTACGATTTACTACCCAAAGTTGTGCCTAAGGTAGCTGGATGAGTGGCAAATAGTGTAGACCCTGATGAGACGCCGCATTCTGCGGCATCTCATCTGGGTCTACACTGTTTGCTCGGGCCTGTCTGTGCAAATATATATGGTTAGGAACAACATAGGGCTAGAATCATGCTCAGAGAGCAAACCAGAGACGTGAAATTATGACCAAATCTCCAGTGATTACTAATCGATTATCGATCACAATGGTAAGACTGATAATCAATTATCTTTTTAGCTTCGATTAGCCAGCCCTAGTCATGACTATGCTATGTTTTACTGTGTATGTAATCCGCTCCGGGGAACGGGAGGTCTGGGGTTCGATCCCGGGCCGCGACATACCAAAGTCGTTAAAAATGGTACTAGCTGCTCCTCGCTTGGCACTCAGGTTTACGGGGAAGAGCTAGGACTGGTCGATCCAGTGTCAGGATAATGTGACTGGGTGTGGTATCATGTAATGTGTCTGGGACATGATACTTCAGTGAGGCAGCACTATAAACGTGAGCATTGAGCTCCCTGTCGCAACCAGACACCGTCGTGATATGACTGAAAAATTGTTGAAAGCGATGTTAAACCCGAATTCACACACACACACACACACACACTGTGTATGTAAAATTAGGTTAAATTGAAATTGTACATGTAAAATTGCTTCTTTGTGCATATAAAATTTCTCACATATTCAGACCATTCAGACCACCTTTTGGACTGTCCAAAAGTGGTCTTTAAGACCACTTTTGGACAGTCTTGAAGGTGGTCTCTACAAAAGACACTGTGTGTAGAAAAATAGACTAACTGAAATGTTTTTTTTTTTTTTTTAGAAGATTAAGTCTAAATTTTAGCCCATCTTAAAAGAAGATTAAGTCTTAATTCTGGTTGGTCTTAAAAGGAGATAAAGTCATAGTTTTTTGCTAGTCTTAAAAGCCACATTTGCCTACATTTCAGCTGCAATTATGTTTGCCTTCTCCGACCATGCCACAGTCAAAAAGGTGATCAATGCTCTACCGAGGGTTGGGGTTGGAGTCAAATATGGTCTTGGTCAAGCTAGGTAAGTATCAAAATAAATATTAACCCATTTCAGACCGGAAACCCCTAAAGGGGTACCCTCGCAAACAGTGCAGGCCCAGATCAGACGCCGCAGACCGCGGCGTCTGATCAGGTCCTCCACTGTTTGCAAAAAAGTTCAGCCATTTTCCAAATCAATTTTGAAGAAAACACAACCTGACACCCCTAAATTTTGAAATTAACTCCTGCTATATATAAGGTGGAAGATTCCATTTGGTACAAAAAGGGTTAAGAAGCTATTATCATTTATTTACTATATAAGGATCTCTGTAGTCTCAGTTTTACTGTGATAAAATATAAGACTCCGAGAAAAACTACATCTGAAAATGTCGCCTGCTTACGTCATCTGCTGATTTTTTTTGCAAACTTTTTAAAAAATATTTTTGCATACAGGCAAACAGTGTGGGCCCAGTCTGATCTGGGTCCACACTGGATGCAAAAATGACTTTTAAAGTAACAAGCAGATGACAAAGCAGACGACAATTGTCGTGATTGGCATTTTATGGGTTATCCCTAACAAAGTATGATACCACAACAAACTGTATCTGAAAATGTCTGCTGCATCTTGCAAACTTTTCAAACATACTTTGGTGTGTGTTTGTTTGTATTGGACTTTAACTGCCCAGTCAACACTAGTTAGGTCATTTCTGAGCCATTCAATTTACTAATCCACACTGTTCCTGGGCAGGTTTATACCTAAGCAGTTAACCAGTACAGTGCACATTCTTTTGCCAGAAACTGTCAACTGCCCTTCTGATATCAGTGGAAGGGAGAGAATGTCCATAGAAAAGACTTCATGATCAGTCTCCATGAAAGAATGTTGCTGACCCAGGCAACATACTTTTGGATACAGTCAAGCAGCATTGGCCCTGATCAGATTGCCAAGGGGATCCATCTTTTTTTTAACTGTTTTGATCAAAAACTGTTATACTTATGCTA
Source organism: Lucinisca nassula (assembly GCA_963580285.1). Taxonomy (NCBI): domain Eukaryota; kingdom Metazoa; phylum Mollusca; class Bivalvia; order Lucinida; family Lucinidae; genus Lucinisca; species Lucinisca nassula. Next base: position 5,818,279 of record OY757015.1, on the reverse strand, counting down.
TACAAAGGCTTAGATATTTTATATCTTTGCTTTTATTATCTGATTGATAGGAACCAGTATAATGGATACGAGTTATTTCTTTATTCTTCCTTAAAAAATGTTTATGGGCTTTTGTTAGAACTGCTCATACACTTGGACTGTGGGCGCCTGAATTTGGTGGTAATTTAAAATATGTTCTAGAAAGGGTTATCCTTTGGAAGCAAGGAATACACCACAGAACTGGAAAATATGGAGTGTACATGTTTTCTGGGCCAGACTAGCTAGTTTCGGCCATTTAGGCCTCATCAGTGACCCTCAAATATTTGTAAAATTCCATAATGGAATCAGTGATCCCAAAGGACAAGAAAATATAAGCTACACTATGATGTAAGGCAGGGAGACTTTTTACGGCCGCCACACATTCCCAGACAACAGCTGTAGTGACGTCAAATATGTTCTGGAAAGGGTTATCCTTTGGAAGCAAGGAATTTCTGGGCCTATGTTCTACTCTTATCTTGCACACAACACAACAACCCCTACCTTTTCAAACAGTGTAGATCCAGTTCAGATAGAAGCAATCTGATCAGGATCTACCATGTTTGTCTTTCAGTTGAAATTTGAATGAATACATTGTATCAAATAATTTGATTTGTTGATTGTCATAAATGGGTGTGGCAAAATAAAATAGAAGTAGAGGCAATGATCAGGAATCGATACAATTAACCCACAGCTCCCATCAGAGACACCAAAGGGAAAGAAACACAAACATGAAGCAACAGACCCCAACGGAAACACCAACAGCGGAAAGCCAAAAGGACAGTTACTTTCCCACAAAATGGCCAAAAGATTATCCAAAATAAAATAATATGAGCGACACAAACACCTAAAGACAAACCATTACAAAAATAAACCATGACAGAAGAACCGCCTGGGAACGGTCAGCGGAAACGAATTCCACTGGGGGGCTTAAATCGATTTTACGTGGCCACAATCCTCGCCCTTACTTCCGTCGTGATTAAGACAAATAGTTTGTTCAGTCAACATGAAGGCCTCCTGACTCATCAGTGCAACATCTCCATGATCACAAAAATCAAACAACCACAGAGATGAAACAACGGTGAGGACACGACAGCAAGAAACTACTGAAATGGTGGAGCAACAGAAAACCAACAGTTAGACTGCAATGGGCCCAACCAGAGACATAGCATCAGGTACCAACCAACATAAGCCTTTACGTTGGAACCGTCATAGAATCTGAGGCCTGACACACCAGCGTGCAATTAAAGAGGGAAGCATAGTTGTCAACTGTGATTGGGTTAACTACCATGCATGCATAAATCCATTGAACAGATTGAGGTTTAAAGCAGAAATAGGAATTGTATAAACTTTTTATGATTAAAATCACTTTTCAGAGCCACAAAAGAAATAGAGACGTGGTTGTGTGTGAAATTTAAGAAACAAGACTTATGAGAGTTTCATTTATTTCATATGAAAAGACCACAAATGTCAGATTTATTTCATCATATGATAGTTTTTACGCCCCCGCATCGTATGATGCCGGGGGCATATAGTTTTTAGGTTTTCCGTATGTGCGTCCGTGGGTACGTGCGCACGTGCGTCCGAATGTACGAAAGTGTGTACGTACGTACGTAATCCTGTCAGACTCAGGTTAAGGTTTTGGGTCAGGGTAGAACTTGAGCTCATATTTTTCAAACCATGCAATGGATGTGGTTTATATTTAGTATGATGATAGATATGGGTACAAAGTTTTATCCAGCAATACCCCCACACCTACCCATGGTCTCAAGGTCAGGGTCACGGACTTAGAAATTTTTAATGTTTAACACTCAGGTTAAGGTATTTGTACCACGTTGAACTTTTAACTTTTATGATTCATTTGGTTCATATTTGGTTTAATGATAGATGCAGGTCCAAAGATTTATTCAGTGATACCCCCAACCATGCCTATGACTTCAAGGGCAAGGTGATGGTCGCAGACATAGAAATTTTTAAAATTAAGTATGTTAGTAGCTTATATTTCCCAAACTCTAAAATGGATTTGCTTCATATTTGGTATGACAATAGTTGCAGGTCCAAAGTTTCATTGAGCCATACCCCTCACCCCTTAACTGAAGGTCAAGGTCACAGACATAGAAATTTTTTATATTATATTTTTGAGAGCTCATATTTCTTTAATTAACCATGTGATGGATTTGCTACATATTTGGAATGATGATAGATAGATACATGTCAAAAGTTTCATTCAGCCATAACCCCGCCCCTGCCTCATGACCTTAAGGTGATTGCAGGGGGGGGGGGGGGGGGTATTGACACATTTCTAGTTTCATAGTATTTTCGTCTTTGAAATTTGCTTATTGATTCTTTAGAAAGCATAACATTGTCACCGATAGGATGATGACTTTGCTTCAGGAACTTATAAATATTTTATGTGGAAAATATAAAATGATGTTATGCCTCTGAATAACAAATAGAAATATCATATGGGTGCCGTTAAGCGATTTTGGTACTTATCGCCTATGCCAGCAGCGCAGTCTCGCCAGAACCTTCGCTGCTCGCTCATACAAGCAGTGAATCAAGGGGAACCTTCAGATAGAAAGCCATATCCCTGGCCCCTCTGAATGGCTGGGCATGCGCAGTTAAAATTTGTCATGACGGAATGCTCAAAGACACCAATTCGCTTGGCTGGGCTCATATGATAGATTTATGGACATCTCGGCCCCTAACAAACTCGGCCCCTGACAAACCCGGCCCCTGACAAACTCGGCCCCTAGCAAACTCGGCCCCCATTCAACTTCGTCCCTAAAAACTCAGTCCCTAGCAGCATTTAGGTACTAAAATACAATGTTTTTGTTTCCGAGAATCAATTTGGTAGGTGGATAGGTAGTTTCACAGAAAGTTTGAGCATATTTATCGTTTTTAATGCAAATAAAAATCAAATATGAGTTCCTTTAAGAGCAATGAAAACATTCAAAAGAAAGAAGATGGGTCATACTGCGTAGTTTCGGCTAATAAAGCCTCATCAGTGACCCTGTAATGATACGGCAAAGAAAGCCAGAGGAAACATACTGCAATTTTGCGAATTTCGAATAGGCAGTCGATTCAAAGACTGATATAAATCAAAATGGGGTCCAAATAATTAAAAACTTGTCTAGAATATGAGTCTAAACCAATAATTTATTTCAAAACCTTATCCACGATAAAAGATCGCGGAAACCCATGCTGTAATTGGGACGGTGTTGGAATTGAGTGTGGCATCACGAAAACATGCTTATATAATTTTGACAACCTGCAACCCACTTTTATATAGTAAAACTGGGGTTTACCAGGGTTTATATCATTTTTTTTTCTTCTCAAAAACATAGATTGTTGGTTTTTGTAAGAACCGCCTTATCGATGCCTTTTTTACAAGTACCCAAATTTGTTTGCTCAAAAACATAGATTGTTGGTACTTGTTAAAATCGCCCTGTCAATGTGGTTCTAACCACTACCCAAAATCTATGTTTATAGCAGAAATTAGAAAAATATGTTCATGTTTCATCTGAAAATGTTCATATTTGGGTGGTGAAAAGTTCAATATTTTAGAATATGCGTGTTTTTTTGTGATATTAACATTTCCAGTGTAAAACCAAATGTAAACCTATAGAAAACAATATTCGCCCCCGCCCATCGGGGCTTGGAGAAATAGTTTGGGCTGCATGATGCTTCCACGCAGAGCTGAATCTGACCACACACGAGTACTGGTAAACTGCATAGAAGGACTAAGCCTGCCCAGGCAAAGCGGTGCGAGTCAGATCGTCCAATGCAAATGAGCCTTCTGGTTTCATCGGGCGGCAGGGCTTGAGATGTCATTTCATCTCAATGTCGGGTAAATGCCCTACAAAATTGGTAGCAACGTCTCCAAAATGACCTAAATAGTGTTGACGGTGCCGTTAAACCCCAATATAATAAAAAAACAAAACAATCAGAAACTATAGCTCATGATATACATGGTTCTCCACGATCTGATTGTGCGTTGGCGACGTTCATTACGAAACCACTCATATACCAATACATTGTCATTTTTTTGGCCAAAAATGGAAATTTTAAGATGAAATTGTGATATGTTTCTTATTTTTGCTCGAAACATAGATTACGGGGGCTCGATAGAACCGTATCGACAGTTCTATCGAGTACTCATAATTTGTTTTTTAGCAGATATAAGAAAAATAATGTTTTAAGAAAGAAACTTAAATTATTCTGCCGTTCATGAAAGTATGAATGACAGCGTAGCACTAGCAAAGTTTATGTGAACCCCTTCAGTGTTAAGTTACTTTGCAGGCGATCCGCTGCTTTCATACTTTCATGATTTGTTTTTGTTTGAGGTTTAACGTCCCCGTCAACACTGTAAAGGTCATTTTGGAGACGTTGCTTCCAATTTTGTGGGACTTTTACCCGACATTAAAAATATGTGCAATATAGTTTGATAATAAGTCAATTCCAACACTAATATATACATATTCTAATTTTAGGGGCCGAGTTTGTCAGGGGCCGAGTTTGTAGGGGCCGAGTTTGCTAGGGGCCGAGTTTGTCAGGGGCCGAGTTTGTTAGGGGCCGAGATGTCCTGTTTATGGACATCTCGGCCCCTAACAAACTCGGCCCCTGACAAACCCGGCCCCTGACAAACTCGGCCCCTAGCAAACTCGGCCCCCATTCAACTTCGTCCCTAAAAACTCAGTCCCTAGCAGCATTTAGGTACTAAAATACAATGTTTTTGTTTCCGAGAATCAATTTGGTAGGTGGATAGGTAGTTTCACAGAAAGTTTGAGCATATTTATCGTTTTTAATACAAATAAAAATCAAATATGAGTTCCTTTAAGAGCAATGAAAACATTCAAAAGAAAGAAGATGGGTCATACTGCGTAGTTTCGGCTAATAAAGCCTCATCAGTGACCCTGTAATGATACGACAAAGAAAGCCAGAGGAAACATACTGCAATTTTGCGAATTTCGAATAGGCAGTCGATTCAAAGACTGATATAAATCAAAATGGGGTCCAAATAATTAAAAACTTGTCTAGAATATGAGTCTAAACCAATAATTTATTTCAAAACCTTATCCACGATAAAAGATCGCGGAAACCCATGCTGTAATTGGGACGGTGTTGGAATTGAGTGTGGCATCACGAAAACATGCTTATATAATTTTGACAACCTGCAACCCACTTTTATATAGTAAAACTGGGGTTTACTAGGGTTTATATCATTTTTTTTTCTTCTCAAAAACATAGATTGTTGGTTTTTGTAAGAACCGCCTTATCGATGCCGTTTTTACAAGTACCCAAATTTGTTTGCTCAAAAACATAGATTGTTGGTACTTGTTAAAATCGCCCTGTCAATGTGGTTCTAACCACTACCCAAAATCTATGTTTATAGCAGAAATTAGAAAAATATGTTCATGTTTCATCTGAAAATGTTCATATTTGGGTGGTGAAAAGTTCAATATTTTAGAATATGCGTGTTTTTTTGTGATATTAACATTTCCAGTGTAAAACCAAATGTAAACCTATAGAAAACAATATTCGCCCCCGCCCATCGGGGCTTGGAGAAATAGTTTGGGCTGCATGATGCTTCCACGCAGAGCTGAATCTGACCACACACGAGTACTGGTAAACTGCATAGAAGGACTAAGCCTGCCCAGGCAAAGCGGTGCGAGTCAGATCGTCCAATGCAAATGAGCCTTCTGGTTTCATCGGGCGGCAGGGCTTGAGATGTCATTTCATCTCAATGTCGGGTAAATGCCCTACAGAATTGGTAGCAACGTCTCCAAAATGACCTAAATAGTGTTGACGGTGCCGTTAAACCCCAATATAATAAAACAAGAGGGTCCAGAGGGCCCTGGTTCGCTCACCTGTGTGTCACTGTCTCGGGTACATTTTATTTTTAGCTCTTGTGGCCATCTTGTTCATCAGCAGAGTGATTTTAGCTTATTTGGTAGGGAGTAACCTAGGCATCATTCATGGGAACTTTGAATCAAATTGGCCTTAGGGTTTAGGAGGAGTTTCTGTTTGAATCAAATTTACAATATGTTTACCTCCGGTGGCCATTTTGTTCATCTGAGTGGGATTCTTTTAGCCTTTTTGGTAGAGGATCATCTAAGCAACATTGTCGCAAGGATTCTACATTCTAAATATGAAGGCTGTATCTCAAATGCTTTAAAAGTTATGACAAAGTAGATCAAAGGTCAAGGTCATGGGTCAAAAGTTTTGAATGGCTGAGAAAACCTTTGTCACAAGAAACATGCTTGCCAAATATGAAGGCTCTATCTCATATGGTTCAAAAGGTATGATATAGTAGGTCACAGGTCAAGGTCACAGGTCAAATCTTGATGAGTGGGAAGCCCTTGTCAGAAAGAACCTACATGCCAAATATGAAGGCTCCATCTCAAACGGTTCAAAAGTTATGACAAAATAACCTACTGATCTGCTTTTTGATTTGACATGACCCATATTCGAACTTAAAGGCATTTATTCTTGATTATTGAGGACTATCATTTCATTACATAATATTATGTAGCCCTCAGTGCTCACTGGAGGGAAGTCCTCTGTCTTCAACAGGTAAGGGGCCGCCTGGGGGAAAATCAATAAATTACTTACTGTTGACTGGTGTACATTATTGATTTTCCCCTTAAGTGTCTCAGTCAGGGGATTCAACAAGAGCTACTAATCACCATATTAAGGGCCGCCTTTGATCTGCTACAGTCAGTATATCACAGGGGGCAATAAAACAATTATGGACACACGGTGTGTTTTACTGTTACAGAATAAATGCCTTTAACTGAGATATTGTCCAGATGATCATTCTGAGCAAGTTTTATGATGATTTGACTGAAACTGTGGCCTTTTAGAGTGTTCAAAACATTTTTCTATGATTTGACCTGCTGACCTACTTTTTGACCCGACATGACCCATATTCAAACTTGACAGATATTGTCAAGATGATCATTCTGAGCAAGTTTGATGATGATCGGACCAAAACTTGGGCCTCTAGTGTGTTCACAAGGTTTTTGCAACAATCTGACCTACATATTGAGCAGACATGACCCATTTTCGAAATTAACATAGATATTGTCAAATAATCATTTTGAGCAAGTTTGATGATGATCGGACCAAAACTGTAGCCACCAGTGTGTTCAGAAGGTTTTTCTATGATTTGACCTACTGACCTACTTTTTTACCCAACATGACCCATATTTGAACTTGATTGAGATATTGTCAAGATGATCAATCTGGGCAAGTTTGATGATGATCGGACCAAAACTGTGGCCTCTAGTGTGTTCACAAGCTTTTTCTATGATTTGACCTACGGACCTACTTTTGGACCAGACATGACCCGTATTCAAACTTGACCCGGATACTGTCAATATGATCATTCTGGGCAAGTTTAATGATGATCGGACCTAAACTGTGGCCTCTAGTGTGTTCAGAAGGTTTTTCTATGATTTGACCTACTGACCTACTTTTTGACCCGACATGACCCATATTCCAACTTGACTGAGATATTGTCAAGACTATCATTCTGAGCAAGTTTGATGATGATCAGACCAAAACTGTGGCCTCTGGTGTGTTCACAAGGTTTTTCTATGATTTGACCTACTGACCTACTTTTTGACCCAACATGACCTGTATTCAAACATGACCGAGATATTGTCAAGATGATCATTCTGGGCAGGTTTGATAATGATTGGACCAAAACTGCGGCCTCTAGTGTATACACAAGGTTTTTCTATGATTTGACCTACTGACCTACTTTTTGACCCGGCATGACTCTTAATCGAATGTCACCAAGATATTATCAAGATGATCATTCTGAGCAAGTTTGATGATGATTGCACATAAATTGTGGCCTCTAGTGTGTTCAGAAGGTTTTTCTATGATTTGACCTACTGACCTACTTTTTGACCCGACAACACCCATATTCGAACTTGACTGAGATATTGTCAAGATGATCATTCTGGGCAAGTTTGATGATGATCGGACCAAAACTGTGGCCTCTCGTGACTTCACAAGGTTTTTTTTCTGATTTGACCTACTGACCTACTTTTTGACCCGACATGACCCATATTCGAACCTGACCGAGATTTTGTGATGATACAAATGGTGTGCAAGTTTAGTTAAAATCAAATCATAAATGAAACATCTATCATGCAGACAAGACCAAAATAGGCAATTTTTGCCCTTTCAGGGGCCGTAACTCTGTAACACATGATGGGATATGGCTGGTTCAAGAAAGGACACCAGATCTCATGGTGGTACAAATTGTGTGCAAGTCTGGTTAAAATCAAATCATAAATGAAGATGCTATCGTGCGGACAAGACCAAAATAGGCAATTTTTGCCCTTTCAGGGGCCGTAACTCCGTAACACATGATGGGATATGGCTGGTTCAAGAAAGGAACCAAGATCTCATGGTGGTACAAGTTGTGTGCAAGTCTGGTTAAAATCAAATCATAAATGAAGATGCTATCGTGCGGACAAGAAATTGTTTACGGACGCACGGACGGACGGACGCACGGACGACGGACAAAATGTGTTCACAAAAGCTCACCTTGGGACAGGTGAGCTAAAAACAAAACAATCAGAAAATATAGCTCATGATATACATGGTTCTCCACGATCTGATTGTGCGTTGGCGACGTTCATTACGAAACCACTCATATACCAATACATTGTCATTTTTTTGGCCAAAAATGGAAATTTTAAGATGAAATTGTGATATGTTTCTTATTTTTGCTCGAAACATATATTACGGGGGCTCGATAGAACCGTATCGACAGTTCTATCGAGTACTCATAATTTGTTTTTTAGCAGATATAAGAAAAATAATGTTTTAAGAAAGAAACTTAAATTATTCTGCCGTTCATGAAAGTATGAATGACAGCGTAGCACTAGCAAAGTTTATGTGAACCCCTTCAGTGTTAAGTTACTTTGCAGGCGATCCGCTGCTTTCATACTTTCATGATTTGTTTTTGTTTGAGGTTTAACGTCCCCGTCAACACTGTAAAGGTCATTTTGGAGACGTTGCTTCCAATTTTGTGGGACTTTTACCCGACATTAAAAATATGTGCAATATAGTTTGATAATAAGTCAATTCCAACACTAATATATACATATTCTAATTTTAGGGGCCGAGTTTGTCAGGGGCCGAGTTTGTAGGGGCCGAGTTTGCTAGGGGCCGAGTTTGTCAGGGGCCGAGTTTGTTAGGGGCCGAGATGTCCTGTCACCATATGATAAAGCCCACATCACTTATTTAGTGCATAATGTCATGTCATAAAAATCATATGACCACATATTTAATAATACATGGTTACTTGCGCCTAAGGTCGTGATGTCTTCTATAAGGACAGTCGGCAGGGAACTCTTCAGTTAAAAGAAACAAAGAACGGCTATCTTTCCCGCCATTTTTATCTTTTGGTGGAGGTGAAAGCTTCGGTCTTTATTGCCAAAATATGATCATTTTTAAACAGATTTTAAAGCAAAATGTGTCTGATTATTTTATAAACAATCATCAGAAATAAAAGGAAATATACGGAACAATAATATAGAGTAAGTCTTTTTCAGAGGTATGAGACTGATTTAAAATATTTCTTGTGCACATTTGGCAAGGTCATATAATAGAATGCCTTTGTTTACACCAGTCCTCTGAAAATGGAGGACATCAGCGGAAGTGACGTCATGCCGATTGTCCTTATGACAATTCTGTGTTTCTTTAAATTTATTTCGTGTTAAAATCCAATTAAGAATCATTATATGATAAACAGAATTTTACACTCATGCCATTGCATATGAAATTGCCAGGAGAGTAAAATTCTGTCATAAATGATGCTCTATATATTACATGTATGTTATATAAAAGTGAATGAACTTCCTCTTCTATGCTGTTTCAGGAGAATGTCATTAGCCTCAGGGAAACAACTATTCAAGATGTCTAGCATGACACAGAAGTGGCAGAGACGTGAAATTTCTAACTTTGACTATCTTATGTACCTAAACACTGTTGCAGGTAGGTACGAATAATCAGAGAACACCAATTATTTTATTGCTGCAGATGTGCCTTGGAACAAGTGTTCTTTAGAGATTCTCACCAAATCAACAACAGAATATTATTATGAAATCCTTTTTAAACCACACTTCCTGTAGAGTAGATTTTCAGTAGTTGTTAGTGCCATAAAAACCATCAGTGCCTCATACAAATTCCATAAAAGGTATCATCTCATACAGGTGCCATAAAGGATATCCTCTCACACATGTGCCATAAAAGGGTATTATCTCACATAGATGCCATGAAATCCATCTGTATCAATACAGGTGGCATACAAGGTATCAATATTAACCACAGATGCTATTAAAGATATCATTATTACATCAACATTATCTCATAGAGATGCCATAAACCCATAAGTATCTTGCACCTATGCCATAAAAATTATCATTCGCAAACGGTTTCTGGTCAACTCGTACCTAAGTCAACTCGTACCTTAGTCAACTCGTACCCGAATTTGGTCAACACGTACCTTAGTCAACTCGTACCTAAGTCAACTCGTACCTTAGTAAAAATAAAATTTGTTTTGGGGTAAGTTTGGCTTAAGTACACATATATACAGGTCAACTTTATGGTCTATGCAGACTCCTGATCCTTTTCCCGACGATGAAGACGATACATAGTGTGCATGACGCACGTGCGCCAAAATGGCGCCTTTCATGTGTATGACCCCCATATCCCTTTAGCGAGACATAATTTATGGGTGCTCGTTAGAACTATCCCTGTGGGGCAGCTCTAACGAGTGCCAACAATGTATGCTTCAGCGGGATGTGATTGGTACATAACACCATGCTCAACATAAGACGAACTTCATATGTAAATATGTAAATGAAAATAACGAGAAAAATATAATTGTAGAACTTACATTTCATGCTCAGTTGCAAATAAAATGTAGTTATACAATTATAATTTGTTCTCATATATGCTCAAACATAAATGTTGGCTAACATAAATGTTGCATATTCCTTATTACTGTTACTTTACGATAACACATCCGTGCAATATAGTGCGTTTTTCACATCTCCAAAATGGCAATTTTTCTTACGAAAATCCGTGATTTTTTGTGTTTCTTTCTTATTTATACTTCAAACATAGGCTGTGATCTTTATTTGGAATGACTCTAACGAGTACCCTCAACCTATGTATTGGAGCATAAATTAAGAAAGATAATGTATACCCCCGTAAACCCGAGTTTCTCTATATAAAGTGAGGTTTAGGGATGTGCCCATTGCACGGACAAAACCGGTTACATGTCGGCGAGTATAAACACAGCGGGGTGTACAGGTAGCACAATAAAAATGAATTCAGTTATTTATATAATTTTATTGCTTAAATTATAAAGCATTTGTTATACCGTTTAACTAACAAACTCTTAAATAAAAACAATCATCACGAATGCAAGCCTATATGAATTTGTCCCTCTTAAAACCCTCTTTATATATAAATAGTAAAACTGGGATTTAGTTTTAAGTTTTGTCAGAACAAAAACAGCCGCTCGCCGGCAAAATTAAAGCAATTAAAAACAGTCTTTAATGAAGAACGATTAGATTAAACTAGTACTGATAATCGTTTTTTACACCCACATTAATCGGTACACGATTAACTACAGTGTTAATTAAATTAACCCAAATGGAATCTTCCATCTTATATATTTCGAAATTTAGGGGTGTCAGGTTGTGTTTTCTTCAAAGTTTATTCGGGAAGTGACTAAACTTTTTCAAACAGCGTCCGCCCTGATCAGACGACGCCGCGTTCTGCGGTGTCTGATCTGGACAATCAGTGTTTGACTACCCTAATGGAATTTGCCATCTTATATATTTCGAAATTTAGGGGTGTCAGGTTGTGTTTTCTTCAAAATTTATTCGGGAAGTGGCTAAACTTTTTCAAACAGCGTAGGCCCTGATCATACGACGCCGCGTTCTGCAGCGTCTGATCTGGGCCTGCATTGTTTGACAAGGCATCCCTTTGTGGGTTTCTGATACTGAATGGGTTAAAAGTGAATAAAAATAAAATAATAATAAAAATAATGATAATAATAACAATAATAAAAATAATAATAACTAGAGCAGGTTGATGGCGCGCCATCGCATATCCCCGCGTTCTGCGGCGTCGGATCTGGGCCTGCAGTGTTTGTCAAGGTACCCCTTTGTGGGTTTCAGGGACGGAATGGGTTTAAAGTGAATAATACTAATAAAATAATAATAATTATGAAAATAAAAATAATAATAACTAGAGCAGGTTGATGGCGCGCGATCGCAAATCATCGCGCTGTGAAAACCATGTTACAATAAAAGGACCCAAAGTACTTCTTTCTGGCCTCCGTCGAACTCAAGACATGTCTCGGGGCAAGTTATAACCCATTTCAACTATTGTTCGGCAAAAATAATAGAGTACCCCACCTACCCTTGGGGTACGAGTTGACCAAAATAGGTACGAGTTGACTAGGGGGTACGAGTTGACCAAAGAACGGGTACGAGTTGACCAAAAACAGGTACGAGTTGACTCAGGTACGAGTTGACTTAGGTACGAGTTGACCAGTTACCTCGCAAACATAGATGCAAAAAAGGAAACAAAAACAAAAAAACGTCAGTATCTCACACAGATACCATAAAAAGCATCATCTCAAACACATGCAATGAAAGGTATTATCTAACTTAAGTGCCATAAAGGATATTATTATTTCACACAACTGCCATGAAAGGTATAATTATCTGGGTGCCACAAAATCATCTGTACCTCACACAGGTGCCATGAAAAACTATCAATATCTCACAGGTTCCATAAAAGCCATGGATATCTAACCTAGGTGCCATAGAAAACAGTATCTCCTACGGATGCAATGAAAAACATTGTTGTCTCACATGTCAGAACCACCTCAGCAAGGCGGTTGTAGAAATCACCCTCAATCTATGTAAGAAAAATAATGTATGCCCCTGTAAACTGCAGATTGACTATATAATACCCTGTTTAGACGATGCTTTTAATGCACATTAGTTCCAAAGTAGATGCACATTATCCGTTTACACAAACCTCATTAATTTGATGGGAATTTTTATATCGCTGCAACATAATCCACCTCAAGACCTAGTAGCAGATTCGCATTAAATTTTCCTTCACTTTAAATTGTCCGTCTAAACAGCTGCAGCGCACCAGAAGCACACTAAAGTTATATTTAGAATGGACGCATTACACTAATGTGTGTAAAAAAAAACACCTTCTCTTCGATTTTGATAATCCAACAGTAAACAATTGAACATTAATGAAATTAAGAACACGAAAACAAGTTTCTGAGTCCGCTGAATTCTTTTGAACTTTTCACGACTCAAATCACGACTTTTCAGTAGTCCCTGCACTCGAATTTTCTGCTTCCTTAATAATGATAACAAACATGCATTGTTTCTTGTAGCCATTTTCATGGGGTTTTTCCGGTCAAATTTCATTGATCTAACTGCTATAAAATTCGAACGAAAATTTGCTTGTGTGGACAGTTTGTAGGATTTATATCGCTTTACCTTGAAGCGCTGCAAACAAAAGCGATGCTGCTGCGCAATCGTGTAAACAGACTATAAGTCGGGTTTGAAGGTGTCAAAATTATATAGGCGTATTTGATGTGTTGAGTGATATTAGCACTCCTTTAACCTCAGAAACCACTGAAATGATGTCAGCTATAGTAGTCACTTCTTGAAAAACTATTGGTACAATTATTGGAGCATGTATGCTTATTATGGCATGTATATAATATATATATATATGTTTTTTCACTTTTGGTTTCAACAGTACCAGTATTTTTATACCCTTGCCATACGAAGTATGCTACGGGGGTATAATGTTTTCGTCCTGCCGTTCGTCTTTCCGTCTGTTCGTCCGTTAACATTTTGGTTAAAGTTTTGCGTCAAAGTTTTGTAAGAGATTGTATCTTCTGTGCCCTTTGATAGATTTAGTTGATACTTGCACTGAAGTTACATACTGGTCTAAAAATTTCATTGGTGCATGTCCCACCCCCAACAGTGACCTTGAGGTCAAGGTCACAGATTTAGAAATTTTACATTTGGTTAAAGTTTTGGGTCAAAGTTTCTAAGAGATTGTATCTTCTGAACCCTTTGATAGATTTAGTTGATACTTACACTGAAGTTGCATAGTGGTCTAAAGATTTCATTGATGCATGTCCCAACCCCCACAGTGACCTTGAGATCAAGGTCACGGACTTAGAAATTTTACATTTGGTTAAAGTTTTATGACAAAGTTTATAGATAGATGCCTGTATGTTCTAAACTCTAAGACAAATTCAGTTGGTACTTGCATCAATGTACCAGTCCAAAGATTTAATTGATGCATACCCCACCCTGCTGCTTCAGTAAGATTGATACCCCCACCCCTTCAGTAACTTTGATGCCCTCACTCCCTTGGTCCATTTAGAAATTTTATGTTTGATTTAGCTTTTACAAGCACATTTATAGATTCTTATAGCTTCTTGACATCTTCATTCATATAACATTCAAGCTAAAAGATATATCAGAGTATGGCGCTGGCCGGGGGTATACGTGACCCACTGGTCACTTTCTCTTGTTTTCTTGCAGGGTTAATCCTTTAGGATGCCATGAAAAACTACATCTGAAAATGTTATGTGTTTATGTCATCTGCTGCATCTTCTTGTAAACTTTTCAAACATATTTTAGAATACACGTAAACAGTTTGGACCCTGATCAGACTGCTCCACTAGTAAATAGTGTGGACCCTGATCAGACTGCTAGAGAAGAAGTCACTGTTTGCAAACATAAAAGTATCTTATGTACTGTGCTAAGCTAGAATCTCCAATTATACCCTTTAGGATAAGGGAAATAACTAACCCTGGTACAGCTGTGTATTTGGCTTCAGATTTACTTGTTCTTTCTTTGGTTTCATGCATGATGCTTCCACGCAGAGCTGAATCCGGCCCGCACCCTAGTACCGGTAAACCGCTTAGAGGATCTAAGCCTGTCCAGGAACCGCGGTGCGAGGCGTGACCGTCCATGCTAATAAACCCTATTGGTTTCATTGGGCGACAGGGCTTGAGATGTCATTTCATCTCAATGTCGGGTAAAAGTCTCACAAAATTGGAAGCAACGTCTCCAAAATGACCTTTACAGTGTTGACGGGGACGTTAAACCTCAAATCAAACAAACAAAATCTTTGGTTTCACTTGTTATGAGCCATTTCTTGAGAAGACCTGGTTTTGCCATTTTTGAACAACTAAAATGCAGCTTAGCCTGCACATCTGTTCAGGCTGATCAGGAGCTTTGATAGTACAATAGTACAGTCGAACTTCAATGGCTCGAACACCTTTGGGACCCCGAAAATCTGTTCGAGGCAGGGGTAGTTCGAGCCACTGAGGTTACTTTCAGGAGACATAACAAGATACTTTTAGACATCTTTACGGTGTTCTATAATGAAAATGTATGCTGTGTGTACTCATTAGAATCGCCTCATCGAGGCGATTCTAATGAGTACACACAGCATACATTTTTAAGATAAAAGACTAAAATCTCCTTTATTATCCCCCACTATTTCTTATGTAGAGGTTTTCGCAAGGGGCTCAAGAATGGGTTCGACACATCCACGGTAAACGAGCCAACGGTGTTAGAGCCATCGAAGTTCTACTGTATGTCTAGTTTGTGTATCTAAAACTTCAAGCCCTTTGCCAGTCTGTGTAGCTGAGCAGACTGGTATGTGTCTTATCTGATCATATACCCTGAAGACAGGTTTTTGTCGCACCTGCTTTAGCAGGAAGACATACACGTGCAAGTTTCCGTCAGTCCATCCGTCCGTTAGTTCGTCTGTCCGTTCATTCGTCGGTCCGGTTGTCCGTCCGTCTTTCCGTCAACATTTTACACTGGGTGTCTTGTCATCGCAACTCCTCCTACAGTTTCATACCAATTATTTTGAAACTTTGCGTGTGTTTTTGCCATGGTATGAGAATGTGCATGTGGTTTGGACTTTATCGTCAGATCATGTTTTGTCACTTTTTCCACATTGTGAACTTAGTCATTTTTAACCTACAATTTATATATGATAGGCACCTCTTGTCATCGCAACTCCTCTTACAGTTTTATACCAATCATTTTGATTTGTTTGTTTGTTTGATTTGAGGTTTAACGTCCCCGTCAACACTGTAAAGGTCATTTTGGAGAAGTTGCTTCCAATTTTGTGGGACTTTTACCCGACATTGAGATGAAATGACATCTCAAGCCCTGTCGCCCAATGAAACCAATAGGGTTTATTAGCATGGACGGTCCGCCTCGCACCACAGTTCCTGGACAGGCTTAGATCCTCTAAGCGGTTTACCAGTACTAGTGTGCGGGCAGGATTCAGCTCTGCGTGGAAGCATCATGCAGCCCATATATTTCTTTAAGCCCCTATGAACCAATCATTTTGAAACTTTGCGTGTGCTGTCGCCATGGTTTGAGGATGTGCATGTGCTTTCAACATAAGTCTCAGAATATTTTTTTTCACCTTTTGCACATTATGAACTTAGCCATTTTTATGCTTTAGTTGATATACAATAGGCACCTCGTCATCGCAACTCCTCTTACAGTTTTATATTGATTATTTTAAAACTTTGCGTGTGTTTTTGCTATGGTATGAGGATGTGCATGTGGTTTGGACTTTACCTTGATCAATTTTTATCACTTTTTCCACATTGTGAACTTAGTCATTTTTAACCTTCAATTGATATATGATAGGTACCTCGTCATCGCAACTCCTCTTACAGTTTTATACTAATCATTTTGAAACTTTGTGTGTGCTTTCTCCATGGTTTGAGGATATGCATGTGGTTTTGACGTAATTCTCAGAATATTTTTTTCACTTTTTGCACATTATGAACTCAGCCATTTTTTACCTCACATTTATAGGCTATGGATTCTTCTCAAAGCCCTATATTTATCTCTTCTGCCTTAAATGAACTTTTATTTTTTGTGTTGGGCAGGTGGGGAGCAGGTGCGGCATCAACTTCACCGAAGTTGAATTTCTGGTCTCTTTTGTGCCCCCACTCAACAGCTCTTGGAGAAATAGATTTGGGCTGCAAGAAGCTGAAACTGACCACACATGAGTACATGTACTAGAACTGCTAAATAAGCACAGTGGTTGGATTCAGCATACCTGTGATATCTCCCGGATCATGCGGGAGGCTCCCGCATTTGAAGCATACCTCCCGCTCTCCCGTCCGGGAGACAGAATCTCCCGCATTTGCAATTTTCCTGTCCCCGATTTTTTTCAGAGCTACCAGTTGCAGCAAGCGGTAACAGACTTAAAATTTTCACTGCGGAAGGCAATTAACAATTATCGGACACTTAACAGTAAACATCAACTTCTAAAAAGCCGATAATCCTTTGTTCTGCCTCAGCTGACTGCACAGAATAAACATGATCTGGCTGCCAGTAAAGATTACATAAGCTGACGTAATGCAGTTACCGTTATCTGTTACGAGAGAGGTTTTGGACTCAGTTGTTTTGTATGGTGATTGAAAAAGTTCTATTTTACTTATATTTAGCTTAGATTTAAATTGAAATTGTGCGTTTATTTTCCCATTTTTTATCACTGTATGTTCCTTTTAAATCAGTCTCCCATATGTCTTTTGTTTTCATAATTTATGTAAAGTTAGACATTTTGCTTTTGAAAGTGGAAAATAGATATATTTACCAATCAATAACGAGTAATTACTAAAAGTCATGAAATTAACAGCAGATTTTCTTATTTGGAAATTGCTCCCCTTGAGTAAGCTTTTTACAAGTACTGTATTTTAAAAAATTTGTGACCGGGAACTTCATGTTAGTCAAATCTATAAATAGTGTGCATTTATTAGCTCACCTGACCGAAGGTCATGGTGAGCTTTTGTGACTGTGAGATGTCCGACGTCATCGCGCGTCGTCCGTCGTGCGCCGTACGTGCGTAAACTTTTCTTGTGAACATACCAGAGGTCATAGTTTTGGGCCAATCATCATAAAACTTGGTCAGAATGATCACCATGACAATATCTCTGTCAAGTTCGAATGTGGGTCATGTGGGGTCAAAAAGTAGGTCAGTAGGTCAAATCAAAGAAAAACCTTGTGAACATACTAGAGGCCACAGTTTTGGTCTGATCATCATTAAACTCAGAATTATCATCTTGACAATATCTCGGTCAAGTTCAAATATGGGTCATGTCGGGTCAAAAAGTAGGTTAGTACGTCAAATCACAGAGAAACCTTACGAACACACTAGGGGCCACAGTTTTGGACCAATCATCATCAATTTATCTCAGAATGATCATCTTGACAATATCTCTGTCATGCTTGAATATGGGTCATGTTGGGTCAAAAAGTAGGTCAGTAGGTCAAATCACAGAAAAACCCTGTGAACACAATAGACGCCACATTTTTAGTCCAATCATCATCAAACTTGCTAAGAATGACCATCTTGACAATATCTAAGTAAATTTCGGAAATGGGTCATGTTGGGTCAAAATGTAGGTCAGTAGGTCAAATCATTGAAAAACCTTGTGAACACACTAGAGGCCACAGTTTTGGTCCAATCATCATTAATCTGAATGATCATCTTGACAATATCTCAGTCAAGTTTGAATATGGATCATGTTGAGCCAAAAAGTAGGTCAAATTGAAGAAAAACCTTGTCAACACACTAGAGACCACAGATTTAATCTGATTTTCATCAAACTTGCTCAGATAGCTCAGCTTGACAATATCTAAGTATAATTCGGCAAAAAGTAGGTCAGTAGGTCAAATAATTAATAAACCTTGGGGGGGAGAGTTCGAATATGGATCATGTCGGGTCAAGAAGTAGGTCAGTAGGTCAAATCATAGAAACATTCTGAACACACTATAGAGGCCACAATTTTAGTCGGATTGTCATCAAACTTGCTCAGAATGATCATCTTGACAATATCTTGATGAGTTTAAAAATCAAAAAGTAGATCATTAAGTTATTTTGTCATAACTGTTGATCCGTTTAAGATAGAGTCTTCATATTTGGCATGTAGGTTCCTTGGGACAAGGGTTTCTGCTCATACAAAAATGACCTGTAACCTTGACAGGTGACCTTCTTTATCATCACTTTTGGACCATTTGAGATAGTGCCTTCATATTTTGAATGTTTGTTCTATGTGACAAGGACTTCCAACCCATACAAAAATTTTGACCTGTGACTTGACCTTTGACCTACTTAATCATAACTTTTGAACTATTTGGGATTGAGCCTTCATATTTGACATGTATGTTCCTTCTGACAAGGGCCTCCCACCCATACACACAATTTTACCTGCGACCTTGACCTCTGACCTACTTCACCATCACTTTTGAGCCATTGGAGATAGAGCCTTTATATTTGGCATGTAGGCTCCTTGTGGCAAGGCCTTCCCACACATATTTTCTAATCAAGTATTTCTACACTGAAGCATGTTGCGGGTACTTTCAACAATCAGGTGATTCTGACAAATACCCACAACTTGAAATCACATCAGTGGACTTGTGGTTACAGCATTGTTTGTAAATAACCTACAACTTGCTACATGTATTTTGAAATTAAACTTGACAAAATATGTTCCTATCATTTTAATTAAGTAGTTCCAGTTCCTTTGTACATCTAAACCACAAAAAATGCCAAGAAAAAAAACAAAAACACACACACACACACACTTAAACATGCCGTCAGAAAGTCTCCCTCATTTGGACCCCAATCTCCCTCATCTGAGAAGCAAATCTCCCTCATGGTCAACATAAAATTATCACAGGTATGATTCAGGCTGTCCGTGCATATAAACCCTATTTGTTTGTTTGGCTGGAAGGGCTTGAGATGTCATTTTATATCTTATTTCTGGAAAAAGTAAAAAAAAAAATTGGAAGAAACGTCTCCAGAATGACAAATAGTGTTGATGGAGACATAGAACCTCAAAACAAAAGCAGATTTTCTCATGACGTATTATGATAACAACACCCATATGAGATACTGCATTGTTTCATGGATTCCAAACTGCCATTTTTTCTGATGGAATTTTGTGAATTTCTTCTCTTTTTTTTTTTGCTACCCACAATCTCTGTTTTAAGCAAAAATATGGAAAACATTGCTTATCTCTATATAAAGTGGGGTACTGAATAGATTATCATTAGAAGCAACTGTGGTGTGGTGGTTATGCTACTTGCCTCATAAACCAAGGGTCGTGGGTTCAATCCTGGGCTTCTCCAGACTTTTGGATGAGTCTTTTCTCCATATGACCGTAGCTGTTGGTTGACTAAACTCCATCACAAATTTATATGATAGAGCTCATATAATAATTTTTTTTTTTTTTATGCATTCTGCAGGTCGGACATACAATGATTTGAACCAGTACCCTGTGTTTCCCTGGGTGATAGTGAACTACGACGCCGACGAGCTGGACCTTAGTCAACCTAACAACTTTAGAGATCTTTCAAAAGTAAGTCAGCCATGAAAAGGGAAAAAATCAAAGCACTGAGAGTACTGGTGGGTCAGTTGTCTCTGAGTGTAGGCTGGGAAAATGATCCCAAACAGTGACTAAGACTGTTAACCCTTGACCTGCTGAATACTTAAATATGTCACACCCACTACTGATTATCTATCAGCCAATCAGATTACTTGATGCAAATTATTTCACCAAATTTATAAACTGGATGGCAAACAATGAAGATCCTGATCAGATGGCTTCTTCAGAAGCCATCTGATCTGGATCTACATTGTTTCAAAGGATAAGGCATATCCAGGCTCAGCAGGACAATGGTTAACTTTTGAGCAGGCGCATGACAAAACCTAGAATAAGACTAGTGTGACCAGAAGAGACTCAAATCAACCTGCGCAACCATCCACTGTGACAAGACCTTTTGTTTATGTCTCTTTGCATAGAAATTAGCCTATTGTAGGTACATATGATCAGCGAAGACTCTGATCAGACTGGGCAAATGTGCAGGCTTATCTGAGTCTTTGCTGGTCACTCCAGACTTCTTGTAGATTTTGTCATGCTCTGGCTCATTTCCCTTAACCTTTACTTTCCTGTATGCAAACAATGCAGGGCTTGAGGTGTCATTCCATCTCAATGTCAGGTAAAAGTCCCACAAAATTGGAAGCAACATCTCCAAACTGACCTAAATAGTGTTGATTGGATGTTAAACCTCAATTCAAAGAAACAAAGACTCTGATCTGATGCTGCATTCTGAGTTGTATGATCCTTAAATTCCTGTACTGTAAGCAAACAGTCTTGATCCAGATCAGATGTCACTTGAACAAAGAGTGTAGACCCTAATTGCATGCTGATTAAGTGGTGTCTAATCTGGGTCTACACTGTTACCAAGCCCAGCCTATGATTCCAGCCCAGAATCAATAGATATCCCTGTTACAGAACCTCACTGCGATAATATTATCACTTCTTGTTTCTATTTATAAAGTACTTGTACCTAGATTTCCTACAAATCAGTAAAAGTCTTTGAGGCAGTTCTAATGAGTACCAACAATCTTTCTTTTAGAGCAGAAATAAGAAAAATAAGGGTTACATCTGTAAACCTGTAAACTCCAGTTTTTAGCTCACCATCACGTAGTGACGAGGTGAGCTTTTAGGATCAGTTTTTGTCCGTCGTCCGTCATGCATGCGTCCCTGCGTGCGTCCGTGCGTAAACAATTTCTTCAAACCACATCTCCTCCGAAACCACTGATCTGATTTTGACCAAACTTCACAGGAATGATTCTTAGGTGGTCCCCTTTCAAAATTGTTCAAATGGTTCCGGTCTGTTGCACATCAAGCTCAAGGGAGCCAAAAATAGATTTTTTAATGAAAACTTAAAACATCTTTTCCTCTGAAACCGCAAAGCCCAGGTCTTTGATATTTGGTGTGTAGCTTCATCTAGTGGACCTCCCCCCCCCCCCCCCCCCCCACACACACACACACAGACTTTTGGTTTTACATACTTACATATGGAAAACCTTTAAAAATATTCTTGTCTGAAACCAGAAGGCTCCGGTGTTTGATATTTGGTATGAGCTTCGTCTTGATGACTTTTATCAAGATTGATCAAATTATAGCCCTGGGGCCAAAAATGCCTCCGCTCCGGGAACCTTTGGTTTTACATAGACTTATATTGGGAAAATCTTTAAAAATCTTCTTCTCTGAAACCACAAGGCACAGGTCTTTGATATTTGGTATGAAGCTTCACCTTGTGGACCTCTACCAAGATTGTTCAAATTATAGCCCTGGGGCCAAAAATGTACCCCCCCCCCCCCCAACCAAGGCCCTTTGGTTTTACATTGACCTATATAGGGAAAATCTTGAAAAATCTTCTTCTCTGAAACGGCAAGGCCTAGGTCTTTGATATTTGGTATGAAGCTTCATCTAGTGGACCCCTACCAAGATTGTTCAAATTATAGTGCTGGGGCCAAAAATGCCCCCGCCCCGGGTCCCTTTGGTTTTACATAGGATTATGTAGAGAAAATCTTTAAAAATCTTCTTCTCTGAAACGGCAAGGCCCAGGTCTTTGATATTTGGTATGAAGCTTCATCTAGTGGACCTCTACCAAAATTGTTCTTATTACAGTGTTGGGGCCAAAAATGCCCCCGCCCCGGGGCCCTTTGGTTTAACATGGGCTTATATAGGGAAAGTCTTCAAAAATCTTGTTTAAAACAGCAAGGCCTATGTCTTTGATATTTGGTATGAAGCTTTATCTAGTGGACCTCTACCAAGATTGTTCAAATTATAGCCCTGTGGCCAAAAATGCCCCCCACCGCCCCCCCCCCCCCCCCCAGACCCTTCGTTTTTACATAAACTTTTATAGGGAATTCTCTCTGAACCTGCAAGGCCCATGTCTTTCACATTTGGTATGGAGCTTTATCTAGTGGACCTCTACCAAGATTGTTCACAATATAGCCCTCGGGCCACAAATGCCCTCGCCCTGGGGCCCTTTGGTTTTACATAGACTTATATAGAGACAATCTTTGAAAATCTTCTCCTCCGAAACAGCAAGGCCCAGGTCTTTGATATTTGGTGTGAAGCTTCATCTAGTGGACCTCTTTCAAGATTGTTTAAATTATAGCCCTGAGACCAAAAATGCCCCCGCCCCGGTATTTGCTATGAAGCTTCACCTTTTTAGACCTCCCTCAACATTATCCACATTATAGCCCTGGGGTCAATAATGGCCCACCCCAGGGTCCATGTGTTACTCTATGGATCAGGTGAGCGATCCAGGGCCATCATGGCTCTCTTGTACTATATAAAAATTACATTCAAGTGGGGCAAAATTATATAGGCGTGTTTTCATGATGGAGTTCCTTGTTTGTGTCAGCTGGATCCAATGATACCCCAAAACGTTAAGGTTTCATTGTAGAATTGGAAACAATATCTGAAATAATCCTTGCTGTGCTGCCTTAACTTGAGCTATGCAATATCAAACCCAAACTCATTAATGAAATCATTACAATGTTAAAATCCTTTTTTCAGCCAATTGGTGCACTAAATCCATCAAGGAGAGAATTCTTTGAGGAGAGGTTTTCAACCTGGGAACACGATCAGATTCCACCATTCCATTATGGCACCCATTACTCAACCGCAGCTTTTACACTCAACTGGTTGATAAGAGTGGTGAGTACATAAGAGTTGATTGGTTGATAGTCCAATTGTGTTATTATTTAATTAACTACTGGGATCAGGGGCCAGTTGTTCAAAACAAACAACGTCGTTAGTTAACGTATCGTTAAAACTTTGATCATTAAATATGGCAAATATTCTAAAATTTTTGCTGAGAAAATGTGAACAGCTTTTGCAGATGCAAAAGCTGCTCACATTTTTGCAGCAAAAATACTTTAAACTTTCTATTTTGTACTTGCTAGAACTGTTACCAAGTTGATCACTAATGAGCTCGTTAAGCTAAGGATGCTTTGAACAACTGGCTCCAGTTATTCAAAGCATTGTTAGCTTAACGAGCTCGTTAGTGGTCATATTGTTAACTGTTCTAGCAAGTAAAATATCTAAAACTTTGTTATTTTTGCTGAAAAAAGAGAGCAGGTTTTGCGTTTGCAAAAGCTGCTCACATTTTTCAGCAAAAATATTAGTATTTTCACCAAACTGAATGATCAAAGTTTTGATATGTTAGCTAACGACATTGTTAGTTTTGAACACCAGGACCCTGGTTGGTCAGAGACACCTAAAACTCTTTGCAAGTCTACTTTTGGGTTCCAAACAACTCTGTTATATCCAGTCAAAAATGTATAGATTATATTGGCAAGTACAATACCAAAAACTTTGTTATTTTTGCTCGAAGGAGCAAATTCTTTCCATTAAGAGTAGACCCTTTTTCAGTGGGACAAGGCTTATAGAAAAGCGAAATGGAAGTCACAAAAGTTGTCTCCCTTTAAAAAATCGTGGAAAAAAACTACCAGGTGTTCCCCTCTTCCTTAAGGATATCTGTACAATCTTCTACTAAAAACGTATATTGTGTGTACTCATTAGAATCGCCTAAATGAGGCAATTTTAATGAGTGCACACAGCATACCTTTTGTTTGTTTGATTTGAGGTTAGACGTCCCCGTCAACACTGTATAGGTCATTTTGGAGACGTTGCTTCCAATTTTGTGGTACTTTTACCCGACATTGAGGTGAAATGACATCTCAAGCCCTCCCGCCTAATGAAATCAATAGGGTTTATAAGCATGGATGCTCAGACTCGCACCGCTTTGCCTGGGCAGGCTTAGATCATCTAAGGGGTTTACCAGTACTCATGTGCCTGGGCAGGCTTAGATCATCTAAGGGGTTTACCAGTACTCATGTGCGGGTCGGTTACAGCTCTTCATGGAAGCATCATGCAGTCCATCTATTTCTTCAAGCCCCAATGGGTGGCGGCTGGACAACATACCTTTTAAAGACAAAATCAGGAAAAATATCAAAATATACATGAAATGATACTCTGGAGCTGACAGAAGAATTTTCCAGGAACTCAAAAAATACCGTAATGATTCTAAGTATTGTGACGGATAGGCCTTTGCAAACAGTGCATACCCAGATCAGACAGTCGGATCAGGACTGCACTGTTTACCGTTCCATCTTGACCTTTTGTACTCATTGCTGGATCCTGGAACAAATTTGTTGAAATTTTATGAGAATTGCAGCAAATTTTCAAGTTGGAACATGTGGGGAAGAGACGGCTGATTGTTCCATTTGGGCCCCGTAAAGCGATTTTGGTACATATCGCCTATGCCTATGCGAGCAGTGAAGGTTCAGGCGAGCCTGCGCATCCGTGCAGTCTCGCCAGAACCTTCGCTGCTCGCTCATACAAGCAGTGAATCAAGAGGAACCTTCAGACAGAAAGCCATATCCCTGGCCCTTCTGAATGGCTGGGCATGCGCAGTTAAAATTTGTCATGACGGAATGCTTGAAGACCCAAATTAGCTTGGCGGGGCTCATTTCATAAACACTCGTAATTTTTCTTGTTTTGTGTATGTTTCCTCTTCCTCCCTGCGTCTTTCTTTTAAAATTTTCTTTAATTTTTACGGTAGATTGAATTAACCATAGTAAACAAGAGTTCCAGTTGTTCAGGCATGTTTTCATAATGTTTGAACAAGATATCCATGTTCGAGTTTTAAAGGTCATTTTGGAGACGTTGCTTCCAATTTTGTGGGACTTTTACCCGACATTGAGATGAAATGACATCTCAAGCCCTGTCGACCAATGAAACCAATAGGGTTTATTGGCCTGGACGGTCTGCCTCGCACTGCGGTTCCTTGACAGGCTTAGATCCTCTAAGCGGTTTACCAGTACTAGTGTGCGGGCCAGGTTCAGCTCTGCGTGGAAGCATCATGCAGCCCATATATTTCTTCAAGCCCCTATGGGCGGGGGCCGTCTACTGTACATGTATATGTGTATATTTCTAGGAACCGTTTACAACGATGTTCCTGAATCTACAGGGTGGGAAGTTTGATCACGCGGATAGGACCTTCTTCTCCGTGTCACATGCTTGGAAGAATTGTCAACGAGATACATCTGATGTCAAGGTTAGATACCCTTTCACTTCAACTAAAATAGGTCAATTATTTTACAGCCAACCCTCTTTATACCAACATTCGTTATAACGGCAAAATGCATTATAACAACAATTTCAACGATTTGAATTCTAATCTCAAGGCTTAGCTTCGATTCCAAGCGACCTGGGCTTCCCTCAGGTTGGAAATGCCCAAACGAATTCATAGTCATGAAAGATTCTTGTAATTTCATACTCCAAGAATCAAAATTATAGATATTTGTTAGTGAGGCGATTCTAGCAAATGTCTTTAATTTTTGTTTCTTAATGTAAGAAAGACGAAAAGACCTTTTATAGCCTATCATACATCTAACTGGGATTCTTTATAACACCAAATTCATTATAACAGCACAATAATAGGGAACAGATACTGCCATTATAACGCGGGTCCTCTGTAATTATTGTATTTTTATACCCCCACAAATGTAATTTGAGGGGGGGGGGTATATAGGAGTGAACTTGTCGGTCTGTCGTCGGTCGGTCGGTCTGTTGACTTGGTTTCCAGACGATAACTCAAAAAGCGCTTCACCGATTTTTATAATTTTTGGTACACTGATGTAACATCATAAAATACAGGTCAAGTTCGATTTCCACTACAATTCGTCAATTTTCGACATAGTTATGGCCCCTTTCAAGTGAAAAAATTTCAAAATGCCAGTTTTGTACTATCAAGGCAGTTTTTCAGTTCTGTGGTGTGTCTTTGCTTCCAAAGGATAACCCTTTTATAGAACATATTTATGGGGGTATTCATCACCTTTAGTGATAGCTCTAGTTGTCAGTGGATTTTGTACTTTCTTTGATAACAGTTAACATTGAGGAATGTGTCAGGAGGCTCTTAACTTGGAAAGACGCAATGGAGGCGAAAGGGCTGAGAGTGAATGCAGGAAAGACAGAGATCATGATCTGTGGTACAGGTCTGGACCTCTTGCAGAGTACAGGCCAGTCCCCATGCGCTGTATGTCGCACTGGAGTGGGTAGCAACAGTATCTTTTGTAATGGCTGCAGTTCTGGGTGCACAAGAAATGCAGTGGACTCTGATAGAAGACCCTGATTACAGGTGTACGCGGTGCCAAGGAACTGCACGCCCCTTAGATGGCAGACCACAGAGGGAAGTTCAAGTCGGATCCGACAAGCTGGAAGTTGTTAGCTTCTTTTTGCTACCTAGATGATATGCTCTCTGCAGCGGGTGGTTGGGACCTTCCAACTACATCACGTGTGAAAACAGCCTGGAAGAAATTCAAGGAGTTGCTACGAGTTCTCTCTTCCCGCCACCTCTCGTTCAAAACACATGGCCATGTGTATAGCTCTTGTGTGCGGAGCGCAATGCTCCATGCCAGTGAGACATGGCCATTGACAAAGCCAAACCTCCAATGTCTGCAGCGGAATGAAAGGGCAATGATCTGACAGATCTGCAATGTCAAGCCACAGGCCACTGTAACCATCAGGTCCAGTGAGTTACTTGAGCGTCTTGGCATTGAGGACCTGGACCTCATCCTGAAAGAGAGAAGGCTTCGCTGGTATGGACATGTGGAACGCTCCAACGGTGCAGTCAAGACTGCCTGTGACATACAGGTAGATGGAAAGCAGGGGCCTGGAA
The DNA here is from genome assembly GCA_963580285.1 of Lucinisca nassula. NCBI lineage: Eukaryota > Metazoa > Mollusca > Bivalvia > Lucinida > Lucinidae > Lucinisca > Lucinisca nassula. Next base: position 5,790,572 of record OY757015.1, on the reverse strand, counting down.
GGCCCAAGATGACCTGGAAGCAGCTAACAGAAAGAGATTGCAGAGAATGGAAGCTCTCTGCTATTGATCCTCATGATAGACAAACCTGGAGATCTGGTGTAAGATCTGCCATGCATGCAGCAAGCCAGCTGGACCACTTGTGTGGACGTTGCCCCTGTACCTGCACATTAATAAAAAATCTGTTGATGATGATGATGATCACGTGAACAAGTCTATACCCCACTTTATATAGAAAAAAACTTGGGTTTACGGGGGTATAGATTATTTTTCTTATTTTTGCTCCAAGACATAGGTTGTGGGTACTCCTTAGAACCGCTCATATGAGGTGGCTCTGACGAGCACCAACAACCTATGTTTGCAGTATTTATAAGAAAAATATCACAAATTTTCATAAGAAAAATGGCCATTTTTGAGATGATAAAAAATGCACTTTTTCGCCATGTGTGTTATTATAATGAACATGTGTTTTAACTTGCTGGGCTGAGTTGTTTTAAGGTAATGGTGACATTTGTTTCAATATAATTCAAATTCTACATCATTATGTGCATTTCAAGCGATTTGATTGGTTAAAATGAAAGTTTTATACTTTGATAAATTCAGGCCTCATACTTTTCAGGCATTTGCAGGATTTCAGGCTTTTAGACCTTGATTTTTAGCTCACCTGAGCCTTTAGGCTCATAGGTGAGCTTATAGTATAGCCATGGTCCGTCGTCCGTCTGTCCACCATTTTCAAAGATCTTCTTCTCCTATACTGCAGGGCCAATCAAAGCCAAATTTCATATGGAGCCTCAGTGGGATGGGGGAACGAAAGTTTGTTCCCTGGGTCTGGATCACATGACCAAGATGGCCGCCATGCCCATATATGGTAAAAAGCCTTCAGAAATCTTCTTCTCCAGAACCATAAGGCCAGTGGCCTTGAAACTTGGCATGTAGCATATGGTACTCAGGCCCATCATGGTTTGTACAAATGGTGACCCTGGGTTGACCTTGACCTATTTTACAGTAATGTCAAATTTGCCGACTTAGGCTTTTGCATGGGGCAAAGTGAAAATTATGGATTTATAGGAAACCATTGAAGACAGGGTCACCAAAATTTGTAGATCAGGTAAAGTAACTGAATACATGAAGATCTATGGGTGATAAAGGTCAAGGTCATTCATTGGCCTTAGACCCAAGATGGCCGTCATGCCCATATATGGTAAAAAACCTTCAAAAATCTTCTTCTCCAGAACCATAAGGCCAGTGGCCTTGAAACTTGGCATGTAGCATATGGTACTCGGGCCCATCATGATTTGTACAAATGGTGACCCTGGGTTGACCTTGACCTATTTTACAGCAATGTCAAATTTGCCGACTTAGGCTTTTGCATGGGGCAAAGTGAAAATAATGGATTTATAGGAAACCATTGAAGACAGTGTCACCAAAATTGGTAGATCAGGTAAAGTAACTGAATACATGAAGATCTGTGGGTGAGAAAGGTCAAGGTCATTCATTGGCCTTAGACCCTAGATGGCCGCCATGCCCATATATGGTAAAAAGCCTTCAGAAATCTTCTTCTCCAGAACCATAACGCCAGTGGCCTTGAAACTTGGCATGTAGCATATGGTACTCGGGCTCATCATGGTTTGTACAACTGGTGACCCTGGGTTGACCTTGACCTATTTTACAGCAATGTCAAGTTTGCCGACTTAGGCTTTTGCATGGGGCAAAGTGAAAATAATGGAAACCATTGAAGACAGTGTCACCAAAATTTGTAGATCAGGTAAAGTAGATCTATGGGTGAGAAAGGTCAAGGTCATTCATTGGCCTTAGACCAAGGTCATTCAGGATCCATATTTCAGATATTTTTTTCTCCAAAACTGCTGAGCCAATTTAAGTGAAATTAAGTAGGAAAATTGTCACCAGACAGGTGAGCGGTTCAGGACCACTGGTCCTCTGGTTTACTTGATTTCAGGCTTTTATATTCTGATTATTCTTCCTATATTCTGTTTAAAATGACTATTTAACCCTGATGCTGGTGGAAAGTTATTTAGCCACACCCACTTCTGGCTATTCACCATTCAAATTACTTATATAATGTATTTGTTCAATTCACAAACTGCATTACAAACAGTGTAGATCCTGATCAGATGGCTTCTGAAGAAGCCATCTGATCTGGATCTATACTGTTTGCAAAGGTAGTGGTTGTCACGTTCAGTTTGCAAAATCCGGCATTTCAGGCATGGAAAAGCTTGGTCAGTATGAGGCTTGTAAATTCCATAAGCAAGAATCTCAGATCTATTTCACACAGCAACAGCTAGTAATATAACGTGACATGAGAGAACACGTTTAGAATCCATGCGCTATGTCATTGTTTAGAAAGCGATGTCAACAGTATTTGATTAAAAGATGAAAAACTATTGAACATGTAAATGTTAAAAGAGTGAGTGAGTGTTTTGAGTTTTACGTCCTGCCAACAGCTAAGGTCATACAGAGATGGGACCTCAGTTTAAAGACTCATCTGAAAGTCTGGAGAAGCCCAGGATCGATCCTGCGATCCCTGGTTTATAAGGCGAGTAGCGTAACCACTACATAGGGAGACTTTTAAATGTTAAAACACAAATAAACTGAATTTAAAGACTTGTTTTTTTTTTCGCTTGGGTTTCTTCAATGATGGCAGCTTCCAACTGAATAATCATTCCGCTGTGGACGTTGGTAAGTCAAGTGCATTCTTACGCTTTTGAAAGCATTCCTCAAAAACATTCCATTTTTGTGGTATTTGTAATGTTTCGATGAGAAAGTTGGAATTAGAAGGAATGAATTATCTTTTTTGTGGCTTTTAGCGTTGTGTAAACTCCATCGCTAAAATATAGATTATGGGTACACATTAGAACCGCCTCATAGTAGAGGCGGCTCTAACGTGTACCCATAAACTATATTTTAGAGCAGAAATAAGAATAATATCACAATTTTTCATCAGAAAATTGTCATGTTTTTGGCGATAAAATTTACAATGTATTTGTATAGGCGTGTTTTCGTAATGTATATCTGAAAGTTCATTCATTCATATTTTAGGAACTGATCCCAGAGTTCTACTCCTTGCCGGAGATGTTTACGAACAACAACCATTTTAATTTTGGCAAGCAGGATGATGGTACACTTGTTGACACAGTCTTGTTACCAAAGTGGGCTAAAAGTCCAGAAGATTTTGTCAGGATCAATAGAATGGTATGTTGTACGTTCAGGATGTCCTAAATGTTATATGCTGCTGGCACTAAGTTGAGAGAGACATGTATATATACACTTATCTTTCTCAGCTTAGTGCCACAGCATATAGCAGGCTAAAATTTACATTTTATGTATTTGTATAGGCATGTTTTCATAATGAAAAACACCCCCTAAACCCCCTTTTTAGCTCACCTGTCACAATGTGACAAGGTGAGCTTTTGTGATCACTTTTCGTCCATCGTCAGTGCATGCGTGCGTGTGTGCGTAAACTTTTTCTCCAAATGACATCTACTCCTAAACCACTGATCGGATTTTGACCAAACTTCACAGGAATGATCCATAGGTGGTCCCCTTTCAAAGTTGTTCAAATGGTTCCGGTCCATTGCACATCTAGTTCACAGGAGCTCAAAATAGATTTTTTTTAAACAAAAAACTTTAAAAATCTTCTTCTCTGAAACCGTAAGGCCCAGGTCTTCGATATTTGGTATGAAGCTTCATCTAGTGGACCTCTACCAAGATTGTTCAAATTATAGCCCTGGGGGCCAAATTGCCCCTGTCCCGGGGCCTTTGGTTTTACATGGGCTTATATAGGGAAAATCATTAAAAAATCTTCTTCTCTGAAACCACAAGGCCCAGGTCTTTAATATTTGGTGTGAAGCTTTACCTGGTGGACCTCTACTTAGATTGTTCAAATTATAACCTTGGGGCCAAAAATGCCCCCGCCCCGGGGGCCTTTGGTTTCACATAGGCTTATACAGGGAAAATCTTTAAAAATCCTCTCTGAAACTGCAAGGCCCAGATCTTTGATATTTGGTGTGAAGCTTCATCTAGTGGACCTCTACCAAGATTGTTCAAATTATAGCCCTGGGGGCAAAAATGCCCCCGCCCCGGGGGCCTATGGTTTTACATAGGCTTATATAGGGAAAATCATTAAAAAATCTTCTTCTCTGAAACCACAAGGCCCAGGTCTTTAATATGTAGCGTTTGGCTTTACCTGGTGGACCTCTACTAAGATTGTTCAAATTATAGCCTTTGGGCCAAAAATGCCCCTGCCCGGGGGCCTTTGGTTTTACATAGGCTTATACAGGGAAAATCTTTAAAAAACTTCTTCTCTGAAACCGCAGGGCCCAGATCTTTGATATTTGGTGTGAAGCTTCATCTAGTGGGCCTCTACCAAGATTGTTCAAATTATATTACTGGGGACCAAAATGCCCCCGCCCCTGGGGCCTATGGTTTTACATAGGCTTATATAGGGAAAATCATTAAAAAATCTTCTTCTCTGAAACCACAAGGCCGACGTCTTTAATATTTTGTGTGAAGCTTTACCTGGTGGACCTCTACTAAGATTGTTCAAATTATAACCTTGGGGCCCAAGATGCCCCCGCCAAGGGGGCCTTTGGTTTTACATAGGCTTATACAGGGAAAATCTTTAAAAATCTTCTTCTCTGAAACCGCAAGGCCCAGCTCTTTGATATTTGGTGTGAAGCTTCATCTAGTGGACCTCTACCAAGATTGTTCAAATCATAGCCCTGGGGGCCAAAATGCCCCCGCCCCGGGGGCCTATGGTTTTACATAGGCTTATATATGGAAAGTCATTAAAAAATCTTCTTCTCTGAAACCACAAGGCCCAGGTCTTAAATATTTGGTGTGAAGCTTTACCTGGTGGACTTTTACTAAGATTGTTCAAATTATAGCCCTGGGGCCAAAAATGCCCCCGCCCCGGGGGCCTTTGGTTTTACATAGGCTTATACAGGGAAAATCTTTAAAAATCTTCTTCTCTGAAACAGCAAGGCCCAGATCTTTGGTATTTGGTTTGAAGCCTCATCTAGTGGACCTCTTTCAAGATTGTTCAAATTATAGCCCTGGGGCTAAAAATGCCCCAACCCCAGGACCCTTTGGTTTGTCATAGGCTTATATAGGGAATACCTTTAAAAATCTTCCTGTCTGAAACCAGAAGGCCCAGGTCTTTGATATTTGGTATGAAGCTTCATCTAGTAGACCATTACCAAGTTTGTTCAAATTACAGCCCTTGGGCCTAGAATGTACTGGAGACACTAATTCTCAGGTGAGCGATTCAGGGCCCTCTGGGCCCTCTTGTTTATGTAGAAAATACCAAAAACATTTCATCTCCTGTAATGAAAACATCAGAGTTCTGACTTGTGCTTCATACTTGTGAAAATTCTGAAATATTTTTGGTATTCATCTCAAAAAAGTAAATATTGTCTATGTATTCCACTGTTTTCTTGTTTCATTTTAGCCCTCAAAGCTAGACCCCGCCCATCAGGGCTTGAAGAAATATATGGGCTGCATGATGCTTCCATGCAGCACTGAAACCGACACCAATCGAGTACTGTTAAACCATTTAGAGGATCTAAGTTTTTCCAGGCAAAGGGGTGCAAGTCGGACATCTGCCATGCTTATAAACCCTTTTGGTTTCATTAGGCGACAGGGCTAGAGATGTGATTATATCTCAATGTAGTGTAAAAGTCCCACAAAACTGGAGGCAATGTCTCCAAAATATTCTATACAGTGTTGACGGGGTTGTTAAACCTCAATCAAACAAACTCTCAACTTAGTGCCAGGTGCTTAAAAACATTAAATAACATTACAAAAATAACCGTTTTTGTCACTTGTGAAAGAATGCACTATGTGACACCGATATGTTATTGTAATGTTTGCAACTGAAGTCAGGTGGTTTTTCTCTAGGACCTCTGGTTTTGACCCACTTCTGATTAATGATTGGCTTGAAATTTGTAAAATATTATTGAAAGGGCCGTAAAATCCATCACATGAACAAGTCCATGAAATGAACACCCCACTAAACCCCACTTTATATAGAGAAAACAGGGGTTTATGGGCGTATTTATATAATTTTTCTTATTTCTGCTCCAATACATAGGTTGTGGGTACTCGTTAGAACCACGTGAATGAGGCGGTTTTAACGAGCACCCACAACCTGTTTTTAAAGCAGAAATAAGAAAAATGTAATAGATTTTCATCAGAAAAGTAGCCATTTTGGAGATGTGAAAAGATGCACTATGTCACACGGGTGAAAATCAAAAAAGTATATCACGAGTTTTCATTACAAAATTAACCTTTGAGGAGATCCGATGGCATGGATGTATTATTGTAAAGGTATTTTATGCAGATCTCATAATGATTTCACGGTATTTTTCCTGAATTTTTATTGTATCCCTTATCCATGTTGGAGATGTAAACAGGATTAAATAGGCCCTGCTAATTAGACTAGAGCTGCATGGTGCTTCCATGCAGAGCTGAAACTAACCACACATCCTTATGAAAACACGCCTATACTAATACATTGTAAACTTTACTGCTGAAAAAAGAAAATTTTAAGATGACAAATTGTGATATTTTTCTTATTTCTGCTCAAAATATAGATTGTGGGTACTCGTTAGAACTGCCTCATTGAGGCGGTTCTAACGAATACCCACAGTCTATATTTTAGAGCAGATATAAGAAAAATAAGGTTCACCCCTGTAAACCCCAGTTTTACTATATAAAAGTGGGGTTCAAGGGGGTCAAAATTATATAGGCGTGTTTTCGTGATGCATTTCTGGTAAATGGCACAGAAGGTCTAACCTGCCTGAAGTAGTACAGAATGTTCATGCATATAAACCCTATGGGTTGCATAAGGCGTCAGGGCTTGAGATGTCATTTCATCCCGATGTCAGAGAAAACTCCCACAAAACTGGAAGCAGCATCTCCAAAATGACCTAAATAGTGAATCAAACAAACAAAGAAAAGGAATAAATAAATATTAACCCTTATCTTGCTGTTCACAACAACCCCTATCTTTGCAAACAGGATCTACACTGTTTCGCATTCAGTTTACGAATTTGTAGCAATAAATTGCATCAAGTAATTTGATTGGTTCATATAACGAAATGGGTGTGGCTTACATGAATATTCAGCAAGAGAAGGGTTAACATTGGTCAGGATTCACTAAAACCAATTAGTCTCATTGAAGGCAGCTGATAAGGAGACAAAACAATGATCATTAACCCGTTTTTTATCAAATGGAATCTTCCTCCTAATATATAGCAGGAGTTCATTTCTAAATTTAGGGGTGACAGGTTGTGTTTTCCTCAAAATTTATTTGGAAAATGACTGAACTTTCAGAAACAGTGGAGGCCCTAATCAGACGCCGCGTTCTGTGGCGTCTGATCTGGGCCTGCACTGTTTGCCAGGGTACCAGTTTTGGTGTTTGTGGTACTGAATTGGTTTTGTTTGTTTGAATTGAGGTTTAAAGTCCCTGTCAACACTGTAAAGGTCATTTTGGAGACGTTGCTTCCAATTTTGTGGGACTTTTACTCGACATTGAGATGAAATGACATCTCAAGCCCTGTCGCCCAATGAAACCAATAGGGTTTATTAGCATGGACGGTCTGCCTCGCACCCCAGTTCCTGGACAGGCTTTGATCCTCTAAGAGGTTTACCAGTACTAGTGTGCTGGCCAGATTCAGCTCTGCGTGGAAGCATCATGCAGCCCATATATTTGTTCAAGCCCCTATGGGCGGGGGCCGACTGAATGGGTTGAGGAATAATTTTCAATAATTCTCGATAGAAACATATGTTGTGGGTACTTGTTAGGATCCCCTCATAATTGATAGAAACATATGTTGTGGGTACTTGTTAGGATCCCCTCATAATTGATAGAAACATATGTTGTGGGTACTTGTTAGGTTCCTCTCATAATTGATAGAAACATATGTTGTGGGTACTTGTTAGGATCCCCTCATAATTGATAGAAACATATGTTGTGGGTACTTGTTAGGATCCTCTCATAATTGATAGAAACATATGTTGTGGGTACTTGTTAGGATCCCCTCATAATTGATAGAAACATATGTTGTGGGTACTTGTTAGGATCCTCTCATAATTGATAGAAACATATGTTGTGGGTACTTGTTAGGATCCTCTCATAATTGATAGAAACATATGTTGTGGGTACTTGTTAGAATCCCCACATTATTGATAGAAACATATGTTGTGTGTACTTGTTAGGATCCTCTCATAATTGATAGAAACATATGTTGTGGGTTCTTGTTAGGATCCCCTCATAATTGATAGAAACATATGTTGTGGGTACTTGTTAGGATCCTCTCATAATTGATAGAAACATATGTTGTGGGTACTTGTTAGGATCCTCTCATAATTGATAGAAACATATGTTGTGGGTACTTGTTAGGATCCCCTCATAATTGTTAGAAACATATGTTGTGGGTACTTGTTAGGATCCTCACATAATTGATAGAAACATATGTTGTGGGTACTTGTTAGGATCCCCTCATAATTGATAGAAACATATGTTGTGGGTACTTGTTAGGATCCTCTCATAATTGATAGAAACATATGTGGATTTTAATAAATTTCCCTTTCTTTTGGAGCCAGATACATGGCCTCTGCAAATTGAAGCTAGGAGATATAGATTGGTCTGCATGGTGCTTCCACACAGATCTGAAACCAACCACATATGAGTATGGTTCAACCGCTTGTGGGGTCTGGGCCTGCCCAGGCAGGGAGGTGCAAGTTTGACCGTCATTGTAAGTAAACCCTACTGATTTCATTGGATGGCAGGACTTGCGATGTCATTTCATCTCATTGTAGGGTATAAGTCCCAAAAATTGGAAGCAACATTTCCAGAATGACTAAAATAGTGTTGATGGGGATGTAAAACGTCCGTCCAAACAAACAAACAAACTTGCTTAAGACAAGTTGCTTGCATATAAGAGGTGGCCACTATGGCAGGTTTTTCTGCAGTAAATTTCTATTTCAGGCCTTAGAGTCAGAGTTTGTGTCTTGCCAGCTGCACCACTGGATTGATTTAATATTTGGATACAAACAAAGAGGTCAGTATTAACCATTACTAATTAGCTAGCTTAACTCTTATAATGGTGTTCAAAACAACCCCTATCTTTGGAAACAGTGTAGATCCTGATCAGATGGCTTCTGAAGAAGCCATCTGATCAGGATCTACACTGTTTGTCATGAAGGTTATGGGTTTGTAAGATTAAATTACATGAAGTAATCTGATTGGTTGATAGACAGAAATGGGTGCGGCTTAAATGAATACTCAGCAAGATATGGGTTAACAAAAGTTGTCTGCTCTATCATATAATCACTTACTTTAAAGTTGCTGCTGTAAACAGAGTGAACATTTTGCTCCCATTCTTTTCAGCAAAAGTATAAGAATATTTGCCTTAATGCTCACTGAGCATTTGTTCAAGGTACCGTAAAGAAGCTCATTAATGGTCAAATTGTTTGTTTGTCCTGAAGTTTAACAGCCCAGTGAACACTCCTTTAGGTCATTTTTGAGCCGGTCAGTTTACCTATCCATACTTTTCCTGGACAGGCTTATACATGAGTGGTTAATCAGTACAATGCACATTCTTTCACCAGAAACTGAGAACTGCCCTTCTTGAATCAGCGGAAGGGAGAGAATGACCGTAGAAAAGATTTCATGATAAATCTCCACGAAAGAATGCTCACCCAGACAGGTATCGATCCAGCATCCTCCTGATAACCAGTCAGACGCGCATCCAACTGAGCTACTGAGGCCGGCTTGTCAAATTGTTAACTGTTTTAGTAAGTATACTATCTAATATCGGGTATTTTTGCTGAAAAAATGTTAGCAGCTGCACATTTTTTCTGCAAAAAAATATATCAGTATATTTTTCCATATTTATTGATTAAAGATTTAACAATATGTTAATTGCCGATGTTGTTTTGAACAACTGAGTCCAGATATTTACAAATACACTGCAGAGTCCAGTGTTGAGCTCATACCCCACACCTATCTCTCGGGTCCAATGAGAGTTGCCAAGTTCTGCAACAATAGGTCATGTGGTTTTTCTCTTGGTACTCCAATTTTCTCCCCCACCTCTGATTAATGATTGGCTCAATATAAGTGAAATAATCTTGAAATTGCAGTAAAACCAAAATATAAAAAAAAAAAAATTAATCAGTTGATGGTCAGGAATGGGTATGGCAAAATTAATTTATTCAACAGGATAAGTGTTAATTTGTTTTGACAGGCCCTGAAGCAGTTCGAGCCACCAATGTGTTCTACTACTTGACCTATGAAGGCAGTGTCAACCTTGAGAATATGTCAGACCACATCATGAAAGAGGTAGATTTTTGTTTTCTGTGAACAAGACCATTACCATAGCACATCTGCATTACAAAAACACGCCTATACAAAGTAGAAGTAAAACAAAGATCAGGAATTGATACAATTAACTTACTCCACCCATAAAAGACACCAAAGGGAAAGAAATACAAACATTAAGTGACCAGACCATAATGGAAACCTAAACAAAGGAAGGCCATAAGGACAGTTACTTTCCCACAAAATGGCCATATGGCCATCCAAAACCAAAAGACACAAGTGATACACACAGTAAGTAACAAACAACAACATAAATAAATCGCCACAGAAGAGCCGCCTTGGAACGGTCAGTGGAAGATTTCCACTGGGGGGCTTAAATCGATTTTACGTGGCCACAATCCTCGCCCTTACTTCCGTCGCGATTTAGACAAATAATTTGTTTAGTCCGCATGAAGGCCTCCTAACTCATCAGTGCAACATCTCCGTGAACACAAAAATCAAAGAACCACAGAGGTGAGACAACGGAGAGGACTCGACAGCAAGAAACCACTGAAATGCTGGAGCAAAAGAAAAAATACATTGTAAACTTTACCGCCAAAAAAACAAAACATTGTGACATTTTTCTTATTTATGCTCAAAATATAGATTGTGGGTACTCGTTAGAACCGCCTTGATGAGTACCCACAATCTATATTTTATAGCAGAAATAAGAAAAATAAGGTTTACCCCTGTAAACCCTATTTTTACTATTCAAAAGTGGGGTTCAAGCGGGTCAAAATAATAGGCGTGTTTTGGTGATGGAGTGCTACAAATATGGCCTATCATTTTACTACGTTTCTTGGATAATTTGCAATACATTACTGTTCTGCATCTGTGGGGTATATTGCATTTGAAAATGGGTAATTTTCTGATGAAAATGTGTTGTATTATTAACTCATCTAGAGCTTTAACCGAGGTCAACTTTTGCCATAGCCTGTTGTCCATTGTCAATATATCATTGCAACCTACGCTTTTCATTGTCAATATATCATTGCAACCTATGCTTTTCATTGTCAATATACCATTGCATCCTACCCTTTTCATTGTCAATATATCATTGCAACATACCCTTTTCATTGTCAATATATCATTGCAACCTATGCTTTTAATTGTCAATATATCATCGCAACCTATGCTGTCCATTGTCAATATTTCATTGCAGCCTTTGCTTTTCATTGTCAATATATCATTGCAGCCTTTGCTTTTCATTATCAATATATCATTGCAACCTACGCTTTTCATTGTCAATATATCATTGCAACCTACGCTTTTAATTGTCAATATATCATCGCAACCTATGCTGTCCATTGTCAATATATCATTGCAGCCTTTGCTTTTCATTGTCAATATATCATTGCAGCCTTTGCTTTTCATTATCAATATATCATTGCAACCTACGCTTTTCATTGTCAATATATCATTGCCACCTATGCTTTTCATTGTCAATATATTATTGCAACGTATGCTCTCCATTGTCAATATACCATTGCAACCTACGCTGTCCATTGTCAATATATCATTGCAACCTATGCTTTTAATTGCCCATATATCATTGCAACCTATGCTGTCCATTGTCAATATATCATTGCAGCCTATGCTTTTCATTGTCAATATATCATTGCAACATACGCTTTTCATTATCAGTATATCATTGCAACCTATGCTTTTAATTGTCACTATATCATTGCAACCTATGCTTTTAGTTGTCAGTATATCATTGCAACCTATGCTTTTAACGCATTTTGTACCGGAAAACATAAAACAGGTAGTTTGCAAACAGTGCATGCCCAGATCAGACACCTCAAAATGTGGTGTCTGATCGGGGCCTACACTGTTTACAAAATTTTCAGCGAATTTCCAAATAGCTTTTGAAGAAAACACAACCTGTCACCCCCAAAGTTTGAAATGGAGTCCAGCTATATATAAGATGGAAGATTCGTTTTGGTTCAAAAAGGGTTAATTAGCCTATTTGAGACTGGAAATCCAATAATCGGACACTTCCAAACAGTGTGGTATCTGATCAGGGCCTTCACTGTTTGCAAAAAGTTAACTACATCTGAAAATGTTGTCTGCTTATGTCGTCTGCTGAATTTTTTGCTAATGTTTTAAAACATGTTTTTGCTTAGAGGCAAACATTGTTGAGCCCAAATCAGCAGACGACAAAGCAGACGAGAATTTTCGTGATTAGCAAGTTATGGGTTAAGGTAGTGTTTAACCCTTGTCCTGCTGAATATTCATATATGCCACACCCACTACCGTTTATCAACCAATGAGATAACTTGATGCAAATTATTGCAACAAATTCACAATCTGTATGGCAAACAATGTAGATCCTGATCAGATGGCTTCTTCAGATCTGGATCTTCATTGTTTGAAAGATAAGACATATCTGGGCTCAGCAGGACAAGGGTTAATAAAATTTCTACAACTAACTCAACCACTTGATTTTAGAATGGACTCTCAACTATATAAATGTGGGGTGGGGGTAGATTCTTCTAATCAGGACAAAAAGGGTCAAAAGAGAGACTTGAGAAACTTCATCCAGACCTTGAAAACAGGAAACTTATTTTTCTAAAACATCCATTTTATTGCATTTATTAATGTTACATGACCTTTGACTGGATATATTAGAAAACAGTGTAATAAAGTACTGAACAAATGAAAAACAATAAAAGATTTTGTTATTTATTTGTTGATTTGCTGGAAATTATTGCAGTGCATTAAATTATTTTGGGTTATATTTCTAATCAACCGCAGTAAATCCAAGATGGCGGACAGCGCAATTCAGTGAAGACAAGCCTGAGGGGGGTATATATTTTTGCCCACGGGGTAAATGGAAAATAATTGCCCTTAGGCTGTAGAATCAAAAGCCTGGAAAGTTCTTTGCAGTATAACAAATTCATATGCCCATATTTGGTTAATTATACCCCCGGCATATGAAGTATGCTATGGGGGTATATAGTTTTAGTCCTGCCGTTCGTCCGTCCTTCCTTCCGGGTGTCCATCTGTCCATCCATCCGTCCATCCACCCATCTACCCATCCATCTGTCTGTCCGTCCATTAACATTTTGGTTAAAGTTTTGCGTCAAAGTTTCTATGAGATTGTATCTTCTGAACCATTTGATAGATTTAGTTGATACTTACACTGAAGTTGCATACTGGTCTAAAGATTTCATTGATGCATGTCAAGGTCACAGACTTAGAAATTTTAAAGGAGCAGTCCCTATAAGGCCCATTTTATGGCCCCTTTTGATTTTCTTTAAACTTTGCAGACTCAACATAGCATGTATTTGCTGTAATGTGGTGAAATTTCAGATCCACAGATGTAATGGTATTGGCTCTATGAGCAACCAAAGTGGGTGGGGTAATTCTACCCCATTGAGAGACCTGTGGTTCTTACGCTATTATCTCTAGCACAAAGCATCCTGGCAAGTGGGTCTTTTTAGTATTGTTTAGACCTTTATAGATGTTAAACATAATGTATATGTTTTTGTGGAAAAATTCTTCGTTTTACCACTATACTCACTTATAAGTCGTACCTAAATTTCAGCTAAATTTACTGACCGTCTTTACGCAAAACCACAACGTAAGTTTATTCCCAAAGCTACTGCAAAAGTACTTGACAGGGATAATTAAGATATAATGGGCATTGCCAAATTATGAGCATTTCTTTCTTCTGTAATTACTTATAGAGTTATCTGCCCCTGAATCCATTTTTGACATATTTTCTGTCATATTTGAAATCTATTGATATATGGCAAAAGGATTCTTCAAAACAGTCAAAAATTCAGCACACAATGATTTTCTGTCGATCTTATGAAGCTATTAGGTGATTTGTAAATATCTTCTTTGATAATGACTTAAACAATATGGGTGGGTTAAATACACCCCTTTGCTATTTCTACTGCAAAACTTCCTTGGCTTTATGTCAACTCATCTTCATAAATCTATCTTACTGACAATTAAGATGAAGTTAGAAAAAACAAAACTTTCTCATAATCTTTAGAATAAGTCTCCTTTTAGGTCATACTTACCTATAACATTGAAATATTACTGAACTTAATAAATCTTGCATAACATCAAAACATTTATTTTGAAGCTTTTCTGTTGATTTTACATGTATTCGGAACTGCAGCCAAAATGGTTAGTAGAAAACGGTGGTTCATCTTGTCCAGATTCCATATATGCTTTCAGGTAACCCAAGAAATGATGCTTGCAGAGCCCATCAAGCACTGGCTTACCCAGTCCCTTCACTTGTATATCATTTTGGAGCCTTCAATAGTCTCTGACCTTTGATTCTGGTACTCTTTGAGCCTTTCATTTAACTCTTGACACCACATACATGGTCGACCAACTGGTAGGTGTTTTTTTTTATGAATTTACCTATCAAGTGATTTCGACAGCCAGTCTTAAATAGATTATCAGCTTTGGCTGACCAACAATTGCTTAGGGATTTGACAGGAAGCAGATCCTGATTTAGACACCGACAGCTATGGTAGAAATCCAGTAAACGAAACAAGCATTCAATATTTTACACCTGAACCCATGGTGATGGTTGGCTGGACATATAGGGTGCTTCATCCCACTGGTAGTCTGTGCTACTGACCATTCTAAGGCAGTGGTTCTGATGTGGTTCATGTAATACTTCGGCTTGTTGATGTTCCCTTTGTGTGTTACATTTGATGTGTGTCTTTTGTTTAACATTTTTATCACCCCTTGTGAGAAAGAAATTGTTGATTTTTGCATGTGTTTTGTCTGTCCTTGATTTGGCCACATCTTGTGATTGTGGCTTTCCTTGAACCTTTCCTTTTTACTTTTGTTCATGAGTTAACAAGACTGATGTTTGACTTTGGTGTGTTAGTTTTCTATCCTGTTCTCTATCAGACCGAGAAGGATGTTACTGTTACAAATGAATTTAGTGCTATGTATATACCCGGTAACCATCTATCCATTCTATTCATCTTCATCAGACACACTTGATGGACTCCAAGTGTCTATGGCTGCATCTACGACGTGGTCTATGTGAGCTCTGTTAAGTTTAGCATCATTATTTTCTGTATTGTATCTAAAGAAACTTAAGTACCAGAGTAGAGATGCTATATGTGCACAGCAACCAACTGTGCGTGCCCCACTTCGGCACCGACAGTACCACCCACTAATGGATTTAGTCCCTGACTGCACTCGATCCATAAACTATTACGTTTTGCTGGTCAGCCCCCGCCCATAGGGGCTTGAAGAAATATATGGGCTGCATGATGCTTCCACGCAGAGCTGAATCTGGCCCGCACACTTGTACTGGTAAACCAATTAGAGGATCTAAGCCTGTCCAGGAACCGCGGTGCGAGGTTGTCCAGGAACCGCTGTCCGTGCTAATAAACCCTATTGGTTACATTGGGCGACAGGGCTTGAGAAGTCATTTCACCTCAATGTCGGGAAAAAGTCCCACAAAATTGGAAGCACTGTCTCCAAAATGACCTTTACAGTGTTGACTGGGACGTTAAACCTCATATCAAACAAACAAAACGTTTTGCTGGAAGTATGCCTGGAAAGAATCTGGGCTTTAAATATACTTTCCTCCTATTTAGGCATCAAGATTTCATACCGCCCATTCTCATTGAAATGCTCATCTGAGTAACACTGAGCTTGTTTTAGCTGATATATGCCCATGCTCAAATCCGTAAGCTCATTTTCAGCAAGTTGAGGAATGTTCTAAACCTGCATCCTGCACCTTTTTCCCATTTAACACGTCCCCCACTCAATCATATTTTAGTACTTTTCCCTGCAGCATGTTAGGACTTTTCCCCAATGCCATCATTCTTTTGGTGGCCGGATTTGAACCAAGCACCTTTCGATTGTAAGTCTAACGCACTAGCCACTGAGCTATCAAGGCTATTTACTTTTAACAGAATGTGATGTAGAGCAAAAGAATAAATATAAAAATTCATGTAAAAAACAAGATGTGTTTGTGAAACACTGATGCCCCTGGACAGTGCATGCTAAATATGAAAGCAGTACCACTAAGCAATCGAAAGAAATGGCCAATGTTCAAGTCTTAAAAAAGTAGGTCAATGTCACAAGGTAAAAAATTATGAGATCATTGGAAAGGTCTTGTGACATAGAATGCACATGTGAAATATGAAAGCCCTATCACTTACCAATCAAAAAGTTATGGCCAATGTTAAAGTTTTTAAAAAGTAGGTCAAACTTCAAGGTGAAAGTCATGAGGTCAAAATTATGGTACCACTGGAAAGGTCTTGTGAAAAAGAATGCAAATGTGAAATATGAACGCCCTGTCAGTTACCAATCAAAAGTTATGAACTATGTTAAATTTTTTCAAAAGTAGGTCAAATGTCAAGATCAAGGTCACGAGGTCAAAAGCTATCGTACCACTAGAAAGGCCTTGTGACAAGGAATGCATATTTGAAATATGAAAGCCATACCACTTACCAATCGAAAGTTATGGCCAATTTAATAGTTTTTAAAAAGTAGGTCGAATGTCAATGTCACAAGGTCAAAAATTATGCTACCACTAGAAAGGTCTTGCGACAAGGACTGCACTTGTGAAATATGAAAGCCCTATCACTTACCTATCGAAAGTTATGGCCAATGTTAAAGTTTTTAAAAAATTGTGGAAAACGTAGGTCAAAGGTCAAGGTCAAGGTTACCAGGTCAAAAATTATGGTACCACGGGAAAGGTCTTGTTATAAGGTATACACATGTGAAATATGAAAGCTCTATCTATTACCATTCAATAGTTATGCCCAATGTTAATGGTTTTGTAGGCAGACAGACAGATCAAAAACTATTTGCCCCCCGAATCTCGATTCCGGGGGCATAATAAGTGTTGTCATCCAATAAAAGATCAACTGCTTTATTTCTAGACATTTCTGTTGTAACGAATGTGAACAGTTATTGTTTCTACCATCAATTATAGTATGCGCTAGTTCTTACTGTTCACAAAATATGATTTTTGAAGATGAATTGACATATAGCCAAGGAAATTTTGCAGTAGAAATAGCAAAGGGGTGTATTTGACCCACCCATATTGTTTTGAGTCATCATCAAAGAGGATATGTATAAATCACCTAATAGCTTCTTTAGATCGACAGAAAACCATTGTTTGCTGATATTTTGACTGGTTTTGAAGAATCCTTTTTGCATATATTTATAGATTTTAAATATGACAGAAAATATGACAAAAATGGATTCAGGGGCAGATAACTCTATATGTAATTATAGAAGAAAGAAATGCTCATAATTTGGCAATGCCTATTATATCTCAATTATCCCTGTCAAGTACCATTGCAATAGCTTTGGTAATAAACTTACGTTGTGGTTTTGCGTAAAGACAGTCAGTAAATTTAGCTGAAATTTAGGTACGACTTATAAGTGAGTATAATGGTTAAAAGAATAATTTTTCCACAAAAACATATACATTATGTTTAACATCTATAAAGGTCTAAACAATACTAAAGAGACCCACTTGCCAGTATACTTTGTGCTAGAAATAATAGCGTAAGAACCACAGGTCCCTCAATGGGGCAGAATTACCCCACCCACTTTGGTTGCTCATAGAGCCAATACCATTACATCTGCGGATCTGAAATTTCACCGCATTAAAGCAAATACATCCTATGTTGAGTCTGCAAAGTTTAAAGAAAATCAAAAGGGGCCATAAAATGGGCCTTATAGGGACTGCTCCTTTGGTTAAAGTTTTGTGTCAAAGTTTCTGAGAGATTGTATCTTCTGAACCCTTTGATTGATTTAGTTGATACTTACACTGAAGTTACATACTGGTCTTAAGATTTCATTGATGCATGTCCTACCCCCCACAGTGACCTTGAGGTCAAGGACACATACTTTGAAATTTTACATTTGGTTAAAAGTTTAGGGCAAAGTTTATAGATGCCCGTATGTTCTAAACTCTAAGACAAATTCAGTTGATACTTGCATCAATGTACCAGTTCCAACATTTCGTGATGTATGCCCCTTCCCCCACCCAGGGTGGCCTTGACCTCAAGGTCACGGACTTAGAAATTTTACATTTGGTTAAAGTTTTATGACCAAGTTTATAGATGCCTGTATGTTCTAAACTCTAAGACAAATTCAGTTGATACTTGCATCGATGTTGCATACCAGTCCAAAGATTTTATTGATGCATAACCCACCCTGCTGCTTCGGTAACATTGATACCCCCGATCCTTCAGTAACTTTGATGCCCTCACTCCCTTGGTCCATTTAGAAATTTTATTATACCCCCGGCATACGAAGTATGCTATAGGGGTATATATTTTTCGTCCTGCAGTTCGTCCGTTCATCCATCTGTCCTTCCATGTGTCTGTCTTTCTGTCTATTCATCCATCTGTCCGTCCATCTGTCCGTCCGTCCTTCCGTCTGTCCATCCGTTAACATTTTGGTTAAAGTTTTGTGTCAAAGTTTCTAGAAGATTGTGTCTTCTGAACCGTTTGATAGATATGTTGATACTTACACTGAAGTTACATACTGGTCTAAAGATTTCATTGATGCATGTCCCATCCCCCACAGTGACCTTGATGTCAAGGTGACAGACTTAGAAATTTTACATTTGGTTAAAGTTTTGCATCAAAGTTTCTGAGAGATTGTATCTTCTGAACCCTTTGATAGATTTAGTTGATACTTACACTGAAGTTACATACTGGTCTTAAGATTTCATTGATGCATGTCCTCCCCCCCCCCCCCCCCACAGTGACCTTAAGGTCAAGGACACATACTTTGAAATTTTACATTTGGTTAAAGTTTTATGGCAAAGTTTATAGATGCCCATATGTTCTAAACTCTAAGACAAATTCAGTTGATACTTGCATCAATGTACCAGTTCCAACATTTCGTGATGTATGCCCCTTCCCCCACCCAGGGTGACCTTGACCTCAAGGTCACGGACTTAGAAATTTTACATTTGGTTAAAGTTTTATGACAAAGTTTATAGATGCCTGTATGTTCTAAACTCTAAGACAAATTCAATTGATACTTGCATAGATGTTGCATACTAGTTCAAAGATTTTATTGATGCATAACCCACCCTGCTGCTTCGGTAACATTGATATCCCCCACTCCTTCAGTAACTTTGATGCCCTCACTCCCTTGGTCCATTTAGAAATGTTATGTTTAGTTCAGCTTTTACAAGCATATTTATAGATTCTTATAGGTTCTTGACATCTTCATTCATATTACATACAAGCTTGGAAGCTATATCAGAGTATGGCCCTGGCCGGGGGTATACGTAACCCACTGGTCGCTTTCTCTAGTTTTAGCATGTTTTATCCCTTTAGCAGACAACACTTTTGAAGTATTTTTCTTTTTTTTTCAGTGAAAACAAGGCTTATTTTTCCGTGAAACTAAAGCTTGGCATTACATGTGAATCACCTGCCTCATAAGGTTTGACATCTCATGTGATTTTTTTCAAATTAGGCTTAACATTACATGTGAATCATCTGCCTAGCAGATGATTCACATGAAATGTCAAGCCTTATTTTTGCTGAAAAATAATGAAAAGATAAACAGATTGTTGTGTGCTCTATAATTTTCACTTACTCATTTTGCAGGCTATAGAGAATCAGATACGAAGTTTTGGACAAACTCCTACACAGCTGTTAACTGAACCCCACCCACCCAGAAGCTCTGTGATGCACCTGGTAAGATATATTTAGAAACACTCCTTATTTCAGTTGGCTAATACACTCATGTAAGACAGGATTTTCTTGTATACCACTAAATTGTCCCCTTTTTTATGATGTAAATTTGTCTTATTTTTGTAATTTTGTACCTTTACATTCTTTATGAATGCTTGTTGGAACCGCCTGATGTGCAGTTCAAAAGAGTACCTATCATCCAGTGGACCTTTGTGATTCAGTTTCAGATGTAGTTTAAGTAGTCCCAAACATAGTCAAGATATTAATTGTTTTTGGACTATTTCACTTACCGGTATTAGTTTCTTTAGCACCATCATTTAGCCAAATTGCACAATACGATCTTGGTTTTCAGCTAACTCTTATCCTACTGTTCTCCTTTGCAAACAGTGTAGGAAGTAATCTGATCAGGATTGTAGATCCTGATTAAAAAGCCATCTTATCAGGATCTACATTTTGTGTCATGCAGTTTGTGAATTGAATGAATAAAATATATGGTGTTTTTTGATTGGTTGATAGTCAGTCATGGTTGTGGCTATATCAATTCATTCAGCAGGATAAGGGTTAATATCTCTGTTCACTTTTAGATAGACCTTATTTCTGTGTCAAGTTGTTCATTTACATGTAGTTTATCATCACAAAAACACGCCTGTATAATTTTAACCCCCCTTGTACCCCACTTTTATATGGTAAAACTGTGGTTTACAGGGGTATACCTTATTTTTCTTATTTCTGCTCTGAGATATAGATTGTGGGTACTCGTTAGAACTGCCTCGATGAGGCGGTTCTTACAAGTACCCACAAACTATCAAGGCGGTTCTTACAAGTACCCACAAACTATATTTTGAGCAGAAGTAAGAAGAAAAATATCACAATTTTTCATCTTAAAACACTCGTATTTTCTGCGGTAAAAGTGACAATGTATTTGTATAGGCCCACTTTTACTATTGCACTGATATACATGTATGTAATTGCAAAAATCTTCTCACATTTTTTCCCCGCAAAAATGCCAACGCATTAGATATTGAACTACAGTTGAACTTCAATGGCTCGAACACCTTTGGGGCCTAGATAATCTGTTCAAGACAGGGGTAGTTCGAGCCACCGAGGTTACTGTCAGGAGGCATAATGAGATACTTTAAGACGTCTTTTCGGTGTTATATAATGAAAATGTATGCCGTGTGTGCTCATTAGAATCGCCTCATTGATGAGGCGATTCTAATGAGGAAACACATCATACATTTGCAAGATAAAAGACTAAAACCTCCTTAATTATCACCCACTATTTCTTATGTAGAGGATTTCGCCAGGGACTCAAGAATGGGTTCAACACATCCATGGTAAACGAGCCATCAGTGTTCGAGCCATCGAAGTTCTACTGTAGCAAGAACGGTTAATATTTTGACCTCTAACAAGCTAATTAAGCTGGGTCCAATGCTCAAAACTTATGAAATTGTAACTTAGTGTATTATTAAAAATTTGACCAGTAATAATTGTAAAAAATATGGTCATGAGCCAAGTTGTACAAAAGTACAAAAATATAATGAAGTTGTTAGTAAATGTTTGTTTGTTTGTTTGTTTGTTTGAATTGGAGTTTAACAGCCAAGTCAGCACTGTTTAGATCATTTTTGAGACGGTAAGTTAACGTATCCACCCTTTTCCGTGGCAGGCTTATAAATAAGCGGTTAACAGGTACAGTTCACATTCTTTCGCCAGAAACTGACAGCTGCCCCTCTTGAATCAGTTGAAGGGAGAGAATGGCAGTAGAAAAGATTTCATGATCAATCTCCACGAAAGAATGTTGCCGACTTCGGCAGGTATCAAACCCACATCCTCTTGATCACCAGTCAGACGCGCATCCAACTGAGCTACCGAGGCCGGCATTAGTAAATGTAAGTTTTGATTGTTGATTTTGGCAAATACTTGTATAGTGACATTTTTCTTGACATAGTGAGTAGCTTTTGCAAATGCATAAGCTACTCCCATTTTTCTAGCAAGAATACCAGGGGCCAGTTGAACAAAACTATTGATGTGGTTATCCAAAGAATTGTTAAAATTTTGATCGTATAAAATGGCAAATATACTAATGTTTTGCTGAAAAAATGTGAGATTTTGTGTATTCAAAAGCTACTGACATTTTTTTCACTTTGATCATTTATAATGTTGAATATACTTATATTTTTGCTGAAATATGTATGTAGATTAACTACTCACATTGTTTTCAACAAAAATATAAAAATATCAGATATTATATTTGCTAGAACAATTAACAATTTGACCTCTGATGTGCTTTAATCACCTGGGGCCAGGTCTTTTTTTCAGCTGCATGATCATTTATTTTACTAAAGGATAGAAAAAAAGCATTACAACAATATACAAATATGTTTTATCATATGACGTCGCGTCTGAGAGTGTAATAACGCCATGCATTATTTTCGATAATCCACTAGTGGATTAAATATGCAAATTAGCTAGATACGTTCCGTAACATTACATGATTGATGTCCTTAACAGCGTCGCGTTTACTAATGGCAGAATATTGACATTTTTGTAAACAATCGTGAATAAAATGCGTTTTAAATGTCATAAGATAAATAGAATCTTGCATTCGTGCTCATGTATTATTGAATTTATTAAACTCATTGAGGAAAAGGGATAAAATGCTCGGCAAAGCCTCGCATTTTATCCCGTTTCCTCAACTCGTTCAATAAATTCAATAATACATGAACACTCATGTAAGATCCTCTACATCAGTAATTTATTAAACTTGTTGAGGAAAAGGGGTAAAATGCTTGGCACAGCCTCGCATTTTATCCCTTTTCCTCAACTCGTTCAATAAATTCAATAATACATGAACACTCATGTAAGATCCTCTAAATCAGTAATTTATTAAACTCGTTGAGGAAAAGGGATAAAATGCTCGGCACAGCCTCGCATTTTATCCCTTTTCCTCAACTCGTTCAATAAATTCAATAATACATGAACACTCATGTAAGATCCTCTAAATCAGTAATTTATTAAACTCGTTAAGGAAAAGGGATAAAATGCTCGGCACAGCTTCGCATTTTATCCCTTTTCCTCAACTCGTTCAATAAATTCAATAATACATGAACACTCATGTAAGATCCTCTATGTAATGACTTCTTTCATATCTGTAGAATTCTTTTTCTTTATTGCTGCTCCAGTTATAGATTGTGGGTGCTCTTTAGAACTGCCTTATTGAGGCTGTTTATGCAGTGTGTTTGTGTGTGTTTCATTTTTACATTCCACCAACAACTTTAGAAGCCTATGTGGTTATGCTACCTGCCTTGTAAACCAGGGGTCGCAGAATCGATCCCCGGCTTCTCCAGACTTTCGGATGAGTCTTTAAACCGAGGTCCCATATGACCTTAGCTGTTGGTGAGTCGTAAAACTCAAACTCTCACTCCACCAACAACTAAAGTCATATGAAGAAGCCTTCGTGGTGTAGTGGTTATGCTACGTGCCTTGTAAACCAGGGGTCCCAGGATCAATCCCGGACTTCTCCAGACTTTCGGATGTGTCTTTAAACCGAGGCCCCATCTCAGTATGACCATAGCTGTTGGTGAGACGTAAAACCCAAACACTCACTCATTCCACCAACAACTAACATACGCTACAAACTTTTTAAAACACTGTTGTAAAGGTCCAAAGCAAAATTATTTAGACAAAAGGACCATTATCTTAAGTAATCTATAAATTTTGGGATTCAACTTTTACCAGTGTTTTATCTAGTGAACATTGTTATATAGAGGTTTATGTGAATTTCTTACAGCTAACAGAAAACTATAACAAACAAAATAGAAGCATTCTGAAAAAGGTTAAACTACATTATATCTATTATTATAACCTGTGGTAGATGGGTTTCCTCATTCTTATTACTACTCAGGTGGCATTTCGATAACACACCCGTGGGACATAGTGCATTTTTTCACATTTCCAAAATGGCTACTAAGTACTTTTCGGATGAAAATCCATGATATTTTTCTTATGAATACTGCAAACATAGGTTATGGGTGCTCATTAGAACCGCCTCATTGAGGCGGTTCTAATGAGTACCCATAACCTATGTCTTGAAATAAAAATAAGAAAAATAATGTTTACCCCCGTAAACCTCAGTTTTCTCTATACTAAGTGGGGTGTAGGGGGGTGTTCATTTCCTGGACTTGTTCACATGATGTCTGCGTGTTGTCTTAGCTTGCATGCTTTAACTTTTGCTATGTTGAATCAAGGTGTGTTCTTTTTCAAACAGTATAAATCAAGGTCAGATGGCTTCTTCTTCAGAAGACACATGAGCTGGAATTTTTCACTGTTTGTTATTCAGTTTTTAGCTCACCAGAGCCGAAGGCTCCGGGGGAGCTTATAGGATAGGCAGTTGTCCGTCGTCGTCGTCGTATGTCTGGTGTCAACACTTTTAAACATCGTCTCCTCTGAAGCCACTGGGCCCACTGGGCCCAAATTTTATCTGTAGCATCCTTGGGTTGGGGGATTGAAAGTTTGTGTTTTTTATGAAAATCGGCTCATTAGTTTGGTTGCTATGGCAACTTAGAGTTTCCATAGACTTATAATGGGGAAAATTGAAAAATGGCATTTACTGCCAAGTCATTGCAGATATTTTGACAAAACTTTTATAGAAATGTTTCTTGAGTAAACTTCTCTCAGCCAAATGCTTTTATGCCAACCTGAGGGTCCATCAGGTTGTGCCGGGGCCATGCCCCACCCCCTCCACTTCATAAAAGGCCATATATCACAGAAACCATTCAGATCCAGACCCCAAAACCATATATATTCTTGTTCCTTTTGATAAGACGCATTCAGTGACACCAACCTGGGGGTCCTTAGGGATGCGCCGAGGCCATGCCCCACCCCTCCACTTAATAAAAGGCCCAATATCTTGGAAACCATTCAGATCCCCACCCCTAAACCATGTATATTCTTGTTCCTTATGATAAGACCCATTCAGTGACATCAACCTGGGGGTCCCCGGGATGCGCCGGGGCCATGCCCCACCCCCTCCATTTCATAAGAGGCCCAATATCTTGGAAACCTTACAGATCCCCGCCCCTAAACCATATATATTCTTGATCCTTATGATCAGACACATTCATTGACAACAACCATCGGGGTCCTCAGGGATGCGCCGGGGCCTTGCCCCACCCCTTTACTTCACAAAAGGCCATATATCTCAGAAACTGTTCAGATCCTCACCCCTAAACCATATATATTCTTGTTCATTATGATAAGACGCAATCAGTGACACCAACCTGGGGGTCCCCAGGGATGTGCTGGGGCCATGCCCCACCCCCTCCATTTCTTAATCTCACAATATCTCGGAAGCCCTACAGATGGCTACCCCCTAAACCATATATATTCTTGTTCCTTTTGATAAGACACATTCATTGACACCAACCTGGGAGTCTCCCGGGGCCTTGCCCCACCCTCCATTTCACAATAGGCCTTATATCTCAGAAACTGTTCTTAGCCCCACCCTAAACCATATATATTCATGTTCCTTATGATAAGACGCATTCAGTGACACCAGCTTGTGAGTCCCCGGGGCATACCCAGGCCATGCCCCATCGCTTTACTTCATTAAAAGCCATATATCTCAGAAATAGTTCAGATCCCCACCCCTAAATTATATACTTGTTCCTTAAGATAAGACTTGTTTAATCACACCAACCTAGGGGTCTCTTTGTGCTGAGGCAATGTGCCCCTCCCTTCCACTCCATAAAAGGCTTTATATTTCAGAAACCATTCAAATCCCCTATCCCATAATCATATACGTTCTTCTACCTTATTATTAGCACACCTACTGTAGGGTGGTCCCCAGGGGCCATTCCTATCCTTTCCACTTCATAAAAGGGCCGCAAATCTCAGAAACAGTTCAGATTCCCACCCCTAAACCATATATATACTTGGTCCTTATGATAAGACACATTTAGGGACAACAATCTTGGGCTTTCCTGGGATCAACAGGGCATGCCCCAACCCCTCTACTACTTGAGAGGCCTTACAGATCCCCACTGCTGAACCATATATATTCTTGTTCCTTATGATAAGACGCATTTAGTGATATCAACCAGGGCTCCATTGGGCCCATGCCCCACCCCTCTACTTCATAAAAGGCCTAATGTTTCAGATACTGAGTCCACATGGGTGCTCATTTGGACATGGGGTTCATTTGGTAGATTAAAATGATATCATGTTAAAATACATGGCTGCCATTGGGCAGTGCCCACCTGAGCTCTGGTGAGCATAGTGGCCCATGGGCCTCTTGTTATTGTATAGGAATAAATAATATTGGTATTCTGAATGGTTGAATGGTTATTCACGGTTTTTATTTTATAGGAATAAATAATATTGGTATTCTGAATGGTTGAATGGTTATACACAGTTTTATTTTATAGGAATAAATAATATTGGTATTCTGAATGGTTGAATAGTCAGCAGTTGGTTGATTTAGACAACCAGCAGTTTTTATATTTATCACATTTGAATGATTAAAACTGTACATGTATTGACTATTTTGCATCTGGATTTTTTTTGGAATGTAGAAATATGCTGTTAATGTTTTCCCGGGTAGTTGGCAAGCTTGACCCTTCTCCCCAGCCCCTGCTTTCGTTTTGATTTTTTTTTATAATTCTGCATGAGGGATCAGTATGTTGTACATCAATATTGGGGCAGCTATTCTAAGACATCACGAAAACACACCATTGTAAATTTAACCCCCTTTAACCCCACTTTTATAAAGAGAAACTGGGGTTTACAGGGATAGACCTTATTTTTCTTATTTCTGCTCTACATTAGATATTGAGCAGAAATAAGAAGAAAAATGTCACATTTTTTCATTTTAAAATGTTCTTTTTTTTGCGGTAATGTTTACAGGCGTGTTTTCGTAATCAACAAACTGGTTAGGTTCCACCTGATAGGCGTCTTGAGGTTGACTGTCTGCCAACATTGTTTCATTAGATTGATCATAAAATATTACACATTATTTCATGAGGATTAATCATGAAATATTTCACATTATGTCATAAAGATTGATCATGAAACTTACATTGTTTTATGAAGACTGATCATGAAATACTTTTAAAGTAGTTAATGGAAATTGATCATGAAGTATTTTCTGAAGTCATCTCTGATTGTTCTCACCATTTTCCGGCCCCGTTTCCCCTTATTTATTTATTAGCTCACCTGAGAAGGAAGCGATTGTGAGCTATTGTGATCAGTGAATGTCCGTCGTGCATCGTCCGTTGTGCATCATTCCGTGTCCGTCATCAGCAATTCGCTTCAAAAGACTACTCCTCCTAAACCCTTGGGCCAATTTCATTTAACTCTTATCCTGCTGTTCACGATAACTCTTTTCTTTGCAAATAATCTGATTGCTTCAAAGTCAGAAATGGGTATGGCTAAACTGAGTATTCAGCAAGAGAAGAGTTAAACGCCGAACTGGCTCACTACCAAAATAGCTAAAATATTTGCGCTCAGATGAACCAGATGACCACCAAAAGTTAAAAATAGAAAACTATTTAACCCTTCTCTTGCTGAATATTCACATCCATTTCTGACTTTGAACCAATCAGATTACTTGATGTAATTTATTCCTACAAATTCAAAAATTGAATTTCAAACAGTGTAGATCCTGATCAGATGGCTTCTTCAGAAGCCATCTGATCTGGATCTACACTAATTCCAAAGATAGGGGTTGTGGTGAACTGCATGATAAGGGTTAAATGACTACTCCTCCATACTCCTGGACCAATTTCATTCAAACTCGATAGAAATTTTGCAAAGATGACCCTCTGCCAAAATTAATAAAATGGTTCCGCTCCAATGAACAAGATGGCCGCCAGAGCTAAAAGTAGAAAAACGTCAACAATTTGCTTAAAATGCTAGCTCCTCCTAAACGGCTGGCTCAAGCATGCTTTTTTTCCTTGTTTAGGAAAACCATCCGCCAAAGAACTGCTGGTTAAGCATTCAGAATAATAAGGCCTGCTATGGAAATTAGGGAAATCTGTATTCAAAAGTTTCAATTGGTACGGTAGAATGGCCGTTTTACGGTCGAAAATGTGTTTAAATGGAATTTGCAACTGTAAAACCGAAACCCCACCAGTCAGGGGGTACTTGTTTCCGGTTTTTCCAATAGTCATAATGTGTAAGCTACTAAGTAATAACGTATCTCCTCTTTCATAACTTTATATTGTCCACTAAATAAAAACGTATCTCCTCATTGATAACCTTAAATTGTCCACTAAGTAATAATGTATTTCTTCATTGATAACCTTATATTGTCCACTAAGTAATAGCGTATCTCCGCCTTGTTAACCTTATATTATCCACTAAGTAATAACATATCTCCTCTTTCATAACATTATATTGTCCACTATGTAATAATGTATCTCCTCTTACAAAACCTAATATTGTTCACTAAGTAATAACGTATCTCCACACTGATAACATTATATTTTCCACTAAGTAATAATGTATCTCCTCATTGATAACATTATATTGTCCAATACACTAAGTAATGACATATCTCCGCTTTGATAACATTATATTAGTAATAACGTATCTCTTCTTTGAAAACCTTATATTTTCCACTAAGTTATAACGTATCTCCACACTGATTATATTATATTGTCCCCTAAGTATTAACGTGTCTCAAACTGATAACATTATATTGTCCACTCAGTAATAACGTATCTCCTCTTTGAAAACCTTATATTGTCCACTAAGTAATAATGTATCTTCTCTTTGATAACTTTATATTGTCCACTAAGTAATAACGTATCTCCGCACTGATAACCTTATATTGTCCACTAAGTAATAGCATATCCTGAAAAATATATATTGAAAATGTAGCCCGAAAAGTTACAGTACTGTCCAAACCATTCTTGACAGAATCAACTACAATCAGACAAAGTGTTAACTTATAGCAACTATGGAGTGAACTATTGTTTATTAAAAACAGTGGAAAAAGTCAGCTCCTGGTTTATCTGTAGTTTACTTGGCGCATGGACATAATTTTTTTCCCAGACGACTCCTAGTTAAGACGCTGTAAACAAGGATATGAACAGTACAGTACGTTCTCCACAAAGTAACTCAAAAACCCTGTATCTGGATCATTTCATCTACGTTACTAAAACCGGCCCCGATAGCTCAGTTGGTAGAGTGTCCGCTCCGGGGAACGGGAGGTCTCGGGTTCGATCCCGGGCCGCGACATACCAAAGTCGTTAAAAATGGTACTAGCTGCTCCTCGCTTGGCACTCAGATTTACGTTACTAAACCATTTCATCAACCGTTACTGAAACTACGTTTTGATGTAGCTTTACTCAGTCAGTCTTCCTTCCATGAAATACCACATTGTCAACTCTGTCGTAGCGTGTTTCTAAAGTATACATCTGGTGATATCTTGGAAATGCTGTTGTTTCATAATATCTTCAGTATTAAATGCTTTAGACAGCGCTTATATGTGTAATCAGAAACTACAATGTATGAAAAATACATAAAATCAGTATCAACACAGCACACAAAAAGTCTGAGCCAATGTTCCTTTGCAAATTAACAGTGGTACAAAAAACGCTGCGACTAGGCCTGATATTTTCCCAGACAACTTACGTCACATGGTCTCAATAAACGTAGGACTTGACTCTGGACTCGACGGGACTAAGGACTCATTACTGGACTCAGGACTCGTGACTGGACTAAGGACTCGTGACTGGATATACATAGATACACCCTTAACCCATTTAGTACCGGAAACCCCAAAAGGGGTACTTGGCAAACAGTGCAGGCCCAGATCAGACGCCGCAGAACGCGGCGTCTGATCAGGGCCTCCACTGTTTGCTGAAAGTTCAGTCATTTTCCAAATAAATTTTGAAGAAATCGCAACCTGATGCCCCTAAATTTTGAAATGGACTCCTACTATATATAAGGAGGAAGATCCCATTTGGTACAAAAAGGGTTAGCAAGTAGAAGGGAACTTGGATGGGGAAACTTCTGTTCTTACTAGCCATACAACCACTTTTTTGCCACTATAGCAATCTTCGCTGTCTCATTTTTTTTTCAACAAATTTCTTCAAAGCTTTGCCTTCTAAACTTAATGCTTTGTCCAGCATTCGTTTCGGTTTCAGAACTTTGGGGTTGAGACACACTGATGAAGATTAAATATCAGAAAGGCCTCTGTGTCACTAAATCTGGTATAGTTACGCCTTAATTGCCACTATCTACTATCTATAGTATCTTTCATCTTAATAATCAGAGATGTTAGTTGCTAAGTATACCTCAAACTAGGCAAATAACATTCAACTAGATCGCCATGTCACAAATATGTCCACAAATAAATGATGTAATCTGGTACGATTGTGTTTTAGGTCTACACACTCAATCATACATGCGTACTTACATAAAATACGAAGAGCCACAACAAATGATCAAATCACCTACGAAAATAGAAGGTAATGATCAGAAATCGATAAAATTACCTCATATACCCCATCCAAGAGACCAAAGGGAAAGAAACACAAACATAAAACAATTTCTTCATAATGAAAACGTCGCGAACAGAAAACCAACAGGACAAAATCCTTGCTCTGGGGTCTGTCATGGTGACCATCTTGAAAATCTTCGAATAAGAGTATAATTCAATATTTAATTGACCTAACCCAGTTACTGACCGGTGGCAAATGCACGCTTTTCAAGCATTATACATCAATGCCTTATACATGGTTACACAAAATTTTATCGTTCAGTCTAGTATTTGTTGTCTATGCGAGGTGAAATAACATGGTAGGGGTCAGTGTTGCCATAGTTTCTTCACAACTTGAGTACAGAACAGTGATTAGATATTTGTTTTTGAAAATGAACCAGGAAATTTATGGAGAATTGTGTGAAGTTTACGGAAGACTGCTCCTTTATATTCAACTGTTAAAAATTGGGTGGCTGGTTTTAAACGTGGTCGGGTTATACTGTAGTTGAAGGCGATGAAGTCACTAGTGAAAATATAAGGGAACTTGTAAAGTAGGACAGGCGAATGAACGTTTCAGAAATGGATAGAAGATTGGAGATTTCTGGGGGTGGCGTTTGTACCATTTTACATGAACGGCTGGGCACTGGGAATCTTTCAGCGCGTTGGGTTCTAAAATGACCGTTCATTTATATTAACCATTTTGATTTATTTGGGTGGCAGGGATTGAGTTGTCATTTCAACTCAGTGACCGGTAAAAGTCCCACAAGATTGGAAGCAACGTCTCCAAAATTACCCAAATAGTATTGACGGGGATGTAAAACCTCAATTCAAACAAACAAAAACAAAAAGGATATTCTGACTTGTGTCACCATCCTATGTTTGGGGTATAGGAAGAAGAAAAAAATGTTAAAAAATAAAAAAAAGAAACAACAAAAAAAAAAACATTAGTTTTAGAGACATGAAAGACTGACATAAATAAAAAAGGTCTGTTAGCGGAATTATTAAAACGTATTTATGTACTGCACATAAAATATCGAGATAGGGACATATATGTATATTACACGTAGAAATATGTATGTAGTATGTATTTAGCACAAACAAAGATGAAGCACATTGGTATTTTGCACATACGAATTTATTTTTGTACCTACAGATACCACATATAAATTATTATTTGCACAAACAATTGTGAAATACATTTGTTTATTGCACATAGAAATTGCCTTTCAAATTATAATTGAACCAGCGCACGACAAAACCTATAATAAGACATATGCGCCCAGCGAAGTCTCAGATCAGCCGGCACATCCGCTCAGTCTGATCAAAGTCTTCAGATGGTTGAAAAGACGTGACATGTCTATTGTTAAGTTGCTTTTGCAGTGCTCGCCTAATTATAGATAGCATACATGCTTTCTTCCACTATTGTAAGAATAACATTTTTGTCTTGAAAAATATGTATTTTTCTTATTTCTTTCTGTAAGATTGTTGGTACTCGTTGAGGCGATTCTAGTGAATACTCACAGTATGTTTGTAGTTCTAACAAATACCGGTCTATATTTAAAACAAGAAAATGTATATCCCTGGAGTCCCGACTTTGCTCTCTACAAAATGGGGTTTCAGAGAGGTATTTATTTCACCCCAGCAGGCACACGTCGCTAGTGCAAAGTCCAATCAACGTCGGTGACGTTGCCCAAACACCATGACGTTGTACCGACTTTGATGTGACGTCAAAATTACGTCATATGCCTGCTGGGACGGACTTGTCAATATGATGATGAGGTTATAGAGAAGCAAGAAAATGTTCATTCATAATGATGGCCACAAAGTAATGGTGTCCCAGTCGATTCCTGATCATTGCCTTCACTTCTATTTTTATCTTGCCCATTGTTAACCTACACAGGAGATTAGTCTTGGGGTTGTTCATTACAGTCACCAGTGATGGCCTGTTGTCTATAGTATGTCACCCGTTTTTCGTCAGTCTGTCTGTCGTATGTTTTTCACATTTTCGAATAAGCTGATACTTGGTAGGAGGCATTAGGGCAACATGGATATTCAGATGTGCTAAAATCGTTCCGTTTCGTTATTTCAGGTGGCCCGAAAGAGTTGAAACTTGATGAGAGTCATCGAGGTTACATGGCGATTAAGATTTGCTGAAATCTTCCGTTCCGATATCAAAGATGGCCGCCATGGTTGCCATCATAAAATCCTTCAAACTATATCTCCTACTGCACCAACGGTCGGATTGAGCTGAAACTTGGTGGGAGGCATCGGGGCGACATAAAGATTCAGAAATGCTAAAATTATTTCTTTATCCGAGATGGTTGCAATGGTAGCAATCTGGAAAATCTTCAAACCGCATCCAGTAGAATTGAGCCAAAACTTGGTGAGAGGGATTAGGGTGGCATGGACTACATTCAGACGTGTCAGAACCATTCTGTTCTGATATCCCAGATGAGCACAAAGGTGGTCATCTTTAAGATCTTCAAACTATTTCTGCTCCCAAATGGTCAGTCGCATTCAGCTGAAATTTGGTGGGAGTCAGTTGGGTAACACGGATATTGAAATTTGCTAAACTTGTTGCATTCCGATATCCAAGATCGTGGTCATTTTGAAATCCTCAAAGTACAATGTATAGTTCATCCCAGATAAGATTTCATTGCTGGGCAGCTCAGGTGGTATCAGTATATGTCGTATTCGCCGAGTCCCAAAGAAGATTCTGTAAAGTGCCTTTCGCATGCTTTTTGCAAGCTGTCCTATAATCATAGCTTTGTGTTGCGGTTGAATTCACATAATTGGGTGACTTTGTTCACCTTTTTGTTATTAGAGTATTCCAAAGGCAGGTGCAAATGATGGCTCCGTCCTGCCAAACTATACATCCCGCACTTTGCATCAACATCATCTCTTCCTGAATCCAAAATCGGATTGAACTGTTCAGAAACTTAACCAGAGGCATCAAGGCAACATGACGATTCAGAATTGCAAAAAGCAGTGTGATCTGAGAGACAAGTTGGCCAAGAAGGCGCATTGTAACATATGATCAGCCTCATCATTGTGAGCGATCTCTTGCCTGTTAGGACCTCTAGTTATTAGTTACCAATGCTGTCGGTGAACAGTCAGTACAATAACCCATTCTGTTCATGAACAGTGTAGACAATATTTGCATGATTGTTTAAAATTATTTTCAGTCAACAATGCTGTGGATGAACAGTCAAGACAATATTGTATGTTATTATCGTCATTATTTTCTGTCACCAGTGCAGTTGATGATACGGTCAAGGCAGTATTTGCATGATAATTTATAATTTTCTGTTACCTATGCTGTTGAGATTATTGGTCATGCTTCCCTTTTTCTGTCACCAGTTTCATTTATGAACGGTCAAGAAATATTTGTGTTACTGTTGTTTTCAGTGACCAGTGATATTTATAAGCATACAAAACAATATTTATATCGCTATTTTTCAGTCGCCAATGATGTTTACTAGCGTTCAAGATGATGTTTGCATGATCATGAAGTTCTTGTCCAATTCTCCAGTAACTCACGTTGCCGCTAACACCCATCCTGCTGTCCCTGCACCAGCTGTTACGACCATCACTTGCAACCACAACTTTGCTATTAACAGATGGAATTCTAACTATCAGCGTAAGTTTGGTTGTTTACACTCATTTCAGTAGCCCAGTCATATGGGGTCTTTACAACTCACCACACTTAGCTTTGTAGGATAGGAAAATCTCATCAGAAATCAAAAGGATAGTTGTATTTATGGTTGTCACTTGAGGAAATAAACATGGGTGAAGGCAGTGATCAGGAATCGTTACGGTTACCTCACAGCTTCCATTCGGCCCCCTCCCATTGGGGCTTGAAGAAATAGATTGGCTGCTTGGTGCTTCCACGCAGAGCTGAAACCAGCCGCACACCAAGTACTAGTAAACTGCTTAGAGGATCTAAGCCTACCCAGGCAAACAGTGCGAATCCTACTGTCCATGCTTATAAACCCAATTGGTTTCTTTGGGCATCCGGGCTTAAGACGTCATTTCATCTCAATATTGGGTAAAAGTCCCACAAAATTGGAAGCAACGTCTCCAAATTGACCTGTAGGGTGTTGACGGGGATGTTTAACCTCAAATCAAACAAACAAACAAATACACCTCCCATCCAAGACAAGGGCAAGAAACACAAACATGAAACAATTTCACAATTATGAAAACATCACAAGCGGAAAACCAAAAGGACAGTTACTTTCTCACAAAATGGCCAAATGGCTGTCCAAAATAAAAATGATATTATTAATACATACATGCAAAGACGAACTTAAACAAAATAAACCACAGCAGATGAACCGCCTTGGAAGGTCAGTAAAAGTTTGGGTGTCGAGGCTTAAGTCGATATTACGCCTGTACACTCTATCGTGGCCACAATCCTCGCCCTCACACTCTGTCGTGGTTTTAACAAAGTATTTGCACATAGCGACTATAATTATTACCATTAAAACATATAGAATATGTTCTATAAAAGGGTAATATTTTGTAAGCAAGGACTACAGAATAGAAGTGAAGGCAATGATCAGGAACTGTGGAAAAGTAACTGTCCTTATGGCTTTCCGCTACTGATGTTTCCATTAAGGTCAGTTGTTTTGTGTTTGTGTTTCTTTCCCTTTGGTGTCTCTGATTGGAGCTGTGGGTTAATTGTATCGATTCCTGATCATTTCCTTCACTTCTATTTTTATGCAATTACATTAAACCTACCATCAAAGATACCAAAATGGGATGAAATACAAACATAAATTAACAGCACTATAATCTCACGAAAAAACGTCACAGTCGGAAAGCCAAAAGGACAATTACTTTCCCACAAAATGGCCTGATGATCATTCCCCCCCCCCCCCACAAAAAAAAGAAAGAAACAAGCATTACACACATGAAAAGACGAACTGTAACAATAATAAACCACGACAGAAGAACAGCTCTGGAACGAGGACTACAGAATAGAAGTGAAGGCAATGATCAGGAACTGTGGAAAAGTAACTGTCCTTATGGCTTTCCGCTACTGATGTTTCCATTAAGGTCAGTTGTTTTGTGTTTGTGTTTCTTTCCCTTTGGTGTCTCTGATTGGAGCTGTGGGTTAATTGTATCGATTCCTGATCATTTCCTTCACTTCTATTTTTATGCAATTACATTAAACCTACCATCAAAGATACCAAAATGGGATGAAATACAAACATAAATTAACAGCACTATAATCTCACGAAAAAACGTCACAGTCGGAAAGCCAAAAGGACAATTACTTTCCCACAAAATGGCCTGATGATCATTCCCCCCCCCCCCCCCACAAAAAAAAGAAAGAAACAAGCATTACACACATGAAAAGACGAACTGTAACAATAATAAACCACGACAGAAGAACAGCTCTGGAACGATTTTACTCGAGAAAAGACGGCGGCAAGTACAAAAAAAAATGCTGGGGTTGTTTTAAATTGATTTAACGTGGCCAAAATTGGCGGTTTTTTGGCGGCAGGCAGCAAAGTCATAAAGCGTAATTTGCGACCGTAAAGCCACCTTTTTACCACCAACTCACCGGCCCCCGCCCATCGGGGTTTGAAGAAATATATTGGCTGCATGATGCTTCCACGCAGAGCTGAAACCGACCCGCACAGGAGTACTGGTAACCTGCTTAGAGGATCTTAGCCTGCGCAGGCAAAGTGGTGCGAGTCGGCCCGTCCATGCTTATAAACCCTAAAGTTTCATTGGGCGTCAGGGCTTATAAAGTAGAAGTAAAACAAAGATCAGGAATCGATACAATTAACTTACTCCACCCATCAAAGACACCAAAGGGAAAGAAACACAAACATTAAGCGACCAGACCATAATGGAAACCTAAACAAAGGAAGGCCATAAGGACAGTTACTTAAAAACCCTAATGTTTCATTGGGCGTCAGGGCTTGAGATGTCATTTCATCTCAATGACGGGTAAAAGTCCCACAAAATTGGAAGCAACGTCTCCAAAATGACCTTTACAGTCAAATCAAACAAACAAACAAAAACCACCATCCCACATGAAACTTTTCAATTCAGCTATGCCCATTTCTAACTAACATATTCATTTGTAAGGGTTGTATACGAGATTATAGATTTTAAAGCTGAATGAAACCAAATGTCAACCAATTAAAAGCGAATTTACACGATGTGCTCCGCTTTTCTGCAGTATTTTACAGAATATACTGTGGCAAACTACATGCACAAATGCATTAGAATTGTATTTTAACCATAAAATGCCAATCACGACTATTGTCGTCTGTTTTGCTGTCTGCCGGTTACTTTAAAATTAAAGTGTAACAATACCAAATTTAGTGACACAGAGGCCTTTCTGATATTTAATCTTCATCAGTGTGTCTAAACCCCAAAGTTTTTTTGAAACCGAAACGGATGTTGGACAAGACCCGGCAAACACAGCACATCCCCCACCGAGCACACACCGACCGACGTAGCTCATGAGACAGGTCAACTGGAGGCATCAGGCAAGAGACGCCTACCAGGGATCTTATAGGCGTCCGCCACCGAGCCAACATCAGCAAACATGGCCCACACTCCACGGATGTCCCGGGCATCAGGAAGGAGATGCCCAAAGTAGCGAGGCTTGCAAAATTTATAATATTACAAAAAGTGGCAACCAACTCCGCTAAGATACATGTCCCACCTGACAAGTCAGTCTTAGTTTTATGAAAAAATAGAAATTTATACTGCAAAAATTAAAGATATAATATACTTATTTAAATCAGTACTTGAGTACTGACGTCAACACCGTCCGAAATATGAACCTCAGCACTAAGGAACTGACACTGAGTTGATGATACCCTCGGGGACGAACGAATCATCCACCAGCAGAGATACTGACCCAGTGGTTGCAATTAAAGTGTAACTATACCAAATTTAGTGACACAGAGGCCTTTCTGATATTTAATCTTCATCATTGTGTCTAAACCCCAAAGTTTTGAAACCGAAACGGATGTTGGATTAGACCCGGCAAACACAGCACATCCCCCTCCGAGCACACACCAACCGACGTAGCTCATGAGACAGGTCAACTGGTGGCATCCGACAAGAGACACCTACCAGGGAACTTATAGGCGTTCCCCACCGAGCCAACATCAGCAAACATGGCCCACACTCCACAGAAGTTCCGGGCATCAGGAATGAGATGCCCAAAGTAGTGAGGCTTGCAAAATTTATAATATTACAAAAAGTGGCAACCAACTCCGCTAATAGGCCTTTCTGATATTTAATCTTCATCAGTGTGTCTAAACCCCAAAGTTTTGAAACCGAAACGGATGGTGGACAAAACCCGGCAAACACAGCACATCCCCCACCGAGCACCCACCGACTAACGTAGCTCATGAGACAGGTCAACTGGAGGCATCAGGCAAGACACGCCTACCAGGGATCTTATAGGCGTCCGCCACCGAGCCAACATCAGCAAACATAGCCCAAACTCTACGGATGTCCCGGTCATCAGGAAGGAGATGCCCAAAGTAGCGAGGCTTGCAAAATTTATAATATTACAAAAAGTGGCAACCAACTCCGCTAAGATACATGTCCCACCTGACAAGTCAGTCTTAGTTTTATGAAAAAATAGAAATTTATACTGCAAAAATTAAAGATATAATACAGTACTTGAGTACTGACGTCAACACCGTCCGAAATATCAACCTCAGCACTAAGGAACTGAAACTGAGCTGATGATACCCTCGGGGTCGAACGAATCATCCACCAGCAGAGATACCGACCCAGTGGTTGCAATTAAAGTGTAGCTATACCAAATTTAGTGACACAGAGGCCTTTCTGATATTTAATCTTCATCAGTGTGTCTAAACCCCAAAGTTTTGAAACCGAAACGGATGTTGTACAAGACCCGGCAAACACAGCACACCCCCCTCCGAGCACACACCGACCGACGTAGCTTAAAAGTAATGTTTTGCGAACAGTGTGGACCCACATCAGACTGCTCCACACTGTTTGCCTGTATGCAAAAAATATTTTTAAAAAGTTTGAAAAAAGATTCAGCAGACGACATAAGCAGACGACATTTCCAGATGTAGTTTTTTCTCGGCGTCTTTAGGGTTAATTATGGATAAGTACTTGCGTTATAAATGACGAAAAGGTTAAAACACTAAAATTAGGCTTACCGTTTAATAAGGAAAAGATACCAATAGTTTTGATAAAAAATGTTAGAAACTTTTGCAAATCCAAAGGCTTCTCATAGGGCCTCCGTGGCCTAGTGGGTAAGAGTGCTATCTCCTAATCATTAGGTCGCTCCCGCAGTTGTTCGAGCCTAAGAGTGCTATCTCTTAATCATTTGGTCGCTCCCGCAGTTGTTAGAGCCTAAGAGTGCTATCTTTTAATCATTAGGTCGCTCCCGCAGTTGTTAGAGCCTAAGAGTGATATCTCTTAATCATTAGGTCGCTCCCGCAGTTGTTAGAGCCTAAGAGTGCTATCTCTTAATCATTTGGTCGCTCCCGTAGTTGTTAGAGCCTAAGAGTGATATCTCTTAATCATTTGGTCGCTCCCGTAGTTGTTAGAGCCTAAGAGTGCTATCTCTTAATCATTAGGTCGCTCCCGCAGTTGTTAGAGCCTAAGAGTGCTATCACTTAATCATTTGGTCGCTCCCGTAGTTGTTAGAGCCTAAGAGTGCTATCTCTTAATCATTTGGTCGCTCCCGCAGTTGTTAGAGCCTAAGAGTGCTATCTCTTAATCATTTGGTCGCTCCCGTAGTTGTTAGAGCCTAAGAGTGCTATCTCTTAATCAATAGGTAGCTCCCGCAGTTGTTAGAGCCTAAGAGTGCTATCTCTTAATCATTAGGTCGCTCCCGCAGTTGTTAGAGCCTAAGAGTGTTATCTCTTAATCATTTGGTCACTCCCGTAGTTGTTAGAGCCTAAGAGCGCGATCTCTTAATCTTTATGTCGCTCCCACAGTTGTTAGAGCCTAAGAGCGCTATCTCTTTAATCATTAGGTCGCTCCAGCAGATTTTAGAGCTTTGCTCTGATCACATTATTATAAGACTAGAGTTCTGGTGCCCTGGTTTTCGCCTATCTTTGATTAATGATCGGCTCAAAATAAATGTTGCAGTCCTGAAAGGGCCGTAAAACTAAAACCTTAAGAAAAGCTGCATCCATTTTTACCGGCAAAAGTACCATAGTATTAAAATTGTTTCTGCTAAAACATTTAAGATTTGACCATTTACAAGCTCGTTAATAGACTTTTGGATGAGTCTTTAAACGAGGTTCCGTCTGCATATTGCCTTAGATGTTGGTGGGGCTTAAAACTCAAACACTCACTCACTTGAAGAGGCACATCAGACACAATTTTTGTTGTACGGCAGCTCCAAGAAAAGTATCTGGCGGCCAACTGGAGACTCTACATGGCATTGTAGACCTGGAGAAGGCATTTGATCGAGTGCCTCGGAAAGTCATCTGGTGGGCACTAAGAAAATTTAGTGGACGAGTGGATTGTGCGACTGGTTCAAGGGATGTATGCTAATGCTCGGAGCCTTGTCCGTGTTGGTGATGGTTTCAGTGAAGAATTCTAAGTGAAGGTGGGTGTTCATCAAGGCTCTGTTCTCAGCCCACTGCTTTTCATCATTGTGCTTGAAGCCTTGTCATGCGAGTTCGGCTCTGGAGTTCCCTGAGAGGACCTGTATGCTGATGACCTTGTCAACATGTTGAATCCCATGAGGAATGTGGAAGGAGGCTCTTAACTTGGAAAGACGCAATGGAGGGGAAAAGGCTGAGAGTGAATGCAGGAAAGACAAAGATCATGATATGTGGTTCAGGTCTGGACCTCGCACCGGCCCCGATAACTCAGTTGGCAGAGTGTCCGCTCCGGGGAACGGGAGGTCACAGGTTCGATCCCGGGCTGTGACATACCAAAGTCGTTAAGAATGGTACTAGCTGCTCCTCGCTTGGCACTCAGATTTACGGAGTAGAGCTAGGACTGGTCGACCCAGTGTCAGGATAATGTGACTGGGTGTGGTATCATGTAATTTGTCTGGGACATGATACTTCAGTGAGGCAGTACTATAAAAGTGAGCATTGAGCTCCCTGTTGCAACCATACACCGTCGTGATATGACTGAAAAATTGTTGAAAGCGACGTTAAACCCGAATTCACACACACACACACACACACACACACACACAGGTCTGGACCTCCTGCATGTCGCACTGGAGTGGGCAGCAACAGTATCTTTTGTAATGGTTGCAAGTTCTGGGTGCACAAGAAATGCAGTGATTGTGGACCCTGATTACAGGTGTACACGGTGCCAAGGAACTGCATGACCCTTAGATGGCAGATCACAGAGGGAAGTCAAAATCGGATCCGACAAGCTGGAGGTTGTAGCTTCCTTTTGCTACCAAGGTGATATGCTCTCGGCAGCGGGTGGTTGCCACCTTTCAACCACATCACGTGTGAAATTCAAGGAGTTGCTACCAGTTCTCTCTTCCCGCCACCTCTCGTTCAAGACACTTGGCCGTGTGTACAGCTCTTGTGTGCGGAGCGCAATGCTCCATGCCAGTGAGACATGGCCATTGACAAAGCCAAACCTCCAACTTCTTCAGCGGAATGACTAGGCAATGATCAGACAGATCTGCAATGTCAAGCCACAGGACGCTGTCACCATCAGGTCCAATGAATTACTTGAGCGTCTTGGCATTGAGGACCTGGACCTCATCCTGAAAGAGAGAAGGCTCCGCAGGTATGGACATGTGGAACGCTCCAATGGTGCAGTCAAGACTGCCTGTGACGTACAGGTAGGTAGAAAGCGGGGGCTTTGAAGGCCAAGATGATCTGGAAGCAAGAGATTGCAGAGATGGATGCTCTCTGCTATCGATCCTCATGAAAGACAAGCCTGGAGATCTGGTGTAAGATCTGTCATGCTTGCAGCAAGCCAGCTACCTGGAAGGGGGCCCATATATGTGGACGTTGCCCCTGAGCCTGCACGTTAATCAAAAATCCGTTGATGGCGATGACTCACAAGCTCGTTAAACTAAAGGTGATCTTAAAGACTGCACCCTAGGTAATAACAGTGCTATATTAATCCTAAGAATTGGGATGGTAATGCCTAATCAAACAGTGCAGACTCAGATCACACTGCTGATTAGTGTCCACCGTTTTTGGATTCCGTGCTGGATCGTAAAACAAATTTGTTAAAACTTTAGGAGAGTTACAACAAGTTATCAAGGTGTCTGAACGTTTAGGATATTTCCATTACTCATCACAAAAGCAGTTTCTGGTTATATAATGCTGTCAGTCTTGTTGCCAAATAAAGCATGTAAGGGCCATCCATGGCCTAGTGAATAGGAGTACTCGCACTTAAACTTGCGGAATATACTGTCGCAAAATTTTGACGTTATTCTTAATTAGAAATGAGGTTTAACATCCCGAGTCAGTACATGTAATCTAGTAATGTGTTTTGTAGAAAGTCAACAACGGCTTTTTTTCAGCATGAGGCTTACTTTCATGTGTTGTAATTAAGGGGTTGTTTCTGTGTTTTATATTACAGAGTCTGGAACACCAACAAACTTTTCATCAGCCGACAAAGAGAAAGAAGCTCAACCAAACCTGCCATTAGCAATGGACCAGCTACTAGGTATTAAATAGAGATTCTGGCATTACTTAGTGTTCATGTATATTGAATTAATAACCAAGCTGTGGAAAGGTATAAAATGTGAGGCTTAGTGGAACATTTTATCCTAGTTTAATAATTTTATAATACATGAGCAGAATTGCAAGATTCCTTTTTATCAAGTGACATTTTAAACGCATTTTATTTACTTTTTTTCCAAACTGTCAATATTCCACTATTAGTATATTAGTCGCAGATAGAATTGACTGGGTGAAGCTATCATTTGCACCTGCCTTCGGAATGATCTATTAATAAAAAGGTATAGCAAGTCACCCGATTGTGTGAGTTCAACTGTAACACAAACAAAACGTATATGGCAATTTGGTCGGCTTGCAGAAAGCATGCAAAAGGCACTCTACCGAATCTTCTGGTGGACTCAGCGAATATGACATATATTGACAACACCTGAATAGCTCCACTTAGTCAATTTTATCTGCGACTACTATAAACGCGTCATCTTTAAGGACGTCGTACGTATTACGGGAGTGAGTGACGTTTCTTATTATTGTTTATAGCCCTGCTTTGAACAGGTAGGGCTATACTGGATTTGCCTTGTCCTTCCGAAATTGCGTGATTCCGTTATTCCGTGAGTGCAAAATTAAAATGCATTTTGCATAATAAGTTGAACGTTTGTGGTCCTACTTCAATAAGACTTACACATGTACTGCACTTGCTTTCTAAGGTGAGTGAGGTGTACTGGCAGAAAAGGGGACAAGGGCAAATAACTCTTGGAGTAATGTAGCTTTTCTAAGTTTGCCATTGTTAAAAATTTTCGTAACAGATTTCTCAGGAAATATGGAAACTTTGTATAAACATGGACAATGACCCAGATGTATATTGTATACCGGAATAGGGGTCAAAGTTTCGTAACTCTTTTGAGTTATGTCCCTTGATATTTGTTCAAAAATAAAAAAAAAATCATTTTGCTTAATAATTTGTATGTTGG
The DNA here is from genome assembly GCA_963580285.1 of Lucinisca nassula. Lineage (NCBI taxonomy): Eukaryota > Metazoa > Mollusca > Bivalvia > Lucinida > Lucinidae > Lucinisca > Lucinisca nassula. The sequence goes on along the minus strand of OY757015.1, from coordinate 5,747,424 downwards.
TTGTCCAACCTAAATGAAACTTTTACTACATTTGGACTAAAAGGCAAAGAAAGTGTAATAGCAGAATAGTTGCCAAAGGCCTATAATTCTTGAAGTTGTGTCCCTTGGAACGTTTTCAAATTTTGCCACAATTGAAATTTTTCATAACAGATTTCTCAGGAACAATAAAAGGTAGAAAGCTGAAATTTTGTATAAACATGGACATTGACTTGGTGTATCCTGTATACCTGGTCCATTACTCTTTGGGTTGTGTTTCTCGATACGTTTTCACAAATCAAAATGCATTTCTATGTTTGTGGTCCTACTCGAATGAAACATATACCACACTTGGACTATAAGGTAAGGAACGTGCAGCAGCAAAAGATAGGCCAAGAGCCTATAACTCTTGGTGTTTGATCCCTTGGTAGGTTTTTAAATTTTGCCGTTCTTGAAAATTTTGTAACTGATTTCTCGAAACTAGGAAAGGTATAAGGCTGAAACTTTCTATAAACATGGACAATGACTTGGTGTATCGAGTTTACCAGAAAAGAGGGTCAGTCCATAACTCTTTAAGTATGCCCTTTGATATGTTTTAAAAAACTTATAATGCATTTTGCTTAAAAACTTATGTTTGTGGACCTACTTGAATGAAACTTATATCAACCTTGGATTATAAGGTAAGGAAGGTGGAGTAAAAGAATAGTGGCCAAGAGCCCATAACTCTTGGAGTAATGTCCCTTGGTGTGTTTTCAAATTTGGCCATTCTTAAAAATTTTCCCAACAGATTCTCAGGAACTATGAACGGTAGAAAGCTGAAAGTTTGTATAAACATGGACAATGATTTGATGTATCTTGTATACCGGAAAAGGGATTAAGGATTCATAACTCTGAGTTTTGTCCCTTGATAGGTTTTCAAAAATTAAAATATATTTTGCTTAATGACTTATATTTTTGTGGTCCGACTTGAATTAAACTTATACCGCACTTGCTTTGTCTCCAAGGTATGGAAGGTGTAATAGCAGAACAGTGACAAAGGGCCCATAACTCTTGGACTTATGTCCCTTTGTAGGTTTTCAGATTTTGCCAATCTTGAAAACCTTGTAGTAGATTTCTCGGGATCTATGAAAGCTAGAAAGCTGGAACTTTGTATAAACATGGACATCATGAATGACTTGGTGTATCGTGCATACAGGAAAAGGGGTCAATGGTCTGTAACTCCTTGAGTTAGTCCCTTGCTAGGTTTTCAGAAATGAAAATGCATTTTGCTTAAAAACGTTTAAAATCATGGTCTTACTTCAATGAAATTATGTCTCCCCCGAAAATTTTTTTTTCGGAGAGACATATTGTTTTTCCCCCAGGCGTCTGTCTGTCTGTCTGTCTGTCCGTCTGTCTGTCTGTCACACATTCGTGTCAGCTCTGTTACTTGAAAACCGTTAGAGCTATCTTCACGAAACTTCGTATAAATATTAATCAGCATTAGACGACGTGCATTGCGCAAGAACTATAACTCTCGCATTTATAGTTTTTGAATTATCTCCCTTGGAAGTTTGTTGGTATGTATATATGTATGGGCAAATCGTCTCCGGTCAATAACTTATTTATTTTTTGATGGATTTTAAAATTACTTGGCAGAAATATTAACAACCATAAGACGATGTGTGGTGCGCATGAGGCAGGTCGGTACCTCAAAGGTCAAGGTCATTCTTAGAGGTCAAAGGTAAAAAAGGGGCCTTTTTTCGTATTTGGTCAATAACTTTCTTATTGTGAAACAGATTTTAAAATTACTTGGCATAATTATTAACAACCATAAGACGATGGGTGGTGCGCATGAGGCATGTCCGTACCTCAAAGGTCAAGGTCATACTTAGAGGTCAAAGGTCAAAAAAAGGGCCTTTTTTCGTATTTGGTCAATAACTTTCTAATTCTTTGATGGATTTTAAAATTACTTGGCATAATTATTAACAACCATGAGGCGATGTGTGGTACACATGAGGCAGGTCGGTACCTCAAAGGTCAAGGTCATACTTAGAGGTCAAAGGTCAAAAAGCGGGCCTTTTTTCTTATTTGGTCAATAACTTTCTTATTTTGAGATGGATTTTGAAATCACTTGGCAGAAATGTTAACCAATATAAGGCGATGTGTTGCGCGCATGACCCAGGTTGGTACCTCAAAGGTCAGGGTCATACTTAGAGGTCAAAGGTAAAAAAGGGGCCTTTTTTCGGGTTTCGTCAATTACTTGCTTATTTTTAAATAGAATTTGAAGTTACTTGGCAAACATGTTAACTATCATGGGACGATGTGTTGCATGCATGATTCAGTTTGGTTCCTAAAATGTCAAGGTCATACATAGAGGTCAAAGGTAAAAAAGGGGCCTTTTTTCGTGTTTGGTCAATAACTTTCTTATTTTTTGATGGATTTTGAAATTGCTAGGCACCATGAGATGATGTGTTGCACGTATGACCCAGTTTGGTACCTGAAAGGTCAGGTCATACATAGAGGTTAAAGGTAAAAAAACCGGCCTTTTTTGTGTTCTGTCAATAACTTTCTTATTATGCCCCCAACTTTGAAAAAGTTGGAGGGGCATATTGGTTCTGGTTCGTTCGTCCGTCCGTTACGCTTTTGATGCATAGCATAACTGAAGAACCGTGTATGCTAGGGTTTTGAAATTTCATATATAGATTCCTCATGGAAAATTAGCTGACCCGTATTTTTTTTCTCGTCCGGATTATGTCCCCTTCAAGAGTTATTGCCCTTTGAAATTTTTTTAATAAAATCTTGTCAGCAAGATATCTCAAAAACTATTGGAGCTAGAGCCTTGATAGTTGGTGAATATATTGGTGGTGATGAGTAGATGAACTGATTAACTTTTGACAAAATTCCGAAAAATACTTTGTGAGTTTTGGCCCTTTGTCATTTTGGTAATTTGTGCCCATTGTTATGTATGCTAAAAGTGATGCATAGCATAACTTTAGAACCGTGTATGCTAGGGTTTTAAAATTTCATATATGGATTCCTCATGGAAAATTAGCTGACGCGTATTTTTTTTCTCGTCCTGATTATGCCCCTTTCAAGAGTTATTGCCCTTTGAAATTTTTTTTATAAAATCTTGTCAGCAAGATATCTCAAAAACTATTGGAGCTAGAGCCTTGAAAGTTGGTGAATAGATTGTTGGAGATGAGAAGATGAACTGATTAACTTTTGACAAAATTCCGAAAAATACTTTGTGAGTTATGGCCCTTTGTCATTTTGGTAATTTGTGCCCATTTTAATGTATGCTAAAAGTGATGCATCGCATAACTTTAGAACTGTGTATGCTATAGTTTTGAAATTTCATAAATGCATTTCTGATGGAAAATAAGCTGACGCTTATTTTTTTTCTCGTCAGGATTATGCCCCTTTCAAGAGTTATTGCCCTTTGAAATTAAAAAAAAAAAAAAAAAACTTGTCAGCAAGATATCTCAAAAACTGTTGGAGCTAGAGCCTTGAAAGTTGGTGAATATATTTGTGGTGATGAGTATATGAACTGATTAACTTTTGACAAAATTCCGAAAAATACTTTGTGAGTTATGGCCCTTTGTCATTTTGGTTATGTGTGCCCATTGTAATGAATGCTAAAAGTGATGCATAGCATAACTTTAGAACTGTGTATGCTATGGTTTTGAAATTTCATATATGCATTCCTAATGGAAAATAAGCTGACGTGTATTTTTTTCTCATCCGGATTATGCCCCTTTCAAGAGTTATTGCCCTTTGAATTTTTTTTAATAAAATCTTGTCAGCAAGATATCTCAAAAACAATTGAAGCTAGAGCCTTGAAAGTTGGTGAATATATTGGTGGTGATGAGTAGATGAACTGATTAACTTTTGACTAAATTCCGAAAAATACTTTGTGAGTTATGGCCCTTTGTCATTTTGGTAATTTGTGCCCATTGTAATAAATACATGCATGCATACATCGCTACCCTACTCTGCCCTACCCCACGCTTCCCCACTCAAACCCACCCACCCACCCCACCATACCACACTACACCCCACCCCACCCAACCCAACCATGCCCCACCCTACAACACCCCACCACACCCTGCCCCACCCCACACACACATGCATGCAGTCATGCACAAATTCTTTGTTGGATAGGAATATTTTTTTTGTCATTTTCTTCATAAACACATAACACAGAAATTATACCCGTACACAAAAGTTGATAGTGGGTGGTGATATGCCATTTGTCCTGTACATACATAAATACATGCATGCATATATTCCTACCCTACCCCACACCACCCCACCCCACCACATGACACCCTACCCCACAACACCCCGCCCCAATACAACACACCTCAACCCGGCCCACTCCAAATACACATGCATGCATGCACACACACACATGCATTTACACCCAAACATGCATGCTAATACACAATCACTCATTTATGCTTGCACACTCACATACAAACACACATGCATGCATGCACACACACACACTGATGCTTGCATGCATACATGCAGGTACTCACACATGCATGCATGCATATACACAAATATGCATGCATGCACACTTATGGACTCGCACAATGTCATGCACACACACACATGCAGGCACCCCACCCCACCGACCCCACCACATGACACCCTACCCCACAACACCCCACCCCACGACAACCCACCTCAACCCGGCCCACAACACTTACACATGCATGCATGCACACACACATGCATTTACACTCAAACGTGTATGCTCATACACAATCACTCATTTATGCATGCACACCCACATACAAATGCACATGCATGCATGCACACACACACACTGATGCTTGCATGCATACATGCAGGTACTCACACATGCACGCACACTAATGGACTCACACAGGCACACACACACATGCATGCACATGCAGGCATGCACACTTATGCACTTACACATGCACACACACACATGCATGCACATGAAGGCATGCACTCACACATTAATGCGTGCCATAAGAAAACATGCATGCACACATGCACTCAGGTGCGACATAGCCTTCGGCAGAATTCTTGTTGTATGTTTTTGAGTCTTTAACAATATTTGTTGAATATTTTGCCATCTAGGGACAAGCAAAGGTTGGGGGCATTGTGTTTTATAAACACCATTTCTAGTTTTAGATGGATTTTGAAATTAATTGGCAGAAATGTTAACCACCATGAGACCATGTGTTGTGTGCATGACCCAAGTTGGTACCTCAAATGTCAAGGACAAAAGGTCAAAGGTTTTTTCAGTGTTCAGTCAATAACTTTCTTCTTCCTGGATAGATTGTGAAATTTCTTGGCAGAAATGTTAACCATCATGAGACGATGTGGTGCACGCTAGACCCAGGTCGGTACCTCCAAGATCAAGGTCAAACTAAGAGGTCAGAGGTAAAAAAAAAGTTTTTTTTTTTTTTGTGTCCAGTCATTAACTTTTTATTTCTGGATGGAACTTATAAAGTAACCATGCATAAATGTTCACCGTCATTAGACCATGAGTCATGTGCAAGACCAAGGTCCATACCTTTAATGTCAAGGTCATACCTAGAGGTCAAAGGTAAAAAAAAGGACAGTCAATAACTTCCTTATTCTTTGATGGATTATGAAATTGCTTGGCAGAAATGTTAACCATCATGAGACGATGTGTTGTACCACAAAGGTCAAGGCTATACTTAGAGGTCAAAGGTGAAAAAGTGTTTTTTTTTGTTTATGGCCAATAACTTTTTTATTTTTGTATGAACATTTTTAAAGTTACTATGCAGAAATGTTCATCTTCATTAGATGATGTGTTGCACACAAGACCCAGCTCAATACCTCCAATGTCAAGGTTATACTTAGCAGTCAAAAACGGGGGAGACATCTGTGTTTTTGTAGAAAAACAAATTCTAGTTTATACTACACTTGGTCTCCAAGGTAAGGAAGGTGTAGTAGCAGAGACTAGTGACAAAAACGCCCATTACTCATGAAATAATGCCCCTTGGTATGTTTTCAAGCATGAATTCTAGATATTACAGTACTATGTGTCTTTCTTCTCTAATGGTGCTGAAGCGGGACTATTCACCTTATTATACCCCCGGCATACGAAGTATGTCAGGGGGTATATAGTTTTCGTCTTTCCGTCCGTTCGTTGGTTCGTTCGTATGTTCGTTTGTTCGTTCGTTCGTTCGTACGTTCGTTCGTCAATCTTTACGTCAAAGTTTTGTGTTAAACCTTTTTGATTGCTAATATCTCGGTAACCACAGGTTGGATTCTCTTCATATTTGGTACAGGATATCTCTATACCATTAACTTTCATATGGAATATCTAAGCCCCTGGGTCAAGCCCCTGGGTGGGTTGTCTGTCTGCCTGTGTGTTCATCTACTTTTACGTCAAAGTTTTGTGTTAAACCTTTGTCATTGCTGATATCTCTGTAACCACATGTTAGATTCTCTTCATATTTGGTAAAGGATATCTCTATACCATTATCTTTCATATGGAATATCTAAGCCCCTGGGTCAAGCCCCTGGGTGGGTTGTCTGTCTGTCCATCTGTCTGTTCATCTACTTTTACGTCAAAGTTTTGTGTTAAACCTTTTTCATTGCTGATATCTCTGTAACCACATGTTACATTCTCTTCATATTTGGTAAAGGATATGTCTATACCATTACCTTTCATATGGAATATCTAAGCCCCTGGGTCAAGCCCCTGGGTGGGTTGTCTGTCTGTCCGTCTGTCTGTCTGTTCATCTACTTTTACTTCAAAGTTTTGTGTTAAACCTTTTTCATTGCTTATATCTCTGTAACCACATGTTAGATTCTCTTCATATTTGGTAAAGGATATCTCTATACCATTATCTTTCATATGGAATATCTAAGCCCCTGGGTCAAGCCCCTGGGTGGGCTGTCTGTCTGTCTGTTCATCTAATTTTACGTCAAAGTTTTGTGTTAAACCTTTGTCATTGCTGATATCTCTGTATCCACATGTTAGATTCTCTTCATGCTTGGTAAAGGATATCTCTATAGCATTACCTTTCATATGGAATATCTAAGTCTCTGGGTCAAGCCTCTTGGTCAAGCCCCTGGGTGGGCTGTCTGTCTGTCTGTTCATCTACTTTTACGTCAAAGTTTTGTGTTAAACCTTTTTCATGGTTGATATCTCTGTAACCACATGTTGGATTCTCTTCATGTTTGATAAATGATTTGCTGATGCCTGTCCCTTCCCCCACCCATGGTGACCTTGACCTCAATGGCACAGACTTAGAAATTTTACATTTGGTTAAAGTTTTATGTTGAAGTTTATAGATGCCTGTATGTTCTATTTGATGCCCTCACTCCCTTAGTCCATTTAGAAATTTTATGTTTGGTTTAGCTTTTACAAGCACATTTATAGATTCTTATAGCTTCTTGACTTCACTCATATTACATACAAGCTCGAAAGATATATCAGAGGGTGATGCTGGCCGGGGGTATACGTGACCCACTGGTCACTTTCTCTAGTTTGCATTATCTGCTGGTTCCTAGTCTGAAGGTTATCAGTGCTGGAAAAACCGGTAACAAGACCCCCCTGAACTTGAAAGTTCAGTGGGGTCTGGTTACCTGTTTTTCCAATATTGTCATCGTGCAAGCTGGGGGCCTGCAAATTATGCAAATATGGTGAATAGTCAGATTCTTTGGCAGCTCTAGTTTCAATTTGTTTCACGTAAACAAGTCTGTGAAATGAAAACCCCCCAAAACCCCACTTTTTATAGAGAAAACTGGTCTTTACAAGGGTATACCTTATTTTTCTTATTTCTACTCTAAGACATAGGTTGTGGGTACTCGTTAGAACCGCCTCAATGAGGCGGTTCTAACAAGTACCCAAAAAGTATGTTTGCAGTAGAAATAAGATTAATACCACAAATTTTCTTCAGAAAAGAAGCCATTTTGGAGTTGTTTAGTTTGTTTGTTTGAATTCTTAATGGTGCTGAAGCGGGACTATAGTCAGATTCTCTGAAAGCTCTAGTTTCAATTTGTATCTATTTTAGTCTTGAATACTGGTTTACATCGACGAACTCTGGGTGATAACTTCGACCAACGACTGAAGGTGACGCAATCCAACTTCATAACGACAGCAGATAACAGATTCATCTTTGCCTGTGGATTTTGGGACAAAAGTTTTCGGCTATTCTCAACTGACTCAGGTAGAAAATTTAACCGCAGAATAACCCTGGATTCCCTGTTTTTCAAAGAGCCATTGGCTATTCAAACACTTGTTTATGGCCAAAACATTATTTTATTTTTGGCAAATGCAATATCGAATACATTAGTATCCCCTCCCCCACACGCACTTCCCCCCATAAGGTTTTGGAGGAATAGATTGGGCTGCGTGATACTTCCACACAGGGCTGAAACTTACTTTCCATGAGTAATGGTAAACCTCTTAGAGGGTCTAAGGCTGCCCAGACAAAGTGGTGCCAGTCGGGGCATCCCTACATTTAAACCATTTTTGTTGGTTTGGATGGCAGGGCTTGAGATGTCATTTCAGCTCAGTGCCTGGTAAAAGTCCCACAAAATTGGAAGCCATTTCTACAAACAGATCCAAATAGCTTGGACTGCCACGTAAAACCACAATTCAAATACAACTGCAATTACTACTTATATTTTTTGCACCAAAATTGTTAGTATATTTAACTCATTATATGGCCAAAATTTTTAAAATGTGAATATTTTGACAAACACTTTGAACAACAAGGACCTTCTGTCAAGGATTGCAGAAAAGTTTCAAGCTTATGTTCGTTATATTATAAGTTGTTTTTATTCTACACTGGGGTCATGCTCATTTCCATTATAAGAGTAATCACTATTTCCTTCATTCCTACTCCTGTTATCCTCCACAGTCTATGTATAAAGAACAAATTAAAAGAATTGTTAATCTTAAAAAGTGCCGTCTTACAACTATGAAAGGAATTAAGGATTTTACAAGAGTGACCATTTATTGGAAATGTATGAAATGAACCTCTGGCGAGTTTTATATAAACTTCAATTGAAATGACTGCAAGTGAAAGATTCTTTTTATCATAAGCAGATTTTAAATGAGATTTTTTTGGTGATGAACTTCAAATAATTTCAATTGAAACTTAGGGGTGTCACAGACTGTGTCATGAAGCTACCCATCATTAGACGTTATATGATAAACCTGGTGGTTGTGTTATCCTATTGAAAACCAACAAAAACAATAACATGTAATTTAAAGTTTATTTTTCTTCTTCAGGCAAAATCTTGCAAGTTGTATATGGACATTTTGACGTTGTGACATGTATTACTCGCTCTGAGTGTAACTTGAACCAAGACTGCTACGTCATAACTGGATCAAAAGATTGCACAGTCCTTGTGTGGATGTTTACATCACGTAATCAAGCAATCATTGGAGACAATGGTAGTAAGTAATTTACTCTTAAGGCTGAATATTCTTGCATAAAACTCTTGTTAGTTAGCAAGTAAAATAATCTGATAAAGAAACAGGTTTCGCACTTTTTAGCTCACCAGAGCCGAAGGCTCCATGGATTCTTATAGTATAGGTAGTGGTCCATGGTCATATGCGTATGTGTCTGCTTCGCCAACATTTTCAAACAATATCTCCTCTGAAACTACTTAGCCACTTGAAACCAAATTATATGTGGATCGTCTATGAGAAGTGGGAATGAAAGTTTGTTCATGAGGACTGGGTCACATTACCAGTATGGCCGCCATACACATATATTTTCTTCTCAAGAATCAAATGGCCGATGACCTTGAAACTTGGTATGCAGCATCATGGACTCGTGCCCTACCAAGTTTGTTCAAATGATGACCTTTAATAGACCTTGTCCTGTTTTACGTCAAGATCAAACTTGGTGCCTGATGCTCTGTCTCTGGTCGGGCTCATCGGAGTCTAACTGTTGGTTTTCTTTTGCTCCAGCATTTCAGTGGTTTCTTGCTGTCGAGTCCTCACCGTTGTTTCACCTCTGTGGTTCTTTGATTTCTGTGTTCACGGAGATGTTGCACTGATGAGTTAGGAGGCCTTCATGCGGACTGAACAAATTATTTGTCTAAATCGCGACGGAAGTAAGGGCGAGGATTGTGGCCACGTAAAATCGATTTAAGCCCCCCAGTGGAAATCTTCCACTGACCGTTCCAAGGCGGCTCTTCTGTGGCGATTTATTTATGTTGTTGTTTGTTACTTACTGTGTGTATCACTTGTGTTCTTTTATTTTGGATGGCCATACGGCCATTTTGTGGGAAAGTAACTGTCCTTATGGCCTTCCTTTGTTTAGGTTTCCATTATGGTCTGGTCGCTTAATGTTTGTATTTCTTTCCCTTTGGTGTCTTTTATGGGTGGAGTAAGTTAATTGTATCAATTCCTGATCTTTGTTTTACTTCTACTTTGGTCACTTTAACATTTGTATGGAAAAAAGGCAAAACATTGTTTGTTTTTTTTTGTAATTGCATGGTAGGTTTTTGCATCAGAAATGATATTTGCAATCAGCTGAATAGAAGTTTATCCATTCCAAAGGTCAAGGTCATTTACCAACATTTGTCCCGGATGGCTCAGATTCATTATATTTATCTTCTTATTCACTTAAACTGTTGGGTTGATTGAAACCAAATTACATGGAAATCCTCTTTGGGAAGTGGGGAACGAAAGTTTGTAAGTGCTGGGTCATATGACCAATATTGCCGCCATGCCCATTTATGGTAAAAACCTTTAAAAGATTTCTTCTCAGGAAACAAATGGCAGATGACCTTGAAATTTGGTATGTAGCATCGGGCACCCAGGCCCTACCAAATTTGTTCAAATGATGACCTTTGGTTCACCTTGACCTGTTTTACTCCAAGGTAAAATTTGGTCACTTAGACATTTGTATGGAAAAGGTAAGACAGTGGATTTTACCGATTGCATGGTAGCCTGTTGTTGTTACATGACCCAGATGGGCACCATGTCTGTATATGGTATAAACCACATGACTTTTGGTGGGCATAGGGGCCAATGGGCCTCTTGTTTCTAAATTGGATTTGTTTTACATCCATTGCTTTATAAATATCAAATTTGAAATAGGAGTAATTAATAGAATGTATATCACATGCACTTTGATAGACTTGCAGGATCCGTTTGCATCTGAATTTGATACATTTGGCTCCTATTAATGATTTACTCAGCATAGTAATAAATATGTTGACGGAAAGAAAACTTGCTGGCACCTTGTTGTAAGCACTGTCTACAGTTCTGAATAAAAGAGGAAGAAACAAAGTGTTTTAGTGATAACACCACTAAAAATATTGAATTACAGGAAGCAAAACATACTTCTTATTTAATGGTTATAACCATGTAGTCTTTGCTTCCAACAGTGTAAAAACCAAATCAAACGCCATGCATTATCAACATTTGTTGATATTTATTCTTAAACCACATTTAGGTGAGGTTATTAAAAAAAAAACAAAAAAACGACGTCGTGACTGTAACATCCGAGACGGGCCAAGGCCCTTTCGGTGAGTATCATAAATTAAAAGACTCTCAGTTATGTGATAGATGTATTCTTCAGATGATAACAATGTAACTATGGAACAGTAACTAACGTCATAAGCGACGTAACGTAATTGACATCACAATTGGATCGATTACTAGATCTATCAAATGATAGACTGATCGCAGGATATTACATCTCTCCTTTTCTTTTAAAAGACAGTTTATTTCTGCGAATCTTAACAACTGTTGAATAAGGATTGCAAGGAGTCAGTATTACAATTTGTTCCTATTTGAGTTAGTTTGCAATATGAAACAATAATGCAGTCTAAGATAAGCCAAACAGTAAATGTTCATTAACTTGTCACTTATGTCTCTGATCCCATTTCTTTAACGCATTTTTCTTCCCGGTATTGCTAGAACGTAGTGTAAGGTCTGCAGCATCTTCTGTTGCCTCTTTGCCTCTCTTGGCATCTCCTATTTCATCTATTGACATCTTCTATTGTCTCTCTTGGCATCTTCTATTTCCTCTCTTGGCATCTTCTGTTGCCTCTTTTAGGCATATTCTACTGCCTCTTGGCATCTTCTATTGCCTCTTGGCATGTTCTCTTGCCTCTTGGCTTCTTCTATTGCCATTGACATCTTCTATTTCCTCTCTTGACATCTTCTGTTGCCTCTTTTAGGCATATTCTACTGCCTCTTGGCATCTTCTATTGCCTCTTGGCATCTTCAGTTGCCTCTTGGCATCTTCTATTGCCTCTCTTGGCATCTTCTATTGCCTCTCTTGGCATCTTCAGTTGCCTCTTGGCATCTTCTATTGCCTCTTGGCATCTTCAGTTGCCTCTTGGCATCTTCAGTTGCCTCTTGGCATCTTCTATTGCCTCTCTTGGCATCTTCTATTGCCTCTTGGCATCTTCTATTGCCTCTCTTGGCATCTTCAGTTGCCTCTTGGCATCTTCTATTGCCTCTCTTGGCATCTTCTATTGTTTCTTTTTTTCTCCAGGCTGTTTGACAATATGTCATTAATATTTTCATCTTCATTCTCTCTTTCTCTGCTTTAAACCATATTCTTCTTTCCTCCTATCCCCTTTTCCTTTTATCCTCATCGCCAATGTAACATCCGAGACGGGCCAAGGCCCTTTCAGTGAGTATCATTAATTAAAAGACTCTCAGTTATGTGATAGATGTATTCTTCAGATGATAACAATGTAACTATGGAACAGTAACTAACGTCATAAGCGACGTAACGTAATTGACATCACAATTGGATCGATTACTAGATCTATCAAATGATAGACTGATCGCAGGATATTACAGTGACTGAAACGTTCCCACGTTGAAATTTCATTGCATATCATGTTCACAAAATAGATCCGGCTAAAGTAATTTATTTCCAGACTAAGAGGAAAAATTTCTTCATAGATAGAGTAAAACACCAAGTTTAAGTCCAGTAGAAATTATGGTAGTCTTTGTTATGCATGTAATATTCTGACATAGTGAATAAAAACATGAGCTTTCAGGTTAACTGTTCGTTTAGCTGGCAACATTTTCCATCACGTGAACAAGTCTGTGAAATGAAGACCCCCTTATACCCCACATCATACAGAGAAAACTGGGGTTTACGAGGGTATACATTATTTTTCTTATTTATGCTCCAAAACATAGGTCATGGGTATTCGTTAGAACCGCCTCAATGAGGCGGTTCTAACGAGCACCCATAACCTATGTTTGCAGTATTTATAAGAAAAGTATCACGGATTTTATCAGAAAAGTAGCTATTTTGTAGATGTGAAAAAAATCACTTTATCGCACGGGTGTGTTATCGTAATGCGAAGTGAACTTAAGACATAGTCGGATGTCTCCAACTAGTTACGACACTTATTATGTCTCCATTCAGTTGCGTTTCAATTCAGTAAAATTGTAAGGTCAGGGAGGTTAGAAAGCCTGTGTCTCTCATAAATATTAAAACGTATATCTGTCTTAATGGTTCAGTTGGATACACATTTGACTGATAGTTTCCACCCCCAGCAGATCCATTGAGACTGATCATGAACTAGTTTATATGGCCCTGCCCTCCCTCATGCACAGTTGGTAGTTTCTGGCAAAAGAATGTGCGTGTACTGATTAACCACTCGATGTGGTCCGTTATGTCGTCTGCTATATCTTCCTGCCAACCTTTCAAACATATTTTTTCAAACAGTTTGGACGCTGTGCGGACTGCTCCCTGTTGAGCAGGTCTGGCTCTTCACTGTTTGCAACAATGGCATGTAAGGTAACCAGTGGGCAATAAAGCAGAGTACAAGTATTGTTATTGCATCTTAAGGGTTAAATGAATAGATTCCTGTAATTTACTTCTTATGGCTACAACTTCAGAGCAGGTAACTCGTTGCAAAAATATTTCCATTCAATTTGAGTCTACCCTGAGAAAGATTTTTCTCCTTTAGAGGAATGGGAACACCTGGTAAATTTTTCAACCATTTTGCAAAGGGATACAACTTTCGGGACATCCTGATTGCTTTTCTATAAGCCCTGTCCAACTTAAAAAGGGGGTCAACTCTTACAGGCAGAATGTACATGGGAGACAAAAATACTTTAGCAGGATTTGCCTCCTCTAACTGTGATTCCCTACCTCTTATTCTTTTCGTTAATAGTGATCTGTTTCGTGAGGGGATCAATATAAAGAAAGAAAAAAAAAAATCGTATCAAGAAAATTATTGCAAAAAATATGTTTGGTATATTCATAACCTGTTTTTATCATTTTTTCAGGCATAGACCATCCTACAGCTAAATCAACGTTGACAGGCCATAATACAGAAGTTACGTGTGTGTCAGTGTTAGCTGAATTGGGAATGGTTGTAAGTGGCTCACAAGGTATGTTCTCTCTTTCTTTCTATAAAGCCTCCATAGTGTAATGGTTCAGCTACTACTAATACACAAGTGCTCCAGACATTTAGCAGACTCTTGAAAACAAGATCTTGTTTCCATATGACCTTTATTGTTGCTGTGATTTCAATTTAAAAGTCTCATACGCTTTCTCTCTCGCACTCCCTGGATTATAGCGGAATGGATAAGATTTATATTCCTGTTTTTTTTTCTACTTTCTCTCACTCTGTAAGTGCATTAGGGTAAGTTTCTCTCTCTAACTCGCTGGTTGTTCATGGATCAGTGTAAGATTTTCTTTAGTTAAGGTGAATGGGTGAAGCACTGGTGTCCTGTGACTTGCATCACTGGGGCGTCCAGCTGAAATTGGCTTACAACTTGGCAAGGCCTCTTGTCCTTGCAGCAGGTAAGGGTAGAGAGGGGTGTTGTTATTACTATAGGGATCAACCATGGTTTTTCATGCATTAACATTTGCCGGATCCCGAGGAAGCTGTTTGAACATGAGGCCGCTAGGCCGAATGTTCAAATATCTTCCGAGGGATCCGGCAAATGTTAATGCAATGAAATAACCATGGATGATCGTTATTCTTGCATAACTTACGAATCCGACAGCAAATTTTGACGAAAATGCCCAAAAGCTCCATATAAATTCCATATAAACTCTTCAAATGCGACAGGCAAACCAAAATGGCGGCCAGTTCAGAATGTTGTTTACAATGACGTTGTCATGCAGTGACGTCATCAAAGAACTCTAAAACGCTACGTTCAGGGTGATAACGTTACGTCGCTCAACGTAACGTGAACAAAGCAAGGCCCGTCTTGTGATATCAAAAGTTCAAAATCCATGTTCAAACAGCACGCGAATTTCATGATTTGAACATGGTTTTGCTGTTTGAGTACGGCTTTCGGTCCATTTGACAACGGCTTCAAACAGCCATGCGCATAGGTTTGTATGCAAGAATTCAGTTTTAACCCTTATCTTGCTGTTCACAACAACCCCTATCTTTGCAAACAGTGTAGATCCAGATCAGATGGCTTCTGAAGAAGCCATCTGATCAGGATCTACAATGTTTGACATTCAGTTTATGAATTTGTAGCAATAAATAAGATCAAGTAATTTGATTGGTTGATAGACAGAAATGGGTGTGGCTTAAATGAATATTCAGCAAGATAAGGGTTAACACTTCCATTAATTTTCCTCTATCTCCCCTTTCCTTCACTGTCATCTCCTCTACTGTATCACTGAGATTTCTATTCTCTGGGAGACAACACAAAATGACCACCAAGGGTTGATGTGTTATCTTCATTTCCAGTTTGTTAAATCCCACCACAATCAACTATTCTCTCTCAAGTTGTGATTGGATCAAAGTAAAACTCTCTCGCTCTCTCTCTCTGTTTGTGAATCAGTGTTAGATTCTCTTTCCCTCTATTTGTAAGTGGGTCAGGGTAAGATATCTCAGTTTCTTGTTGTAAAGGAATCATGGTAAGAAATCTTTCTTTCCCTTTCTCTCTCACTCTCTTTCTCTTTACTACAGTCACCCATCGCTGTCTTTGTATTGCGCACAGAAGACACTTAATGTGTATCACATGTCATATTCTTGGCAATATGCGATAAAACTGAGTGTTTAAAGATGCTGGAATATCTAATTGACAATATTTTTTCGGAGTTCAGTGGCAGAATATTTCAGCAAACAATTGGCATACCATTGGGTACTAATTGTGCACCGTTTCTTGCCGACTTGTTCTTGTACTTGTATGAGGCGGAGTTTGTACAAGGTCTCCTCAAAGCAGGCAAGAAACACCTTGCACAACAAATCAGTTTCACCTACAAATATATAGATGATTAATTTTCTCTGAAAAATGCTAAATTCGCAAAGTACTTGGAATTCATCTATCCACGTGAACTTGAAATAAAGGAAACAACAGAGACTGCAACCTCCTCCTCATACTTGGATTGTTATCTCTATATTGACAATGGGAAGCATACTACTAGACTACTAGGCTGTACGGTAAATGAGATGACTTCAATTTTCCCGTTGTTAACATTTCCTTACTGAGCAGTAATATCCCGTCTGCACCAGCACACGGAGTTAACGTTTCACAGTTAATCTGTATTTCCAGAATTATTTCTGATGTGTTCACGGAAATGTTGCACTGATGAGTTTGGGGTCCTTCATGCGGGCTGAGCAGGTTATTTGTCTTGGTCGCGACGGAAGTAAGGGTGAGGATTGTGGCCACGTAAAATCGATTTAAGCCCCCCAGTGGAATTCGTTTCCGCTGACCGTTCCAAGCCTCCGTGGTGCAGTGGTTACACTACTCGCCTTGTAAACCAGGGATCGCAGGATCGATCCCGGGCTTCTCCAGACTTTCGGATGTGTCTTTAAACCGAGGTCCCGTCTCCGTATGACCTTAGCTGTTGGTGGGACGTAAAACTAAATTCACTCACTCACTGACCGTTCCAAGGCGGCTCTTCTGTGGCGGTTTATTTTTGTTATGGTTTTTCTTTGGGCGTTTGTGTCTTTTGTGTTGTTTTGTTTTGGATAGCCTTTTGGCCATTATACGGGAAAGTAACTGTCCTTTTGGCTTTTCGCTGTTGGTTTTTCCGTTGGGGTCTGTTGCTTCGTGTTCGGTTTATTTCCCTTTGGTGTCTCTGATTGGTGCTGTGGGTTAATTATATCAATTCCTGATAATTGCCTCTACTTCTATTTTGCTAATGGAAAGCCATAGGAAGACTTCCAAAATTACGGACATACCCTCCTTGGCATGTACTCCTTTTCTTTGTTCAGGCCGATAGGCGTGGTGGGCGAAGCTTGCTTACCAAGTAATACTTACTATCCTAGGACGCCTGATTACACTCTTTTGGAGTCCATGTCTGTTGGTATGAACATTCATATTTGCCATTTGTCTATGGATTAATGATTTTGGATTAATGCTTTGGAACTACGGCCTAAACTACCTGTTAAAACTTAGCAGACAATGAAAACAAAATAACAAGTCGAAGTGTTAGTATATGGGCCCCGTCAAGGGATTTTGGTACTTATCGCCTATACAAGCAGGAAAGGTTCAGGCGAACTTGCGCATCCGCTCAGTCTCGCCAGAACCTTCGCTGCTCGCTCATACAATCAGTGAATCAAGAGGAACCTTCAGACAGAAAGCCATATCCCTGGCCCCTCTGAATGGCTGGGTATGCGCAGTTAAAATTTGTCATGACAGAATGCTCAAAGACACAAATTCGCTTGGCGGGGCTAATATTATTAAGCTTGTACACAGTAGGAAAAAAAAAGTGAAAAACAAAACATGGTGGTAAACATTTTGTTTGAAGTGGCACATATGACTAACAGCTTGTTTGAAGCTTTCAAGATTTGCCAGACTAGGAGTTTGTTTCACTGAACCACTGCTTTGGGAAAAATGCGTATTTGTAGTGGTTATTTCGAGCGTAAAATGGGGTTTAGCAGAGTCTAACTGTTGGTCTTCTTTTGCTCCAGCATTTCGGTGGTTTCTTGCTGTCAAATCCTCACCCTTGTTTCAACTCTGTGGTTTAGTGATATTTTAGTTCACGGAGATATGTAACTGTCCTTATGGCCTTCCTTTGTTTAGGTTTCCATTATGGTCTGGTCGCTTAATGTTTGTATTTCTTTCCCTTTGGTGTCTTTTATGGGTGGAGTAAGTTAATTGTATCAATTCCTGATCTTTGTTTTACTTCTACTTTATGTAGGTGTAGGCTTTCATTTACTGCTGGGCTGCAAACACTGTTTTGGGGGCTGATATATCTTCTATTCAGGTATTGTGATAAGCCAAGTGGTCAGATATCTGAAGATTGCAGGGCACTGCATGAATTCGAAAATTGCAGAGAAGAGAGCAACCCTATGCGTCCACTGCTATAACAGGGAAGACACAACAGAGAGATAGACAGGAGAAATTCTCTGTCTGTTAGTCTATCTACCTATTGGCCATAAATAGTGAGCACTGATCAATGGAAAACATGGCCCAGTTATTCAAAGCATTCTTAGCTTAACCAGCTCGTTATGGTGAAATTGTTAACTGTTCTTGCAAGTGCAATCACATATATACTGCTATTTTGTTGAAAAGAACAAGAGCAGCGTTTGCATTAGCATGTTTCAGCAAAAATATAAACATATTCTGCATACCAGATGTTAAATGTTTTGCTAAATATTTTAACAATATGTAACTAACGACTAGTTTTGAACTACTGGCCTCAGATATTGACATTGAAGTAGGAGTAAAACAAAGTACAGGAAATCCAGGACAGAATTTAAGAAAAAAGAGTGGGAAGGAATATAAGAATCTTATGTGTGTGAGGGTCGGATTGAAAATTCCGTCCGGAGTTTCACTGTCCGGCATCACGAGGTTTGCAGAGTGATGCTGGACAGTGATCCCGAGGGATGGATTTTTCCGTCTGTCTCTCTTGCCCATGTAGGATTCTTTTTCTTGTATACCTTCCATTTCTTAGCGCAGATTTTAAAGCTGCAGTCACTTCCGTTACTGACGTCAGCCATATTGTAACGACACTACTGTGATGTTTGGTGACGTCACATAACGTGCTGTTATGCAGCCTTAATGATGGCGCATATGTTGTATTCCACCAGTGCATTCATCAAACAAGCGAGAATATTCAATTTAGGGTAAGAACACCAGGATAACCCTTTTATAGATCATATTAGAACAGAATTTCTATCCCAAGCTAAAACTATAATTTCTTCATCTAGTGTGCAAGAATGTCCTTTCTACACAAGGTATCTCCCTTTTGGTAAATTTGCTTAGTAAATTTTTATGTCCCCGGTAGCGATAGCGGGGACATATTGTTTTTGCCCTGTCTGTTTGTTGGTTTGTTGGTTTGTACGTGGACAACTTTAACGTTGGCCATAACTTTTGAACCGTTTGAGATAGAGCTTTCATATTTGGCCTGAAGGTTCCTTGTGACAAGACCTTCATAGTCATGCAAAAAAATTTGACCTTGACCTTGACCTTTGACCTACTTAAAAGAAAAAATAACATTGGTCATAACTTATGAACCTCTTGAGATACAGCCTTCATATTTAGCATGTATGTTCTTTGTGGCAAAAGCTTTACATTCATGCAAAAAAATTCGACCTGTGACCTTGACCTTGACCTTTGACCTACTTAAAACAAAAAAAAATAACATTTTGGTCATAACTTTCAAACCGTTTGAGATAGAGCCTTCATACTTTGCATGTTGCTTCGTTGTGACAAGAGCTTTACATTCACACAAAAAATTACGCGTCGTTAAAGACGAAATCATCATCATCATCACACAAAAAATTTTGACCTGTGACATTGACCTTGACCTTTGACCTACATAAAAGAAAAAGTTAACATTGGTCATAACTTTTGAACCGTTTGAGATACAGCCTTCATATTTAGCATGTATGTTCCTTGTGACAAAAGCTTAACATTCATGTAAAAAATTTTGACATGTGACCTTGACCTTTGACCTACTTAGAATAAAGAATAACATTTTTTTCATAACTTTTGAATGGTTTGAGATAGAGCCTTCATATTTTGCATTTAGGTTCCTTGTGACAAGAGCTTTACATTCACACAAAAAATTTTGACCTGTGACCTTGACCTACATAAAGAAAAATTTAACATTGGTCATAACTTTTGAACCGTTTGAGATACAGCCTTCATATTAAGCATGTATGTTCCTTGTGACAAACGCTTTACATTCATGCAAAATTTTGACCGGTGACCTTGACCTTTGACCCACTTAAAAATATAAACATTTTTGGTCATAACTTTCGAACCATTTGGGATAGAGCTTTCATATTTGGCATGTAAGTTCCCTGTTATTAGAGCTTTTCATACATGTAAAATGTTTGGACCAAGTCCTTGACTTTTGACCTACTTAAAAGAAAAAATAAAATTGTTCATAACTTTTGAACAGTTTAAGATAGAGCCTTAATATTTGGCATGTAGGTTCCTTGTGACAATAGCTTTACATTCATGCAATTTTTTTTGACCTGTGACCTTGACCTTCTTTAAAGAAAAAATATTATTGTTCATAACTTTTGAACCATTTAAGATAGAGCTTTCGTATTTGGCATGTAAGTTTCTTGTGTCCAGGGCTTCCCACACAAACAAAAATCTTGAACTGTGAGCAACTTTGAATAAAAAATGACCATGCCCGGGGACATGTTCGTGTTTCACAAACACATCTTGTTTCTATATAAACTTAAAGCTAATACAACATTAACTTATGTCTGTTCTATTACAGGTGGTCCTTGCCTTGTGCACACTTTAAGTGGTGATTTGCTGCGGTCACTGGATCCACCCGAGGGCACCCTTATGACAGCTAATCTCATCAACATGTCAAGGGAGACATTTGTAATCGTAAAGTTTGATGAGGGAGTCATCTGCAACTTCTCCATCAATGGTCGTCTCCAGAAACATATCAAACATAAAGACACAATTCAGGTAAAAAATGTCATATTTGCTTTAATTTACACTCATGCTCTTATATGTGTACTCCTGTACTTTTTAACTTACCTAAGCCAAAGGCTCAAGGTGAACTATTGTAATCAGTCACCGTGCGTCGTCATCTGTCCATCTGTCTGTCTGTCCATCTGATCACAGTTTCTTTAAACGACATCTCCGAAACCACTTAACAGATTTTGACCGAACTTGACAGAAATGATCTTTCTGTGGTCTTCCTTCAAAGTTGCTCAAGGAATCCTTGCAGAACTCTGGCAACGAAAAGGGGAAAATAAGAGAAAACCTTTAATATCTTCTTGTCTAACACAAGATGTCCCAGGTCTTCAATATTTTTGGTATAATGATTTATCTAGTGGACCTCTACCAAGATTGTTCAAATTATAGTCCTGTGACCCCAGGTTTAACATAGTCTTAAATAAGGAAAACTTTTAAAAATCAACTTGTCCAAAACCAGAAGGTCCATGCTTTTGTTATTTGGCACACAGCTTTGTCTAGTGGACCTCTACCAAGATTGTTCTAGTTATAGCCCTACTTGTCCAAAGCCAGAAGGTCCATGCTTTTGATATTTGGTACACAGCTTTGTCTAGTGGACCTCTACCAAGATTGTTCCAGTTATAGCCCTGGTGCCAAAATGGCCCCACCCCAGGGCCCACGTGTTTTACATAGATTTTAATATGGAAAAAATTTAAACATCTTCACGTCTGAAACCAGAAGGCCCAGGCCTTTGATATTTGGTACACAGCTTTGTCCAGTAGACCTATACTAGGAATGTTCAAATTATAGTCCTGGGACCAAACAATTGCCCTGCCGAGGAGCCCCAATATGTTACATAGAGTTTATAGGGAAAACCTTTAAAAAGCGTCTGAAACAAGAAGGGACAGGACTTTGATATTTGGTACAAAGCTTCATCCAGTGAACCTCTATCAAGATCGGTCAATTTACAACCCTGGGGTCCCAGATGGCCCCATACAGGGGCCCACATGTTTAACATAGAGTTATATAGTGGAAACATTAAAATTCTTCTTGTCTGAAACCTGAAGGTCCATGCCTTTGATAATTGGTGCACTTCTACCAGGCTTGTTAAATGATGGCCCTGGGGTCAAAAGTTGGCCCCGCCCCAGATTCCACTTGTTTTACATATTTCTACATGGAAACTCTAGTGGACCTCAACCAGGATTTGGGGAAAACCTTAAAAATGCTTCTCCTCTGACACAAGAAGTCACAGGCCTTTGATATTTGGTACAAAGCTTTCAGACTCTAACTGTTGTTTTTCTTTTGCGCCAGCATTTCAGGGGTTTCTTGCTGTCATGTCCTCACCGTAGTTTCATCTCTGTGGTTGTTTAATTTTTGTGTTCTGGAGATGTTGCACTGATGAAATAGGAGGCATTCATGCGGGCTGAACAAATTATTTGTCTAATTTGCGTCAGAAGTAAGGGCCAGGATTGCAGCTGCGTAAAACCAATTTAAGCAACCCCCCACCCCAGTGGAATTCATTTAACTGACCGTTCAAAGGTGGTTCTTCTGTTGTGGTTTATTTTTGTTATGGTTTGTCTTTTGAGTGTGTGTTTCGCTTATGTTATTTTGTTTTGGATAGCCAATTGGCCATTTTGTTGGAAAGTAACTGTCCTTTTGGCTTTCCTCACTATGGTTGTTTCATCCACCTCCCCCACCCCCCGCCCCACCTCCCCTCCCCCCAATCGGGCCTTGAAGAAATAGAAGGGCTGCATGATGCTTCCACACAGAGCAGAAACCCATCGCACACGAGTACTGGTAAACCACATAGAGGATCTAAGCCTGCCAAGGCAAAGCTGTGCGAGTCGGGCCGTCAGTGTTTATAAACCCTATTGGTTTCATCGGGTGACAGGGCTTGAGATGTCATTTCATCTCAATGTCAGGTAAAACTCCCGCAAAATTGGAAGCAGTGTCTCCTAAATGGCCTATACAGTTTTGACGGGGCGTTAAACCTCAAATAATACAAAACTGGTTGTTTCATGTCTGTGTTTCTTTCCCTTTGGTGTCACTGATGGGAGCTGTGGATTAATTGTATCGATCCCAGCTCACTTAGATTGTTCAAATTATAACCCTTGGGCCAAAAAGGCCCCACCCAAGGGTCACTTACTTTGCATAGACCAATATAGGGAAATAATAATCTTCTTGTCTGTACCAGACAACACAGGCCTTTGATATTTGGCATATAGTTCCATCTAGTGAATCTCTTCCAAGAATGTTCAAATTATAGCCCTCTGGCTAAACTCTTTAACATGAAGTTGAAACAATCCTACTTGTGAGACTTCAATATTAACAAATATGTAAATCTGTTAGCTCAGGTGAGCGAGATAGGACCATCATGGTCCTCTTGTTTCAAGGTGTATATTTGACATCTTTTAATTAGTGCAGTTTATATTTTACTTTTGGTCCTTTGAGGTCAGCGTGAATATTCTGAGAAATCAGAAATAAATAATTGGTTTAGACTCATATTCTAGACAGGTTTTTTAATTATTTGGACCCAATTTTGATTTATATCAGTCTTTGAATCGACTGCCTGTTCGAAACTCGCAAAATTGCAGTATGTTTCCTCTGGCTTTCTTTGCCGGATCATTACAGGGTCACTGATGAGGCTTTATTAGCCAAACTACGTAGTATGACCCATCTTCTTTCTTATGAATATTTTCATTGCTCTTAAAGGATCTCATTTTAGATTTTTATTTTAATTATGAAAACAAATATTTTGAAAATTTACCCACCAAATATTGAATATTTTCGGATAAAAATTCTGGTATTTTTAAATAATTCTGCACAAAACATAGATAAGTGGTATCGCTAGAACTGCCTCGGCTGGCGAGGCAGTTCTAACAAGTTCCCACAATCCATGTTTTTGAGCAGAATTAAAAATTAAAAAAACAATGTTTACCCCTGTAAACCCAAGTTTCACTACATAAAAGTGGGTTTTAAGGGGTCAGAATAATATAGGCATGTTTGCATCATGAATACATAAAATGCCTAAGTACAGTTGTGCTCTTCCCCCCCCTCCCCCCCCCCCCCCCCCCCCGCCCATTGGGGCTTGAAGAAATATATGGGCTGCATGATGCTTCCATGCAGAGCTGAAACCAACCGCACACGAGTAATGGTAAACCGCTTTAGAGGATCTAAGCCTGCCCAGGCAAAGTCGTGCGAGGCGGTCCATCCATGCTTATAAACCATCTTGGTTTGAGATGTCATTTCATCTCAGTGTTGGGTAAAAGTCCCACAGAATTGGAAGCAACATCTCCAAAATGACCTATACAGTGTTGACGGGGATGTTAAACCACAAATCAAACAAACAAATTTTACTCTTGTTACGTCATTACAGTAGTGATTGGCTAAATGCACTTTTCGGCAATCTATATAGAATTTACCAGATTCATGCCTTTTAATATCAAGTTAATCGGGCAAGACTTCAAGAATGCTTGTGCAATGCTAAGGCTTGTTGAGCAGTACTACACACATTCTCACAGCCGAGCCTGATTAAGTTGATATCAAATGACGTGAAACTGTTGTTCTATTTATCAGTTTAGCCCATTGTACACTCTTAAATTGTCAAATTATGATCATTTGCCGATTGTCCTCAGTGTGTTACAACATTTCGGCATGCAATTATCCATATATTTAGTATCAGCTGACCATAATTTTTTCGGGGCATATTTTTTTGCACTGTCTGTCGGTTTGTTTGTCTCTCTGTCCTTCACAAAAACTTTAACCGGCATAAAAATTGGCTCCCACGGGGGGCATTGGTCTCTTACAGTGACAGTCCTTGTTTCTCAAGTAATTTTTTCCAGTAAGTATAACATTTTGCCAATATTTCCAGTAATCGGTTCATTCATCAACATGCAATATCACGTTGACCTAATAAAACTAACTTGTCCTGAGATAGCATATCTTAACGATGCAATTAATTTAAGGGGTAACTTATAAATGGACAGATAATTCCACAAGGCCTTTGTTCAAACTGTCAAAAATTTTGGTTTTACATTATTCATCAGCATTTCAAAGTGGAAAAAAAAACATTTTTGCCGAAAATGGCATTATGCATTGCAGATCTATCTAAGCATTGCAGATCTACTTGATAAGTAGTGGATAACCTTGTGTACTAAAAATCCTATGACCACACATGTAATAACACTTTGGCAGGATTAAGTAAGGTCATGACGACGTCCATGTCAACCATGCATTTTTGCGGAAGAAAATGTAAAAGGACGGGTTTCCTAAGGGGTGTTTTTGGCCTCCTAACGATTTTGTTTATTTCTGGCTTATTGTTAGCATACATATGCCTAATTATTTGGAACATATGTGGTTTTGGTATTTAAGCAGTTTTTTCTGAGTTACAGGCTCTTTAAAGTGGGTGGGGTAACTCCACAAGTTTTGACATGTATTTTGTGTCTCATTTAAAGGTAGAAAAATAGTACCATACATGACACGTTATTATATAAAATTACAGGGGAAGGTCTAACTCTATGTTTTGTCACAAGTTTATTCACCAAAATTCACTTTTGGGGGGAAAAATATGGTTTAAGGAACCTTGTGTCATTTTTTAGTTTTTTTAACAGTAAAGTTCTGTTTTTTTCTTATATCTTCGGTATACATTAACCTATAGTGGTGAAACTCCTACCATGCAAGCATACTGATTAGGTAATATAACTCAAATGATCATTTGAGATGTTGACCTATATTTCACGGTTGAATGAACATTCTTATTTCCTGTTAATGGGTTAGATTTTTGTTTCCATCAGTTCAAGAGTTTAGATAATTCTGGCTTTTGGATAAACTGACGATGGGTTTAAACATATTTAAATAAAACGAAAAAACAATGGAAATGTGTAAAAAGTACACAGATGCCCAAGCCTTTTTGGCTTAGCTAATATGCATGCATGACCCCTGGGGACACATTGTACATGTATGTGTCATTGAATATGTATTAGCATCAGATATAATGTTCGTGGGTGGGTATCTCAATATTTTGGATGTTGATGATATGAACTTGGCAGGGCAGGGGGCTGGGGTATGATTGTGTGGGTCTCAAGACACATGTCATTGAATGTGTCTAACCATAAACAACAGCAAATAAAAAAGGTTGAAATCTAAAAAATCAACATATTTAATTGTTGAATCAAGTTAATCTATTGAAGAATCGCTTTCATCGTCTTTTTGTGCAGCATCTGTAAGACTATTCATATTTTGTGACTTGAATGACAGTTCTCGCTCTGACTTCGGCTGATGGCGGCAAAAACCTAGATACCACAACACGGAAGCGATATGGGCACAGCAGCCAACTACCCTGGCACCATTCTTGCACTTGCAGTACCACCCTTTTATGGGTTCGAGACCAGGACCATACTCAATCCATAGATGGTATGATCCAGACGAAGTGTGCCTTGATTTTATCCTCCTCCTTGTGAATCATTATCTCATACTGACCAGCTTCAGTAGTGTGTTCGTCTGTATACGAATCAGCCTGTTTTAATTGGTATATGCCCATGTTCATGTCTCTCAGCTCTGATTCTGTTAATTGTGGGAAGTCTTCGAGGTTGGCATCATCAATAGCTTTCCATGGAGGCTTTACACGACTGTCCCAACCCTTTTTCTCTACCTTGTCTTTTAAGTTTGTTTGGTAACTTGGCAAGTTGTAGCATACGTTTTGCAAGAACCTCATCAGATTCAGAATTCTTAACAAGAACAGGCCTAAATGCATTTAACAAAGAACATACGATTCTGACATAGTCACCAATGCAAGGTATGTGGGAGTTTGGCATTACATTTGAAAGTGCCTTCCATTTTTTGATTCGGCCATTGGCAGACTCAACCACCCACCTTACCTTGGTGACTAATCGAGTTTCGTTTGCCTCCTGTGTAGATAATTACATTATCATAAGATGTATCTTCAAAGTAAGGCAACATCTTAAATGAATAGTGGAAACATATAAGCAGATAAAGGGTCTCCTTTTCTAATACCTGAAATACAGAGATAGAACTGTGTTAAAGAACCTCGGTTTTAAGGCCATCAGCCAAAGTCAGTAAAAAATCGTTGAAGTCACAGTATATGAACAGTGTCACAGATGCTGTTCAAAAAGAGGCAACAGCTCAAGTTCAGGTGACGATGAAAGCTATGCTTTTGTAGATTAATTTGATTCAATATGCGCAAAGCATGTCAGAATACAGTTGTGAACAACCATTTTCAAATGTATATCCCTGTGCCTTCATGTAGGTGTACCACATTCATTTTAGATGTGCTATTGAAGTGGGATTATTAAAGATATTCAAGCAGACCTTTCTTATATCTCTGCATGCCAAAGGAAGGAGTGAGTGAGGCATATATATTTTTTCGATGTGATGTTATGTTCGTATGTGCGTACTATGTCACACATTATTACGTTCATAACCAGGTTCATGTTTAGGTGCACATTTATGTCTGCATTTCTCCTGCAGCTCATAACTGTTTAGCATGTTTATGGTCACTGATTCTGTAATGTGTGGGGCTATTTGATTGGACCAAAGAAAATGTGAAAAAAATATGTATCTCAGAAACTGTTCAGATTCCAACCTTTTTTATTTGATGTTGTTTATGGTCAGCTGCATTCAATGACATACACAATAATGCCCCAGGCCCCTGCCCTGCCCATTTCATATCATCAAAATCCAAATATCTTAGAAAATATTGAGATACCCATCCTGAACATATATATCTGATGCTAGTGTGTCTCCCAGGGGTCATGCAGCTATATTGGCAAAGTCAAACAGGCGGGGGCATCTGTGTATTTTGGACACATTTCTATTGTTTTTTTGTTGTTGTTTTTTTCGTTTTATTTAAATATGTTTAAACTCATCGCCTGTTTATCCAAATGCCAGAAATATCTAAACTCTTGAACTGATGGAAACAATAATCTTACCTATAAACATGAATTTAGAATGTTCATTCAACTGTGAAATATAGTGCAACATCTCAAATGATCCTTTGAGTTATACTTTCTCATCAGTATGCTTGCATGGTAGGTGTTTCACCACAATAGGTTAATGTATACCGAAGATATAAGAAAAAAAAAGAACTTTACTGTTAAAAAATCTCAAAAATGACACAAGGTTCCTTAAACCATATTTTTCCCCCAAAAAGTGAATTTTGGTGAATAAACTTTTGACAAAACATAGAGTTAGACCTTCCCCTTTAATTTTATATAATAACGTGTCATGTATGGCACTATTTTTCTACCTACAAATGAGACACAAAATACATGTCAAAACTGTGTGGGGTTACCCCACCCACTTTAAAGAGCCCGTAACTCAGAAAAAACTGCTTAAATACCAAAACCACATATGTTCCAAATAATTAGGCATATGTATGCTAACAATAAGCCAGAAATAAACAAAATCGTTAGGAGGCCAAAAACACCCCTTAGGGAGACCCGTCCTTTTAAGGTGATAAATCCAATTTAAAGTGGTCATATGCTAAACCGAATCTTACACTCGCGGTCATTTCATATGAAATTCATGAAACTCGCCGACGGCTCGTTTAATAAATTTCATAAGAAATGACCACTCGTGTAAGATCCTCTGTTTATGTGTATTTAAATATTTATGAAGATTACAAATTTTATCCTCACTTGAATTAAGTAAAGAAAGATTTTTATATTTGCTGGCTTTATTTTGGTCTTCCAGGCAATGTGCTTGAGTCGTGATGGTCAATATATGATGATTGGAGGCAACAGTGGTGTTGTCGAGGTCTGGAGATCACATGACCTGACTTTACTCTACACATATCCTCAGTGTGATAGTGCAATATGTTCTATCTGTCTGTCACATGACCACAAGTAAGTATTTGATTTGTTCAATTCTGTATGAGGAGCCTCCCGTGGTGTAGTGGTTATGCTACTCACCTTGTAATCCAGGGATCGCAGGATCGATACCGGGCTTCTCCAGACTTTCAGATGAGTCTTTAAACCCAGGTCCCGTCTCTGTATGACCTTAGCTGTTGTTGAGACGTAAAAATTCAAACACCCAAACACTCAGTTCTGTATGGCTGTCATACTGATGTTTCTGTTCATAATAGTACCAGTAAATTTATTATGGGTGTTACATGTATGGTTGACTGTCAGATTAAGAATGATAAAACATTTGACCATTTTGGAAGAAAGAAACTTTCCATTTGGGTTTCTGCTTCTGGTGTTTTGATCGTGGTATCTTTGGTTTTAAGGTTGTTCTTTCCCATTGATGTCTTTGAAGAAAAATATTAGGAAGTTATCAATTCCTGATCAAAGCCTTCCTTTCGATCTACTTATTAGGGCCCCTCACAGTAGTGTGGGTGTCCTGTAGTAATCACCCTCTCAGTCCATCAGTCAGTCAATCAGTCTGTGTGTAACACCTTGACCAAAAAAAAAAAAAGCTCAGTCATAACTTCAAAAGCTTTTACCGTACTCTCATGACATTTCACACACATACTTACCATCACAAGACATAATTCTGACAAAGGGCCATAACTATATTGCTTTTGTCCGCATGTCTTTCATGCCTTGCGTAGTTGGTAAAAGATGTATACTCTAAAAGGAAACAGCATGTTAAAGTAGACAAAGAAGTCCTGTATGAAACAGTTTCCCCGCTCCCCCAAGACGGTGAATCGAAAAGGGGATACATGTATGCAAAATGTTGATTTTGGGAGGAAAATTGGTGGTTGTATGGTCGGAAATTTCGTTTTTCTGCGACACTTCAACGGAGCTATAACACAGATATTGCAACCATTAAACAATCGGTTTACCTCACCAAATGACAGTTTTGCAATACAATTGTCCCCCATTCTAATGTACTTATTTAGCTGTGTGGTTAAAAATGGAAAAGCCTGTCAGCGGCATAAAACCTAATGCCAGCCAAAAGAAATGTGATGTTATTTTATGACATTGAGTTTCCTACAGTAAATCGCAATGTAACGCGATGCCTGATTGGATAATGTGAAAACTTGGTGTCACAAAATTTTCACATTATCCAATCAGACATCCCGTTAAATATGCAAGTGCATAAGGATTCCCCTTCGGCATTTCACCTCTGTGTTCGTCTGTGTTTTGAAATCGGGCATGCCGGTTCTTGCAGAAACTTTAGTCCAAAATCATGAACTTGATGATAAACTGTATTCACCATATTTGCATTATTTGCTGGCTCCCAGCTTGCACATTGTCAATATTGGAAAAACAGGTAACCAGACCCCCCTGACCTTTTAAGGTCAGGGGGGTCTGGTTACCTGTTTTTCCAACACTGATAACCTTCAGACAAGGAACCAGCAGATAATCCAAATGAGAAGGCTCATGATAACTTATCCAATCTGGATCTCCACAGTTTGCATAGAAATATGTTGGTTCTGTTTTGACACTATGAGCCATCTCATCTGGTACTATACTGTTTGCATTGATATGCTTCAATACAAATCAATACACTGAAACAATTTGCCTATACAGTAAAATTCCTATATTAAGACCACCTTTGGGACTATTCAAAAGTGGTCTTAAAGACCACTTTTGAACAGTCCCAAAGGTGGTCTCTGCCCAGAGGACATTGTAGGCAGAAAACACAAAGAAAAATTCAGTCTACACTTCCAAATAAGCTTTTTATAGCAAAAATAGTCTTAATTTTAGGTGGTCTTAATAGCGGAATTTCACTGTATTTGTTTTTAGGCGACTGAAACAATTATCTAAGTGTTTGAATTATTAGAATGTTTGAGATTTTGAATTTATCATACGACATCGCATCTGAGAATGGTATAATGCCATGTATTAAATTTGGTAATCCACTAGTTGATTAAATATGCAAACTATTTAGATAGGCTCTGTTGTGTTTAACAAACAACATACTTAACATGTTCATGTATTATTGAGAAGCCTGCATGGTGTAGTGGTTAAACTACTCGCCTTGTAAACCAGGGATCGCAGGATCGATCCCGTGCTTCTACAGACTTTCGGATGAGTCTTTAAACCGAGGTCCCATATCCCTATGACCTTAGCTGTTGGTGGGACGTAAAACTCAAACACTCACTCACATATTATTGAAATTTTTAAACTTGTCGAGGAAAATGGATAAAATGCTTGGCCAAGGCTCGCATTTTATCCCTTTACCTCAACTTGTTTAATAAATTCAATGATATATGAACGCTCATACAAGTGTTACATTGTAAGATCCACTAGTTTTGTATACTATAGGTTTTATTTTATATCTTTCGGATTCTTGCTGGTTGGTCTTTTATTATCAAATTTATTAAACACATTGAGGAAAAGGAATAAAATGCGAGGGAAAGCCTCGCATTTTATCCTTTTTCCTCAACTCGTTTAATAAAATTTGTAATACATGAACACTCATGAAATATGTTCACAGTAGACGTTTTTTCATATCTTTCAGATTCTTACTGGTTGGTCTTGCTACAGGCTGTTTACTAGTGCTGAATATTGACTTCAACAAATGGCATCATGAGTATCAGGAAAAGTACTGATATTTCCCCACCCATCTTGAAGAACATGTATCAGCTGGCCATATGAAAGGAATATAACAACTTTCTAACATCAAAAATGTGTTATAGCAGCACCTCAACCTCGTTATAACACTATCGGTGGTGTCAAAATAAAAACCATGCCAGTTAAAGAATCGTGTTATATCTAAATAAAATGTGTAGATTATACAGAAGATAACCACTTTTATTCACCTTATTTGCATTATCTGCTGGTTCCTAGTCTGAATGTTAGCAGTGTTGGAAAAAAACAGGTAACCAGACCCCTCTGACCTTGAAAGGTCAGGGGGGTCTGGTTACCTGTTTTTCCAATATTGACAATGTGCAAGCTGGGAGCCAGCAAATAATGCAAATATGGTGAATATCTGCAGTCGAACTTCAGTGGCTCGAACACCTTTGGGACCAAGAAAATCTGTTTGAGACAGGGGTTGTTCGAGCCACTGGGGGCATAAATGGGCTAATTTTGGGACTAATTTTCTGTGTTCTATGATATAAGTAAATGTATGCTGTGTGTACTCATTAGAATCGCCTCAATGACGACACTATCCTAAATTTCCCCTCATTATTTCTTATATAGAGAAATTCCCTAGGAACTTAATAACATGTTCGATTCAGCCATGGTATGGTAAACGAGCCATCGGTGTTTGAGCTATCGAAATTCTACTCTATATATTTTTGGATCCATCTTTAAACGTGGTTGTATGAAAATTGGGTTTAATAGACAGTGTTAAAAAGAAGTTTTGGTGTATTGTAGGTACCCATTAGGTCTCAGTATCTGAGGCAGTTCTAATGGAGTAATTTGTATATGTTTTGAATGATAAATGATAGAAAGAATTTTCTGAAGTGCTAGGATTCCTCATTCACATTAGGGTGCATGTGGGCTAAGATAAGAATCTGATTGGTTTATACCTGATGTTTCTGATTGGCTCATACCTCATCAACGTCAGGGTGCATATGCCCCACAATAAAATCTGTGTGTGTCATATCTTTTAGCCAATCAAATTGCACAGTTTATGTCAAACCTGTTCATGCAAAAGATGTCTGGTTACAATCATATGGACAGATGACAACCCTGGTTGGAGCTTAACCCTTATCTTGCTGAATATTCATTTAAGCCATGCCCATTTCTGTCTATCAGCCAAGCAAATTACTTGATGTAATTTATTGCTACAAATTCATAGACTGAATGCCAAACAGTGTAGATCCTGATCAGATGGCTTCTGATCAGATGGCTTCTTCAGAAGCCATCTGATCTGGATCTACAGTGTTTGGAAAGATATGGGTTGTCGTGAACAGCAAGATAAGGGTTAACACTACAATTTAGTTTCTAGTCTTTTTCACATTCATGTTGAAATCATCTGAGTCATGTGATGTAAAAGTTAATACTCAGATCAGTCTGCATATGCACACAGTATGATCAAAGTCTTTGCTGTGCAGCTGTTTGAAGGCCCCTGAATAGCTTACCAGAGCCGAAAGCTCCAAGGGAGCTTATAGCATAGGCAGTGGTCCTTTGTCTGTTGTCATCATCGAAGTCTGCGTCAACATTTTTCAAACAACATTTCCTCTGAAACTACTTGGCCAATTAAAACCAAATTATATGTGGAGCCTCTTTGGGAAGGGGGAACGAAAGTTTGTTCGTGAGGACTGGGTCACATGATCAATATGGCCAACGCCATATATGGTATAAATCTTCTTTTCAGGAACCGGTTCCGATGATCTTGAAACTTGGTATGCAGCATCGGGGACTCGGGGCCCTACTAAGTTTGTTCAAATGATGACCTTTGGTTGACCTTGACTTGATCAAATTTGATCACTTAGACATTTGTATGAACAAAAAATCCAAAACAGTGAATTTTTCTGATTGCATGGTAGCTTTTGGCATCAGAAATGATATTTGCAATCAGCTGAATAGAAGTTCATCAATTCCGAAGGTCAAGGTCATTTACATACCTTTGTCCTGGGTGGCTCAGATTCAGTATTTTTATCTTCTTCACTTAAACATATATGGTAAAAACTTGCAAAAACTTCTTCTCAAGAATCAAATATCAGATGACCTTGAAACTTGGTCTGCAGCATCGGGGACTCGTGGCTTACCAAGTTTTATTCAAATGATCACCTTTAGTTGACCTTGACCTGTTTTATATCAAGGTCAAATTTGGTCATTTAGACATTCAAATTTTGTCACTTAGACATTTAAATGGAAAAAGGCACAATAGAGGATATTTCTGATTGCCTGGTAGCCAGTGCCATAAGAAATGATATTTGCAGTTAGCTGAATGGAAGTTTATCAATTCCAAAGGTCAAGGTCATTTACTTGCCTTTGTGCTGGATGCCTCAGATTCTTTTTTTAATCTAATTCTCCACTGAAACTGCTGGGCCGATGGAAACCAAATTAGATGTGGAGCCTCTATGGGTAGGGGGAATGAAATTTGTAAGGACAGGGACACATAACTAATATGGCCACCATGCTAATATATGGTAAAAAAAACTTTAAAAATTTTCTGCTCAGGAACCACATGTTCGATGACCTTGAAATTTGGTATGTAGCATTGGGGTCTCAGGTCCTACCCAATTTGTTCAAATGATGACCTTTGGTTGACCTTGACCTGTTTAATGTCAAGGTCAAATTTGGTCATCAGACATTTGTGTGGAAAAAAGGTAAGGCAATGGATTTAACTGATTGCATGGTAGCCTGTTGCATCAGAAATGTTATTTACAATCAGCTGAATGGAAGTTAATCAATTCCAAAGGTCAAAGTCATTACTGACCTTGGCCCCCGCCCATTGGGGCTGGAAGATTTAGATGGGCTGCATGATGCTTCCACGCAGAGTCTGAAACCGACTGCACACGGGTACTGGTAAACTGCTTAGAGGATCTAAGCCTGCCCAGGCAAAGTGGTGCGAGTTGGACCGTCCATGCTTATGAACCCTATTGGTTTCATTGGGTGACAGGGTTTGAGATGTCATTTCATCTCAATGTTGGGTAAAAGTCCCACAAAATTGGAAGCAAAGTCTCCAAAATGACAAATATACAGTGTTGACAGGGGCGTTAAACCTCAAACCAAACAAACAATTACTGACCTTTGTCTTGGATGTCTCAGATTCAGTATTGTCTTCTTCTCCACTCAAACTGCTGTGCTGATTGAAACCAAATTACATGAAAAGCCTCTATGGGATGAGGCAATGAACAGTTATTCGTTGGATTGTCACATGACCACGATGGGCTCCATGCCTGTATATGCATTACGCAAACACGCCTATACAAATACATTGCCACCTTTATCGCCAAAAAATGAAAATTTTATGATGAAAAATTGTGATATTTTTCTTATTTCTGCTCAAAATATAGATTGTGGGCACTCGTTAGAACCGCCTCATCGAGGCGGTTCTAACGAGTACCCACAATCTATATTTTAGAACAGAAAAAAAAAAAATAAGGTATACCCCCGTAAACCCCAGTTTTACTATAACAAAAATTGGGGTTCAAGGGGGTCAAAATTATATAGGTGTGTTTTCGTGATGGTATAAACCACAAGACCTCTGGTGAGCGTAGTGGCCCATGGGCCTCTTGTTACCATTGCAGTAACAAACCCTAGGACATAGTGCATTCTTTCATATTCCCAAAATGGTCACTTTTCTGATGAAAATTTGTGAAATTGTAATATGTTTCTTAATTCTGCTCGAAAGCTAGAGTGTGGATACTCGTTAGAACCGATTCGACGTGATGGTTCTAATGAGTACCCACAATACATATTTTAGACCAAAAAAAAATAAAATAGAGGTTTACTCCTGTAAACCCCAATTTTACTATATAAAAGTAGGGTTTGATGGGGTCAACATTGTATAGGCGTGTTTAAAGGTGCATTATTGAGCCATCTGGAAAAAATGCTTCCAAAAATAAAATACATATAGCCGGTATTTTTCTTTAAACAATACAAATGAATGCATTTTATGTAAAAATGAGAACAATTATGATGACAGGTAAACGAGTTTGAGAGGAATTCCCTAACTATGTTTCGAACACAGTTAGATCTATTTTTAGTTCGTGACAAAAATAGAATCCCCATATATGACGTTATGCGACATTCATTTTTGGCCTTGTTTGCTTAGGCCATGCCTGCATCGGAAAAAAATATGACGCTGAATACCATGCCATTAGTAACGACACTCAGAGACGATACTGTCGCCATGTATGTGTAAATCGACAGATTTATTTTTAGAACAGAAATTCCCATCACATGTTCAGAGCGAAGGGTAAACACGAATGAAAACGACCATTTTCACAAAGTTCTGAAGCTGTATTTGGCTCCAAAAGTGTACACATGACAAAGGAGTATGCATTGAAGATAAAAACCAGAAAAAAAATTGAGACCCGGTAGCTCAATAATGCACCTTTAAGGGCAAAAGTGAGTTTCAGGTGGAATTATGTGCACACTTAATTAACTGCTAGTATTAACCTGTCTAGGAAAAGTATAGTGAGATAATATATTGATATGGCTGTTAAATTTCTATCAAACCAGCAAATCGGATTAGTTTCTGAATGCATTCTATTCAGGGTCAGCACAGTTTGGGGTATCAAAAAACCAAACTGGTATCAACACTTAAGAAGTTCTATGGGAGGCACCATGATCTTGTTGATCCATACAATGTGGCCATTTCCAGAATTATTTCTGATGTGTTCGCCAATGGAAAGCCATAGGAAGACTTCCAAAATCTCGGACATACCCTTCTTGGCATTTACTCCTTTTCTTCGTTCAGGTCGATAGGCATGATGGGCTAAGCTTGCTTACCAAGTAATGCTTACTATGCTAGGACGTCTGATTACACTCTTCTGGAGTCCATGTCTGTTGGTCTGAGCATTGATATTTGCCATTCGTCTGTGGATTAATGATTTTGGATTAACGCTTTGGTACTACGACCTAAACTACTTTGTATATTTCTTAAAGGAGCATCATTCAGGGTATGTTTATCATCAAGATTACATTAGCTCATCATGAGCCTTCTCTAATTCACCATATTTGCATTATTTGCTGGCTCCCAGGTTGCACATTGTCAGTTTAGGAAAAACAGGTAACCAGAACCCCTGACCTTTCAAGGTCAGAGAGGTCTGGTTACCTGTTTTTCCTACACTGATAACCTTCAGACTAGGAACCAACAGATAGTACAAATAAGGTGAACTGATTTACACTGTTTACATTTGTATCAATCTGCCAGCTTAGAGCAATTTGAAATTACACCAATACTTGCAATTACACCAATATTCATAATGACACCAATATTTGTAATTAAACCATTTGGTATTAAGAGGAGTACATACACCTTCAGGAAACATTTTCAAATGTTTCTTTTTTTAAATTGGTTGTCAGTAGAGGTTTATTCTTAAAAGGTGAACCGTCCCTCAGGAGATTCACCGCTATAAATTTGTATTCATTAGGAAAACATGTCCGTAAGAAATAATGGCGTCCAACATGGTGTCAGAAGATGATAAATATTAGGTAAAAATGATAACATCTTTATTATTTCTGCTTTCAACATAGATTGTGGGTGCTGGTTAGAACCGCCTCATTGAGGCGATTCTAACGAGTACCAACAACCTATGTCTTGGAGCAGAAATAAGGAAAATAATGTTTACCCCCGTAAACCCCAGGTTTCTCTATATAAAGTGGGGTTTAGGGGGGTCTTTATTTTACGGACTTGTTCACGTGATGATTTACCTGAAACTGATACTTGAGCCAGTCAAGAGCTAATATAACTGAGGTTTGCATTACAAAAACATACCTGTATAATTATGACCCCCTTGAACCCCCCTTTTATACTGTAAAACTGGGGTTTACAGGGGTAAACTTTATTATTCTTATTTGTGCTCTTAAATATAGATTGTTGGTACTCATTAGAACAGCCTCAATGAGGCTGTTTTTACGAGTACCCACAAACTATATTTTGAGCAGAAAAAAGACAAATATCATAATTTTGCATTTAAAAAAATTCAATTTTTTTAGGTAAAATTTACAATGTATTTGTATAGCCGTGTATTGTAATGGCAAATGCGGAAGGCACAGACTGACCTGTTCAACTGCAGTGACCCGGAAGCAAGCATGTTAAAATTTTAGATGTAAATATAATGGATTAATTGTATATTGCACTGTCTAAGCAGTGAGCACTAGGTGTTGATCTCACCCTGTGCATTGCAATAACACACATGCGCGACATAATGTATTTTTTCACATCTCCAAAATGGCTACTTTTCTGATGAAAATCTGTGATATATTCCTTATCTATACTCCAAACATCGGTTGTGGGTGCTGGTAAGAAGGCGGTTCTAAATAGTACCTACAGGCTACAACCTATGTCTAAGAGCAGAAATATGGTAATTCTCCTAAAATTTCAAACAAAATTAAATAATTATTTTTTCAGCTGTTTGAAGTTTTAGAAATTCGAGCTGGCGAATAGTTTCACTGGTCGAAATTTTTAAGATCCGATCTATCTAGCCAATGTGGTTGCAACACAACCTGGTCACAAATTAATGGCCATGAAAATGTCAACACCTTTGAAATAACCATTTTTAATGTGAATAATTTGATGCTAATATATTTAATGACCATTAAAATGGAAAATCTAATTCATTGTCTTTTTATGACCATGAAAATGGTCAGTGACAGACACAAAGTTTTAATAGCATTCATTTTTCTGTAATGACCATTTAAGCTGTGAAAACATGGGCGTTAAAACATCACAAAACGAAAAAATAATGGCTCATTACTTTTTAATGGTCATCAAATTTTAGAGGGCAATAAAATTAATTTCAATTATATGCTTCGACTTGCTTTTTAATGACAATTTCCACTTAATTAATGGCCATTAATATGGAGGTTATTGGCTTTAGCTGGAATCCATTAATTTTTGCAAACGAAAACTAATGGATGACTTTAACAGGAATTTAATTATTATGAGATTTTAACATGATTTAAACATATTTTAATGGTTTTTATGTGCAGTAGGGGTAGTTCCTTTAGAAAATTCAGTTTTCAAAATTTTAGAAATTGCTCTCTTTTAAAAATGCCACTGTTCGAGATTTTGGAGACATTATTTTTGACAATAATTTTTGGTGTCCGAATTTTTAGGGTGTTCGAAATTGTAG
Organism: Lucinisca nassula; assembly: GCA_963580285.1. Taxonomy (NCBI): domain Eukaryota; kingdom Metazoa; phylum Mollusca; class Bivalvia; order Lucinida; family Lucinidae; genus Lucinisca; species Lucinisca nassula. The sequence continues at coordinate 5,708,980 of OY757015.1, read as the reverse complement.
GAGAACTACCATAAGCAAAATAATGTATTCCCTTGTAGACCCCAGTTTTCTCAATATAAAATGAGTTTTAGGGGGATGCTCATGTCACAGCCTCATTCACTTGATGACACTGTGGATGTGCAAGGTGGTCTGCACCTTCACTGTTGATAAAAGACAAAAACAGGGTTTCTCATGATATGGATTTTATTTGTTTTATTTTAAGTTTTACACCCAAGTCAAGGAATGAGCCCGTCAGTATACCTAGCCATACTTCCTGGACAGGCTTATCATTGATCATTGTCTCCACTTCTATTTTTCATACATAAGTAGTGATTTGCCAGAAATGGACAATTTTCCTTCTTGAAATTGCGGGAGATAATGACCTTAGCAAAGGTTACATGATCAATCTCAACAAAAGGCCAGGCAAGAGTCAACCTGCAACCTCCTGATCACCTGTCAGACACTCAACATACCATTATGAAAACCGGCCTATACAAATATGTTGTATATTTATCGCAGAAAAAATACTAATTTTATGACAAAAACTGTGATATTTTTCTTATTTCTGCTCAAAATATAGATTGTTGGTACACGTCAGAACTGCCTCATTGAGTACCCACAATATATATTTTAGAGATGAGGCTGTTCTAATGAGTACCCACAATCTATATTTTAGAGCAGAAATAAGAAAAATAATGTTTGCCCCTGTAAACCCCCGTTTTACTTTATAAAAGTGGAGTTAAAAGGGTCAAAATTATATAGGTGTGTGTTCTGATGCTGAGCTACCAAGGCCAGCAATCATGCTATGGGCCATCTTGATAAAAGCATATTGTAGTAATATTTTCATTTGCTTCTCATATTTATTATAAAGCATATATGATTTGTATAAAAGGCAGTATTTGTATATTACTGATGACCATTTATTTATATCTATTGTTCAAATGCACATTGAATGCATATCTGGGAATATAGCTAGAGAGGGAAGAAAGTAAGGTACTTAGTCATCATTACAATAATTTTGCTAAACAATGTTTTGAATAAAAATGCAAAAATAAATGTATACTATTTGCTAATTTTCAGATTAAAAACAATTCATTTTATACAGTCATGCAAGCTTGTGTTGACATGTCAGAAGGCACATTGAAATAACAAGCTTGTTCTTTTATATGCCCATGTTAATTGTTATTGCATTGTACTAAAAATACATATCAAAAAATACAGGTCTTTATTAAGGATATATATCATGGTTGTGTTGAAATAATAAAGAAAAGAAAACACACACACACACACACACACACACACACACACACACAAGGAATAACTGCAATAGGGTCTTTACAAGGGTTTTGGACAAGTCCACTTCTTTTTCCCATGTGTGGCAAATATAATGTTTTTAACGTAGTGGTTTTGAGCTGGACTATCTCTAGTTAGAGGTCCCTGGTTCATTTTATTACCTGTTTGACAATTCCTGAGCGGTTAAGCCAGCAGTACACACTCTGTTATCCAGTATCCAAGGAGTTACTCTTTCTCAGTGCATCATAATGTCTTTTTTGCATGTACGGATACATATGTTTAAGACGGAGGGCAGCAGGGGGGAACAGGAGAACATATTGTTTTTCTTATTTCTGCTCAAAATCGTAGCTTTTGGTAATCTTTAGAATCGCCTCATATGTTTTGAGAAGGAAAAAGAAAAATATGATACTTTCTCATCCTAAACTTTTCGTTTTTCCGCAGTATAATTTACAATAAATTTATATAGGCGTGTTTTCGAAATGAGCTACACTGTTTGCCAGTGTATCACAAAACAAATCCTCTTATATTGTGTTTATGATGTTTTACTACAGTATGGGCTTTACGCTGCTAAGTTGCCACATTCTATTCGTGGAGAACATACAAAATGTATCCAAATTTGACTATAGTGATATTAAGCTGACTTCATAGGTGCCCTGCAATATCTCATTTTATCATATGACGCCGTGTCTGAGAGTGTAATAACGCCATGTAATCAATTCCGTAATCCACTAGTGGATCAAATATGCAAATTAGTTAGGTACGTCCCGTAACGTAACACTTATGACATCCTTATCGGCGTCGCGTTTACTAGTGGCAGAATCGTGACATGTTTGTAAAACAATTGTGAATAAAATGTGTTTTAATGTCATATGATAAATAGAATCTTGCATTCATGCTCGTGTATTATTGAATTTATTAAACTCGTTGAGGAAAACGGATAAAATGCTCGGCACAGCCTCCCTTTTTATCCATTTTCCTCAACTCATTTAATAAATCAAAAATCCACAAACACTCATGTAAGATCCTCTATGTAGTAAATGAAGATAATATAATCATATCTGTCTTCTTCATAAAGACCTGTACATGTACATGTATATAGGATTGTGATTTGTCATTATATTTCTTGTTGACAGAATATTGAAAATATTTCTGCTAGGAATGATGTGTAAATCAACAGCTGTTCACACTGTCAGATTCTTAAACTTGTCAGTTTAACCCTTATCTTGATGAATATTCATTTAAGCCACACCCATTTCTGTCTATCAACCAATCTAATTACTTGGTGTAATTTATTGCTACAAATTCACAAATTGAATGCCAAACAGTGTAGATCCTGATCAGATGGCTTCTTCAAAAGCCATCTGATCTGGCTCTACACTGTTTGCAAAGATAGGGGTTGTCCTGAACAGCAAGATAAGGTTTTATATTGTAAGTGATCATATTTAATCTCTTTAGAAAGTGTTGTTCATATCATTTTCAAAATTTTCCAGGTCGGTTGGTTGGTTGGTTGATTTGTGGTTTAACGTCCCCGTCAACACTGTAAAGGTCATTTTGGAGACGTCGCTTCCAATTTTGTGGGACTTTTACCTGACATTGAGATGAAATGACATCTCAAGCCCTGTCGCCCAATGAAACCAATAGTGTTTATTAGCATGGACGGTCCGCCTCGCCCCGCGGTTCCTGGACAGGCTTAGATCCTCTAAGCGGTTTACCAGTACTAGTGTGCGGGCCGGATTCAGCTCTGCCTGGAAGCATCATGCAGCCCATATATTTCTTCAAGCCCCTATTTCCAGGTCGGTAAAAGATGAATAATCAATATTCTGTGTGTAAAATGTAAGATGATTTGTTTGGTTCAACCAACAAATATTTGTTGTTAGAAGCCTACTTGCTTACACTGACGTCACGTCTTAATCAATATAATGTTGGTTTTTGCACTGTTCTTAGTATATCTTCATTTTGTAATGTGAAATTTATTAGAACATGTTACATCAAGAAAACACGCCTATACAAATACATGGTAAATTTTAACACTCATAAAACGAAAATTTTACAAGAAAAATTGTGATATTTTTAGCTCACCTGTCACGTAGTGACAAGGTGAGCTTTTGGGATCACTTTTTGTCCGTCGTGCGTCCATGCGTGCGTGCGTCCGTAAACTTTTCTTCAAACGACATCTCCTCCTAAACCACTGATCGGATTTTGACCAAACTTCACAGGAATGATCCTTAGGTGGTCCCCTTTCAAAGTTGTTCAAATGGTTCCGGTCCATTGCACATATAGGTCACAGTAGCCAAAAATAGATTTTTTTCACCGAAAACTTAAAAAATCTTCTTCTCTGAAACCACAAGGGCCAGGACATTGGTATTTGGTATGAAGCTTCATCTAGTGGACCCCTACCAAGATTGTTCAAATTATAGTGCTGGGGCAATAGGCTTATATAGGGAAAATCTTTAAAAATCTTCTCTGAAACCGCAAGGCCCAGATCTTTGATATTTGGTATGAAGCTTTATCTAGTGGACCCCTACCAAGATTGTTCAAATAATAGTGCTGAAGTTAAAAATGCCCCTGCACCGGGGCCCTTTGGTTTTTCAAGGGCTTATAGAGGGAAAATCTTTAAAAATCTTCTTCTCTGAAACCGCAAGACCCAGGTCTTTATTATTTGGTATGAAGCTTCATCTAGTGGACCCCTAACAAGATTGTTCAAATTATAGTGCTGGGGCCAAAATGCCCTCGCCCCTGGGCCCTTTTGTTTTACATTGCCTTATATAGGGAAAATCTTTAAAAATCTTCTTCTCTGAAACTGCAAGGCCCAAGTCTTTGCTATTTGGTATGAAACTTCATCTAGTGGACCCCTACCAAGATTGTTCTAATTAAAGTGCTAGGGCCAAAAATGCCCCGACCCCAGGGCCCTTTGGTTTTACATAGGATTATATAGGGAAAATCTTTAAAAATCTTCTTCTCTGAAACTGCAAGGCCCAGGTCTTTGATATTTGGTTTGAAGCTTCAACTTGTGGACCTCTACCAAGATTGTTCAAATTATAGCCCTGGGGCCAAAAATGCCCCCGCTCCGGGGCCCTTTGGTTTTACATAGACTGACATAGGGAAAATCTTGAAAAGTCTTCTTCTCTGAAACCACAAGGCTTAGGTCTTTGATATTTGTTATGAAGCTTCAGCTAGTGGACCTCTACCAAGATTGTTCAAATTATAGCCCTGAGACCAAAAATGCCTCTGCCATGTGGCCCTTTGGTTTTACATAAACTTATATAGGGAAAATCTTTAAAAATCTTCTCCTCTGAAACCACAAGGCTTAGGTCTTTGATATTTGTTATGAAGCTTCAGCTAGTGGACCTCTACCAAGATTGTTCAAATTATAGCCCTGGGGCCAAAAATGCCCCCACTCCGGGGCCCTTTGGTATTACATAGACTTATATAGGGAAAATCTTGTTTTACAAAGACTTCTATATGCAGGGTAAACCTTTAAAATCTTCTTCTCTGAAACGACAAAGCCCAGGTCTTTCATATTCGATATGAAGCTTTATCTTGTGGACCTCTACCAAGATTGTTCAAGTTATAGCCCTGGGGCCAAAATTGACCCTGCCTGGGGCCCACTTGTTATACATTGGATCAGGTGAGCGAACCAGGGCCCTCTGGGCCCTCTTGTTCGTATTTCTGCTCAAAGTATAGATTGTGGGTACATGTTAGAAGCGCCTGATCGAGGCGGTTATGAAGAGTACCCACAATATATATTTTAGAGAAGAAATAAGAAAAATAAGGTTTACCCCTGAAAACTCCAGTTTTGCTTTATTGGTTCAAAGGGGTCAGAATTATATAGGCGTGTTTCATGATGGATACATTATTATTATTGTTATTATTATTATTATCAATACTGTTATTTTTTTATATTGCTGGAATTCAAAACTTTATGCACGTTGTTATCAACAACGACATACGTGACGCATGATTTCTTTCTAAAAGACAGGGATCGAATTCACTCTATTCTACTGAAATGTTTATGTTTGTTTCCGAATGATTTCAAGGGTGGGGGGGGGGGGGGGGGGGGAGAGGGTAATTTGAACTAAGTGCAAACCCTTGATTGAACAAAATGCAAAACATGGCTTGTATAGTCTGTCTGTAGATTGGCCAGTTAACCCTAAAATGCCTTGGGGAAATTCTGGGGCAAACGGAAGTTATTATTTTGATTCAGAGAAATTGAAGACAACATGTTGTGTGAACTCTTGGCCTTGAAGGGAGACAACTTTCATGACTTTCCATAAATTTTTCCACAGTGAAACTTCGATATCTCAAACACTGATATATCGTTCACCACGGTTAAATCGAACTCACTCTGAAGTAGCTAGAGAATCCATCCCATACCTTCAGATATCCATGTGTTATGTGAATATATGGATGTCTGTGCGATTTTATCTGGAAAAGGTTGAGGCGATTCTAATGAGTACATACAACATACCTTTATTTTACGTAAAGTAAAAGAAATATATATATATATTCTCACAGCCCCCGCCCGTCGGGGCTTGAAGAATTACAATTTTGCAATACAGCTATTCCCATTCTAATCCACTTTGATTGAGCTGCATAAAACCAAAGCCGTGCCAATGAAAAGTGACGTTACTTGGGGGATAACTGTATTGAAAATTGTCATTTGGGGAGGTAAATGGGAGGTTTTACGGTCGGAAATTTCGTTTTACGGCGACGAGTTAGCGGAGCCGTAAAACGTAATTTGCGACCGTAAAACCGACAATTTACCTCCCCAAATGACAATTTTCAATACAGTTATCCCCATTCTAATGCACTTACCCGTGTGTTTTGTTAAACAGTGTACTTTTTTGCACAAAGCGGCAAGCGTTGTGAGCTGCGTAAAACCAAATGCCAACCAATGAAAAGCGACGTTACATAATGACGTCGGATTTCCGACAGTATATCGCAGAATATACTGTTGCAAATTTTTGACGTTATCCAATCAGACGTCGCGTTGCAAACGCAAGTGCATTAGAATTGAATACTGAGATTTTTTCTGATATAGTGTGTCTAATTTTTTATGTTATCCAATCAGACATCGCGTTATACACAAATAAGCAAGGGCATTAGACTGTTCAGTAACTTGACAAACATTCTTGATTACATACACTGACAAAGAAGAGACAGTGAGAGTTTAACTGTTTAACTGTCACTGCCCTGAGCGAGGAGTTAACCACTAGCCTTAAGCAGAGAAACTGATTGTGCCAAGAAGGACTCTTCGTAGCCCCTCACTAACTCAAGAATCTATTTAAATTTGAGAATATGTTTAGTATGAACTGTTACGATGTAAAAGTTTGTCATTGTACACCATTTTCGTGATTGTAAATAATGTTCAGGTACTTGTGTAATTATAAGTAATTTAACAAGCATTTAAAATGCAAGTTTTAATGGACCAATAAATTTGATTACTTTCATTAACATTCCATTTAGATAACTAACTCTCCCCCCCCCCCCCCCCCCCCCCCCCCCCGCCCATAGGGGCTTGAAGAAATATATGGGCTGCACGATGCTTCCACGCAGACCTGAATCCGGCCTGCACACTAGTACTGGTTAACCGCTTAGAGGATCTAAGCCTGTCCAGGAAACGCGGTGCGAGGCGGACCGTCCATGCTAATAAACCCTATTGGTTTCATTGGGCGACAGGGCTTGAGATGTCATTTCATCTCAATGTCGGGTAAAAGTCCCACAAAATTGGAAGCAACGTCTCCAAAATGACATTTACAGTGTTGATGGGGATGTTAAACCTCAAATCAAACAAAGATAACTAACTCTGTGATTGAATTAACGGATAAATTTCATATTTTGCAAATAGGATTGTGGCCATGTAAAATCAATTTAAGCCTCCTAGTGGAATTTGTTTCCGCTGTCCATTCCAAGGGGGTTCTTCTGTCGCGATTTATTTTTGTTATGGTTTGTCTTTGGGTGTGTGTGTCGTTTATGTTATTTTATTTTGGATATCCTATTGGCCATTTTGTGGGAAAGTAACTGTCCTTTTGGCTTTGCGCTGTTGGTGTTTCCAATAGGGTCTGTTGTTTCATGTTTGTGTGTCTTTCCCTTTGGTGTCTCTGGTGGGAGCTGTGGGTTGATTGCATCAATTCCTGATCATTAGGGCCCCGCACTGAAAGTGTGGGTGCCCTATAGTAATCACTCTGTCTGTCTGTCTGTGCGTCCGTCTGACCGTCCACAAATTTTTTTATCCTCCATAACTTTCTTATTCCTGGATGGATTTAAATATTACTTGGCAGAAATGTTAACCATAATGTGATGGAGTGTTGCGCGCAAGACTCAGGTCCGTACCTCAAAGGTCAAGGTCATACTTAGAGATAAAAGGTCAAAAAAGGGTCTTTCCTGTGTCCAATTAATAACTTTGTTATTATTCCTGGATGGATTTAAATATTACTTGGCAGAAATGTTAACCATAATGTGACGAAGTGTCACACGCAAGACCCACAGCCGTACCTTAAAGGTCATGGTCATACTTAGAGATAAAAGGTCAAAAAAAGCGTCTTTTTTATTGTGTCCAATCTATAACTGTCTTATACCTGGATGGATTTAAATATTACTTAGCAGAAATATTAACCATAATGTGACAGTGTGTCACGCGCAAGACCCAGGACACGCGAGTGTGGGTGCCCTATAGTAATCACTCCGTCCATCCATCTGTCTGTCTGTCTGTCCGTCCGTCTGTCCGTCCACAATTTTTTTTTTTATCCTCCATAACTTCTTATTCCTGGATGGATTTAAATATTACTTGGCAGAAATGTTAACCTTAATGTAATGGAGTGTTGCCCGCAAGACTCAGGTCCGTACCTCAAAGGTCAAGGTCATACTTAGAGGTTAAAGGTCAAAAAAGGGTCTTTCCTGTGTCCAATTAATAACTTTGTTATTAGGGCCCCGCACTAAAAGTGTGGGTGCCCTATAGTAATCACTCTGTCCGTCCGTCTGTCTGTCTGTCTGTCCGTCCACAAATTTTTTTATCTTCTGATAGGGCTGCCGGGGCCCTAGTCAGTTTCACTGACAGCTCTAGTTGCCTCCACTTCTATTTTACCTCCCAGAACAGTAGTGACAGGAGCACCCATGGAAATTAGGTAATTTAAAAAGATTGAGTCAATATTGTGATCACTGAACCAAAATCTGTCGTAATTGCACTGAGTTTAGGCGTAGATATTTTAAGAATGGCTAACAAAGGTCTTCCTAGCATCACGTGAACAAGTCCGTGAAATAAACACCCCCTTACACCCCACTTTATATAGAGAAAACTTGGGTTTACGGGGTTATACATTATTTTCCTTATTTCTGCTCCTTACCACATGTCCAGGGTACTCTTTAGAACCGCCTCATTTAGAACCGCCTCAATGAGGCGGTTCTAACGAGTACCCACAACCTATGTTTTGAGAATAAATAAGAACAATATCAGAAATTTTCTTCAGAAAATTGACCATTTTTGGGGATGGAAAAATGCACTATAAGGCAGGGGTGTGTTATCGTAATGAGTATGTGCGACTGAATAACCAGTCAATCTCCTATGGCTTGGGGAAGGTTTAGCTGTATCATCCCTATGTCATACCCCATACTCCGTCGCCGTGGGAATAGATTGTCAGCTGCACAGCTAACTTAACAATGTTTTAAAAGGCATCCTTGTTCATTTTTGGGTAACATGTTTTGGTTTTATTAATATTTTATTTCTTTCTAGGCAATGATTACCGAATATTAATATTGTACATACACTTCAATTTAGGATCTGATGGTAAGCTGGAAGCATATATATGTCATCTCCTGAGGTAACATGTTTTGCAGCTGGTATTTTTGTTGCCTCATTTATACGGTAAACCAAATAATAAATATATACCGGCCCCGATAGCTCAGTTGGTAGGGTGTCCGCTCCGGGGAACGGGAGGTCTCGGGTTCGATCCCGGGCCGCGACATACCAAAGTCGTTAAAAATGGTACTAGCTGCTCCTCGCTTGGCACTCAGATTTACGGGGTAGAGCTAGGACTGGTCGATCCAGTGTCAGGATAATGTGACTGGGTGTGGTATCATGTAATGTGTCTGGGACATGATACTTCAGTGAGGCAGCACTATAAACGTGAGCATTGAGCTCCCTGTCGCAACCAGACACCGTCGTGATATGACTGAAAAATTGTTGAAAGCGACGTTAAACCCGAATTCACACACACACACACAATAAATATATACGTGTAGAATATAATTTAAAACGAGTCAATGCACTACAAAAATGCAATTTCTTAGTTAAAATGGAATAGTCAGATCAAGTAATAAATGAACCCAGTCTGATATGATAAACAGCAGGCTGTCAAGTGTTCCTATTTTTCCTATTTTTTCCTATATTTTCAGGTTTCCTATTTTTTTCCTATATTTTAACCCAATTTCCTATATTTTTTACCAAATTCCTATATTTTTTAAAATGCTGCAGGATTAAGTTTATCTTGGAAACAGAAAAGATCTAATTTAGATATAAGAAAGTTCTTCAATACTGGAATGTCATACCTGTTTTCTTATTTTCCATTTGATAATGAACTTCTGAAATATTTGGACTGTTTACATCCTGAACATAGACATAAGCCCCGTAGCAGTTCAGCAATAGAAAGGGTAGCAAGAAGGTTACCTTTTGCAGAAAATGTGGCATTGCTTACTGATGAGTGGAAGGTATACCAAGGGGAAGAAATTAATGAGAAACTTTGGTAAATAGAGAATGGTGATGAAGTTGAGTTGAGAATGATTGATCATTACTGTAGAGATTTCTGAAATTGAAAACTGGTTGTGGCAAAGATAAGTAGCATAGGCTTGGAAAAGTAGTATAAGGTGTGCTGGTATTGCCACATGGTAATACTGATGTTGAAAGGGGGCTATTAGATAACAAGAAAATGTTGGGAAAAGATAGGGTAAAGCTGTCATCAGAATCAGTTGTTGGGAACAGACTTTCTAAAGAGGCTGTGAAAATCCCTGATCCGAAACATATGCAGCCAGAATGTGTACCTCTTACCAAGGAACTAATAGGTTATGTTAGAGGTAGTCATAGAGTTTACAAGGAGAGGCTACATGTAGAAGAGGAAAAGCAAAAGAGAGTAGAGGAGGAGAAGAATAGACAGCAAAAGAAAGAAGAGGGTGCACAGGTTGAAAAACAAAAACAAGAACCAGCAAAAGAAAAAGTCTTTGAATGAAACAATGAAAAAGTTGAATGATAAAGAAAAGAACTCTAAAGAAGAACTTCATGCTGCTGAAAAACTGCTTGAAGAAGGAAATGAAAAACTGGATAGAGCATTAACATGATAAAAAAGAGAGATTTTTCTAGTGCATCAGTGAGTCAGTCATTGACTGATACTGCTCAGAAAAAGATCAAAGAATCAACAGAGCATCTAGACAGAGTAAGAGATGAACAGAAATTAGTGGAAAGTAAGAAGCTAAGAAATGAGGTGAACTTAGCCAAAAAAAAAAAACAACAAATCTGGAGATAGTGATTTGTATGCCAGATTAGTATTTTTTTTTTCTCAGTTTTGATAGTGTAATAATATGGTCACATCATTTTTCAAGCAGATGATTAAGAGAATTCATAGTACAAGAAGTACAATGTCTAAGCTTGATAAGTCATATTTTCAACTTCAGAATTCATAGTACAAGTAGAACGACGGCTAAACTATGCAAAACTATTTGTCAGTTTCTTAAAGTTCTATTACTTTCCATGTTCATACTTTGCTATGACCATCCCAAGATACCCATGGTAAATGCACAAAGACAGTTATGTATAACTTGATGGTTTCTTTAAAACTTCATTTTTTTTTCAGGATGTTACATGAGCTACTCATTAAACAGAGTAACTTAGTAACTCATGTATCTTTTATTTATTGCAACACAACCTATCTTGATGATGTTATGTTGACTGAAAGCAATAAAGATGATTATGAATTAATTTTTATTGCCACCAATATAAAACCTTTGATGACATTTAAGATGGTGATTGAGAGCTGGCTGTAAGGGGAGGTGGAGGTCAGGGCCATGTCAAAAATATTAAAATCTGACAGAAGTTTTAACCCTTTAACCACAACTTTTTGTTTTGGAAGTGGCTATTGACAGCTGGCTGTCAATAGCGATCGCCTTTTGTTTTTTGTCTTCATTAAACCGTCTGTTTAAATTTAGAATACTTGCATTTTTGGTAATTTTTTATGATAATAAGGCCTTTTTAGCTGCTAAAACTTGATAATTATCCTATAAATTTCCTATTTTTTCCTATATTTTTCCCATAAATTTCCTATTTTTTTAAGCCCAGAATATATATTTTGCACCAAAATACACTTGACAGCCTGAAACAGAAGTAAAGGCAATGTTCAGGAATCGATATAATAAACCCTCACCTCATATCAGAGACACCAAAGGGAAAGAAACATGAACATGAAACAACTAGAACCTAATGGAAACATAACTAGCGGAAAGCCAAAAGGACAGTTACTTTCCCACAAATGACCAATTGGCTATCCAAAACAAAAATGTATAAGCGATACACACATTCACAAACGAACTATTACAAAAAGGAACAGTGGCAGAAGAACTGCCTTGGGAGGCCTTCATTCTGACTGAACAAATTATTTGTCGAAATTGCGATGGAAGTAAGGGCAAGGATTGTGGCCATGAGAAATTGATTTAAGCCCCCCCCCCCCCCACCACCACCCCAGTGGAATATGTTTCACTGACCATTCCCAGGCGGTTCTTCTGTCGTGGTTTATTTTTGTTATGGCTTGTCTTTGAGTGTGTGTATCACTAATATTATTTTGCTTTGGATAGCCAATTGGCCATTTTGTTGGAAAGTAACTGTCATTTTGGCTTTCCGCTAGTGATGTTTCCATAAGGGTCTAGTTGTTTCATGTCTGTGTTTCTTTACCTTGGTGTCTCTGATGGGAGATTTGGGTTAATTGTATCGATTCCTGATCACTGCCTTCACTTCTATTTCAGTGAAAAGTATTTTACTGGGCTGGTGGGGGCTCATCACAAGTGAACATGTCCGTGAAATGAAGACCCCCGTATACCCCACTTCATATAGAGGAAACGGGGGTTTAGGGGGTATACACTATTTTTTCTTATTTTTGTTCCAAAACATAGGTTGTGGGTACTTGTTAGAACCGCCTCGATGAGGCGGCTCTAACGAGCACCCACAACTTATGTTTGCAGTATTTATAAGAAAAATATCACGGATTTTCGTCAGAAAAGTAGCCATTTTGGACATGTGAAAAAATGCACTTTATCGCATGGGTGTGTTATCGTAATGTTAAATCGATTTTATAAGCCTCGCCTTTACTTCCATTCTTATATGAGAGTCTCTATTGTTCACACTTATTACGCAAACACGCCTATACAAATACATTGCCACCTTTATCGCCGAGAAAATGAAAATTTTATGATGAAAAATTGTGATATTTTTCTTATTTCTGCTCAAAATATAGATTGTGGGCACTCGTTAGAACAGCCTCATCGAGGCGGTTCTAACGAGTACCCACAATCTATATTTTAGAGCATAAATAAGAAAAATAAGGGATACCCCGGAAACCCCAGTTTTACTATATAAAAGTGGTGTTCAAGGGGGTCAAAATTATATAGACGTGTTTTCGTGATGAGTCATGTTAATTCATGAAGCTCCTGTGTGAAATTTCCAAACTAATTTGTATATAGAAATCTAGGGTTTACAGGAGTAAACATTATTATTCTTATTTCTGCTCCAAGACATAGGTTGTGGGAACCTGGCGGTTCTAACAAGCACCCACATCTAATGTTTGTAGTTAAATTAAGAAAAACATCACGATTTTACATCTTAAAATTTTCTGTTATAAAAATTACAGTGTATTTGTATAGGCGTGTATTCTTAATGAAGTCATGTTTATATGATAATAATAATAATAATCAACTTTATTGATAGGGAGTAATACATTTAGTGAACTAATACTAATTTTTCCTATGGCCTTCTTTTTCCTGGGTAGAAACCAGTACTAAGCAATGTGGATAAAGTCTATTGCTTAAAAGAAACAACCGCTTAGAAGGTCTAAGCCTGCCAAGGCAAAGTGGTGTGTGTCGAACCATCCATGCATATTAAACTTTTCAGTTTGATTTGGCAAGGCTTGAGATGTCATTTCATCAAAATGTCGGGTAAAAGTCCCACAAAATTGGAGGCAACTTCTCCAAAATGACCTAAAAAGTGTTTACGAGGACGGTAATCCCCAAATCAAACAAACAAACATGTGGCGCTTGTGGGGATCAAACCGGTTACCTCTCGATCTCAGATCTGATGCTTTACCACTGCACCACAGCACTCCACATGAGGCATCTAGTGTGGAAATTTCAAATTAGTCAAACAGTACTTCAAAGATGTACAGGTTGATCAAGTCTACTGTTTTTCACATCACATGTCCTTGAAATGAACACCCCCTAAACCCCAGTTTATATAGAGAAAACTGGTGTATACATTATGCATCTTATTTCTTCTCCAAGACATAGGTTGTTGGTACTCGTTAGAACCGCCTCAATGAGGCATTTTGACGAGCACCCACAACCTATGTTAGGAGTAGAAATAAGAAAACTACCATAAATTTTCATCAGAAAAGTAGCCATTTTGAAGATGTGAAAAAAATGCACTGTGTCACACGAGTGTGTTATTGTAATGACAACTAAAATAAATGCGCTTCAATTCTATTCAACTGCCGGAACTACTTCCGCACTACTTTTATTTTGTAAACAATATACATGTGCGAGCTGTCAAAACTAACCGGAGGTGTTGTGCAAGAAAAAGAATCTGATATGGGGTTCTGTTGTAGATGAGCGTTTCCAACCCTCGGGATGACCGTGCTGAGCGGAACCAAGGCTACGCCGAGGTTCCGCTCAGCACGGTCATCCCGAGGGTTGGAAAAGCCTGTCTACAACAGAACCCCATATTGGATTCTTTTTCTTGCACAACACCTCCGGTTAGTTTTGACAGCTCGCACATGTATATTGTTTACAAAATAAAAGTAGTGCGTAAGTAGTTCTGGCAGTTGAATAGAATTGAAGCGCATTTATGTTAGTTGCCTGGGTCGGAACACCAGGGTCAGAACATAAATTTCTATCCCAGGGTAAAATCACGGATTTCCTTGTCTGGTGTGCATGAAAATTTGATCCAGCACACAAAACAATCAGTAAGATCAGTTGGACCATTGGAGACTCAGATTAGCATGTACATCAAACCATTCTTGCCCGAGTATTCACGAAAACACTCATATACTTGTCTATTGTAAATTTTATAGCGGAAAAAAGGAAAATTTTAAGATGAAAAATTGTGATATTTTTCTTATTTCTGCCCAGATTGATTGTTGGTAAACATAAGAACTGTCTCATCGGGCCAGAAAATGGTTCCCACTGGACATCATTGTTTTCTTTTACAGTGGAATCTTTTTTTGCGATGGGTACAGTACAAGGGAATTAATTCTAAGCCTGTCATATGTAAAAGCTATTCCCTTCATTTGCCCTTCTCATGTGTATTCATTCATTCCCAGCAGGCACACGTCGCTAGGGCAACGTCAACTCAACGTCGGTAACCACGTAGATGTGACGTTGCATGTACTTCATGATGTGGCACCGATGTCATTCATTGTAACAGTGAGCTAGTGACCTATAAGTCACTGAGTGATCTAAGGGGTTTTGAGGATTTTCATAAACAGAGTTTGTTTGATTTGATGATTTTGTAATCACCTTATTTGCATTATCTGCTGGTTCCTAGTCCGAAGATTATCAGTGTTGGGATAACAGGTAACCAGATCCCCCTGACCTTTCAAGGTCGGGGGGTCTGGTTACCTGTTTTTCCAATATTGACAATGTGCAAGCTGGGAGCCAGCAAATAATGCAAAAATGGTGAATGTTTTATTTACAAGTTGTAAGTAGCGCATGCGTATCAGAATATATACTATAAAACATGATTCAGTTTGCTATGACTTTATTCCTGTCCTGATCTTTACAACAACACACCAGTGCTATCCCAGCAGGCACATGACGTAATTATGACGTCACATCAACGTCGATACAACGTCATGGCCTTTAGGCAACGTCACATCAACGTCGGTGCAACGTCATGACGTTGCACCGACGTTGATTTGACGTTGCCCTCGCGACGTGTGCCTGCTGGGATGTAGTGCATTTTTTCACATCTCCAAAATGCCTACACTGATGAAAATCTGTCATGTTTTAGCTCACCTGGGTCGAAGGCTCAAGGGGAGCTTGTAGTAAAGTAGGTCATCCGTCGTCCGTCCACACCTTTAACCCGTTATATCTCTGCAATCTGCAGGCTGATTTCAACCATTTCTCATCTGTAGCATGCTTCTGGTGGGGCTTTGATGACATTAGCTTTTTAGCTCACCAGAGCAGAAGGCTTCGGGGGAGCTTATAGGATAGGCAGTTGTCCGTCGTCGTCGTCGTATGTCTGGTGTCAACACTTTTAAACATCTTTCCTCCGAAGCCACTGAGCTGATTGGGTCCAAATTTTATCTGTAGCATCCTTAGGTTGGGGGATTGAAAGTTTGTGTTTTTTATGAAAATCGGCTCATTAGTTTGGTTGCTATGACAACTTAGATTTTCCATAGACTTATAATGGGGAAAATTGAAAAATAGCATTTACTACCAAGTCATTGCAGATATTTTGACAAAACTTTTATAGAAATGTTTCTTGAAAGATAAAGATAAAGATAAAGAAGCTTTATTTAACGTCGCATATTCGAAACAATAAACATAAGCTCTGTAGAGCTTTTATTGCGACAAACAAAGTATCCTCTAACAAATACTTACCTGCCTTCATTTATCTTCCTAGGACTACCCCTGATAATGCGAGCGTCAGCCAAGGGAGCTCCTAGTACCATTTTTCACGCCCTTGGTATGGCGCGGCCGGGGATCGAACCCATGGCCTCCCATTCCCGAAGCGGACGCTCTACCACTGAGCCATATTTGAGTAAACTTCTCTCAGCCATATGCTTTTATGCCAACCTGAGGGTCCCCAGGTTGTGCCGGGGCCATGCCCCACCCCCTCCACTTCATAAAAGGCCATATATCACAGAAACCATTCAGATCCCGACCCCTAAACCATATATATTCTTGTTCCTATTTATAAGACGCATTCAGTGACACCAACCTGGGGGTCCTAAGGGATGCGCCGAGGTCATGCCCAACCCCACCCACTTAATAAAAGGCCCAATATCCTGGAAACCATTCAGATCCCCACCCCTAAACCATATATATTCTTGTTCCTTATGATAAGACCCATTCAATGACATCAACCTTGGGGTCCCCAGGATGCACCGGGGCCATGCCCCAACCCCTCCATTTCATAAAAGGCCCAATAACTCGGAAACCTTACAGATCCCCGCCCCTAAACCATATATATTCTGGATCCTTATGATCAGACACATTCGTTGACACCAACCTGGGGGTCCTCAGGGATGCGCCGGGGCCTTGCCCCACCCCTTTACTTCACAAAAGGCCATATATCTCAGAAACTGTTCAGATCCTCACCCCTCAACCATATATATTCTTGTTCATTATGGTAAGACACATTCAGTGACACCAACCTGGAGGTCCCCAGGGATATGCTGGGGCCATGCCCCACCCCCTCCATTTCATAATCTCACAATATCTCGGAAACCCTACAGATGGCTACCCCTAAACCATATATATTCTTGTTCCTTATGATAAGACACATTCATTGACACCAACCTGGGAGTCTCCCGGGGCCTTGCCCCACCCCTCCACTTCATAAAAAGCCTTATATCTTAGAAACTGTTCTTAGCCCTACCCTAAACCATATATATTCATCTTCCTTATGATAAGACGCATTCAGTGACACCAGCTTGGGAGTCCCCGGGGCATGCCCAGGCCATGCCCCATCGCTTAACTTCATTTAAAGCCATATATCTCAGAAATAGGTCAGATCCCCACCCCTAAATCATATACTTGTTCTTTGTGATAAGACTCGTTCAATCACACCAACCTGGGGGTCTCTTTGTGCTGAGGCAATGTGCCCCACCCTTCCAGTTCATAAAAGGCTTTATATTTCATAAACCATTCAAATCCCCACCCCATAATCATATAAGTTCTTGTTCCTTATTATTAGCACACCTATTGTAGGGGGGGGGGGTCCGCAGGGGCCATTTCTATCCTTTCCACTTCATAAAAACGCCTCAAATCTCAGAAACAGTTCAGATTCCCACCCCTAAACCATATATATATACTTGGTCCTTATGATAAGACACATTTAGGGGCAACAATCTTGGGCTTTCCTGGGATCAACAGGGCCCCTCTACCACTTAAGAGGCCTTACAGATCCCCACTGCTGAACCATATATATTCTTGTTCCTTATGATAAAACGCATTTAGTGATACCAACCAGGGCTCCATTGGGTCCATGCCCCACCCCCTCTACTTCATAAAAGGCCTAATGTTTCAGATACTGAGTCCACATGGGTGATCATTTGGACATGGGGGTTCATTTGGTAGATTAAAATGATATCATGTTAAAATACATGACTGCCATTGGCCAGTGCCCACCTGAGCTCTGGTGAGCATAGTGGCCCATGAGCCTCTTGTTTGGAAATGGATCGAAAACTTTGGTTGCTATAGCAACCACAAGGTCCCATAGACTTACGATGGGAAAATGCTCGCATCACAGTAGCGCCTTCAGTTTTGGTCGTATCTTTCTGAAACTTATATGGTAGGTGGCTAGGAATAAAAACTGGAATGATTTCAAAAACGGGCCAAGTTGGCCAATTAATCATAAAGTTACGTCCCTTTGATCGCTGAAAATGCCTATTTTTGACCTTGGCATCACCGTAGCCCCTTCAGTTTTGATCCGATCTTCCCGAAACAAGTAAGTCAGGGTTAAAAGTTCGGATGAGTTGGAAAACTAGAGATGTCGGTCAATAACTTACCGAGTTATGTAACCTACTTTGCTGAAAATGCTTTTTTTTTACCTTGTCATCACCGTAACCCCTTCAGTTTTAATAGGATCTTCTTGAAACTTACAAAAAAGTAAAATAGAAATGGAGACAATGATCAGGAATCAATACAACTAACCCACAGCTCCCATCAGAGACAAAAAGGGAAAGAAACACAATCATGAAACAACATACTCCAACGGAAACACCAACAGCGGAAAGCCAAAAGGACAGTTACTTTCACACAAAATGGCCAATAGGCTAGCCAAAATAAAATAATATAAGCGACACAAACACCCAAAGACAAACCATAACAAAAATAAACCTTGCCAGAAGAACCGCCCCATACTTCCGTCGCAATTTAGACAATTTGTTCTGTCCGCATCAAGGCCTCTGAACTCATCAGTGCAACATCACCCTGAAAACAAACAAAAAAAAAACCCACAGAAATTAAACAACGATGAGGACTCGACCGCAAGAAACAACAGAAATGCTGGAGCAAAAGAAAACCAATACTTAGACTCCGATGGGCTCGACCAGAGACGGAGCATCAGGTACCAACCAACATAAGCCTTTACGTTGGAACCATCATAGAATCTGAGGCCTTACCAACCAGTGTGCAATTAAAGAGGGAAGCAAAGTTGGCAACTGTGATTAGGTTAACTACCATGCATGTTGTCTGTCACATAACATTTTTGTTCTTTTTTATATCGAAGAATGATTTTACGAAATTGGGTGATGAACTCATTGCGGTTATAAATTTTTGTAAATTTATATACTAAGTCACCATACAATTCGGGTTCGGATAGACCTTGTTGCAGAGGAGAGATTTAAGTCCAATATTGAATTTCGAAATTAAATCAGAATGGCGTCTATAAAATTTTGAAAAGCC
The DNA here is from genome assembly GCA_963580285.1 of Lucinisca nassula. NCBI lineage: Eukaryota > Metazoa > Mollusca > Bivalvia > Lucinida > Lucinidae > Lucinisca > Lucinisca nassula. Next base: position 5,689,831 of record OY757015.1, on the reverse strand, counting down.
TTTGCGTAGTTTTGGGTATCGCTAATCCTATTAAGAAGCTTAGCCGTTAACAATTTATTACAAGTGTTGAAGTCAGTTACATGCCTACAAACTCTGGCAAATCGAATTGTTTTTTTTTTTTTTTTTTTTATTGGTTTGAGGTTAAACGTCCCCGTCAACACTGTAAAGGTCATTTTGGAGACATTGCTCCCAATTTTGTGGGACTTTTACCCGACATTGAGATGAAATGACATCTCAACTCCTGTCTCCCCATAAACCAATAGGGTCTATAAGCATGGACGGTCCGACACACTGCTTTGCCTGGGCAGGCTTAGATCCTCTAGGCGGTTTACCAGTACTTGTGTGAGGGTCAGATTCAGCTCTGCGTGGAAGCATCATGCAGCCCATATATTTCTTCAAGCCCAAATGGGCGGGGGCTGTGAAAGGCAAATCAAATTAATTATGAAATATAAACGCCATGGTATGGCGCACGTTGAACATCACCATCCAAAAAAGGAAAGTTTACAATCTCAAAATCATCGCGTTTAACATCAATTTTGCAAGAAACAAACCCATCCACAATCAGTTACCCTCAAATATTTTCAAAGTAGAAGTAAAACAAAGATCAGGAATCGATACAATTAACTAACTCCACCCATCAAAGACACCACAGGGAAAGAAACACAAACATGAAGCGACCAGACCATAATAGAAACCTAAACAAAGGAAGGCCATAAGGACAGTTACTTTCCACAAAATGGCCATCCAAAATAAAACGACACAAGTGATACACACATTATGTAACAAACAACAACATAAATAAACCGCAACAGAAGAACCGCCTTGGAACGGTCAGTGGAAAGAATTCCACTGGGGGGCTTAAATCGATTTTACATGGCCATAATCATCGCCCGTACCTCTGTTGTGGTATACACTAATTTTGTTTAGTCCGCCTGACGGCTTCCTAACTCATCAGTGTAACATCTCCGAGAACATACAAATAAAAAAACTACAGAGATGAAACAAGGTTGAGGACTCGACAACATACAACAACAGAATTGCTGGAGCAAAAGAAAAACAACAGTTAGACGCCGAGGGGCCCGACCAAAGACGGAGCATCAGGCGCCAACCAACATAAAGAATACTAAAATGAAATAAAATTCCAATTATGATTTTACGCTGGAACCGTCATATAATCTTAGGCTCGACCCACCGGTGTGCAATCAAAGAGGGAAGCAAAGTTGCCAACCGTGATTGGGTTAACCACCATGCATGCAGTCTGTTTTATAACATGCTGTACCCAATCTTTATATATCGACGAACGATTTTACGAAATTGGGTACTAAAGTCATTACAGGCATGTATTTTTCTAAATTTATATACTAAGTCACCATAGAATTCGGGTTCCGATAGGCCTTGTTGCAGAAGTGTTTTAAGTCCAACATTGAATTTCGAAACCAAAGCTGAATGACGTCTATAAAACTTAGAAAAGGCTTTACGTAGTTTATGATACCGATACCCCTGATTAAGAAGTTTAGCGGTTAATAATTTATTACGAGTGTTGAAGTCGGATACATGACTAGACACTCTAGCGAATGGAATTAGCTGCGAAATATAAACCCCATACGATGATGCACGAGGAACATCACCCTCCAAAAAAAGAAAATTTACTATCTCAAAATCAAAATCATCATGTTTATCATAAATTTTGCAAGAAACAAATCCATATACAATAGATAAATGTAAATCCAAAAAGGGGCCTCGGTCTCAGAGGAATTTGCCTTGTTTAACTGAAGTTCTAGGGATAAATCTGACTGATCAAACCATCAAAGTAAGTAGTGTCAATATTTAATAAATCATCTGAATATCTAGAAGTAGAACTAAAAGCTTCAATAATTACAGATTGGTTATCAATGGAAAGCGACAACATGAAGTCTCTTTCATAACAATACAACAAAAACAAGTTTCTTCTTTTCTGAAACCATAAGGCCCAGAGCTTAGATATTTAAAATGAAGCAACGTTAGAGCTCACTTATCATGGTATTGAAATCATTAAGAACTAAAAGTACATTACTTCAGGTAAGTGAAATCTTAAAAACAGATAAAATTATTTTTATTAGTTTCTGAGATGTTTCCATTTGAAGTGTGAAATATTTCAAAACGGAGAGAACAACTTCAAACTGCCTCATAAAATATTCGTGAAGTATTCTTTGATGTCATAATTGACTTTAATTTCTTTGATCCTTTTTTACAATCGATATAGCTGGTGTTTTACAATCATCAGAAATTACTTAGCCACCTGAAATATTAATGAAATTAATCTCAGTCAAAACTTGAAAACGATTTCTTCTTATTTCAAACCTAATTTCTATGATTTTTTTTTTAAATAAGATTCAAATAATATACTTAAATAATTTAAATTTCAGATTGCATGATTGCATGCAGACTGAACAAATTATTTTTCTAAATCGCGACGGATATAAGGACGAGGCATTAGGAAAACATGTCCGTAAGAAATAATGGCGTCCAACATGGTGTCAGAAAGTGATAAATATTAGGTAAAAATGATAACGTCTTTATTATTTATGCTTTCAACATAGATTGTGGGTGCTTGTTAGGACCGCTTCAATGAGGCGGTTCTAACGATTACCCACAATCTATGTTTTTGAGCAAAAATAAGGCGGATTATGTATACCCCCGTAAACCCCAATTTTTTCTATATAAAGTGGGGTTTAGGGGGAGGGGGTTCTTCGTTTCACGGACTTGTTATCGTGATGATTGTGGCCACGTAAAATCGATTTAAGCCCTCCAGTGGAATTCGTTTCACTGATCGTTCCAAGGTGGTTCTTCTGTCGCGCTTTATTTTTGCTATGATTTATCTTTGAGTGTGTATATCGCTTAGATTATTTTTTTTGGATAGCCAATTGGTCATCTTGTGGGAAAGTATCTGTCCTTTTGGCTTTCCGCTATTGATGTTCCATTAGGTTCTAGTTGTTTCATGTTTGTGCTTCTTTCCCTTTGGTGTCTCTGATGGGAGCTGTGGGTTAGTTGTATCGATACCTGATCAGTTCCTTCACTTCTATTTTGTATGTTGATTAAATAACAGACAGTGGTAGGCTATGTGTTGAGAAGAAATTTAAAAAAACATATTTTTAACTGAAGAATTTATAAATGAAATGTATGTTTTAAATAGTTTAAAATTTCATGTAAAACTTAAATAAACATTTTAATACATAAATGAAATTATAAAGGGGGAGTTCCAGCCTATAGTAAATTTCCATAGGGTTCTGCCCACGCATAGATTTCCATGATATTGTGCATAATTAATGCCTTGTAAATGACTGTTCATAATTTAGCTATTTCACTCTCATATCTGTTTTCATTATAAATCTACAGTGTTTTGTTTATTTCGGCATCTGAAAATAGGGGTACCCCCAAGCAAGTATATATAGACACAACAGCTTCTTATGTTTTGGAGTTATTTTGTTCTCAGGCATCATCGTAGTCATTTGTGATTATTTTTGTACCACATTTTCTATTGTTCAGGTAAAATTCCATAGACCATGCTCAATTTCATATGGAGGAGACCCTAGACTTCACAACCATAAAATCTTTTGGAGTATGGTTGACTTTTGATTTCATACTGTTGCAGTTCTTGTCACCTCATCATTTTAATATGAAAATTGCCCATATATGTGTAGAACATTTTATCAAATTTTCTTGAAAATCTGAGACCGGTAACATACTGCATTTGAACATTGGATAGTGATGGCCAGAATGTCATTTTTTTTTTCAAACCATTTGTAGATATGGTATAACATTTTCAATCGAGCAATTGCTCGCAAATAATGTATATAAACATGAATATATGTATGCTTAAACGTTGCTGTGTATAGTATGAGCCCATATAATCAGCAGTTGTATCAGTTATGGTACCCTGGGGAACACCAAAAACACAATTTATTTTGAGCGTTTAACAATTCAATAAAATATATATTTCATTTTATATCAAGAGTTTTTGCATTTAATGTAATCGTAAACTCTGCTGAAGCTTATTATGACAAAGAAAGTTGCAATGGCAAGTGAAATGGCTGGTTCTGTTAACCCGAAAATTTTCTGGACTCTCTAATAAGTATGTATTGAACTGATGCAGTAGACTTAAAATGTTTGAAAAGTCTGTCATACTGGAATGGCACAGCTTGCTTGAATAGCCAAGAGTTATGATGATTTTATTATGTTGAGCCAGGTATGTCATAATACCACAGACAATTTTTCCGATCTTTTGGCCAACTGTATACACAGATTACTGTAGACAAAATGGAAACACTGTTGTTTGGGCTGTTTTGTCACTCTGACAATGCCCCTTCAAAATCTGAACTAAATTACAGTCCACGTAAATCGCAACAAATGTCGCCTGCTGTGCAAATCAGTGTAAGAAAGTTGTCTTCTCAAATATGAGCTAGTTATATTCTTATATATGATCTGGTAAACAGCCAGTTATTTTAGTAACATGAATTAATATAGTAGAGAATACTGTTCAGTTCAACTTTCAAACAATTTCAGAGGAAGAAAAGTGCAAACAGTATATTTGCTATCAGTGCTATAGAAAAAAATATATAGCCAACTGCAGATTTTAGTTCAGCAAATATGCTAGTAGTACAGCTAACAGCTGATTCATGCCATTTGTAAAACTGATTAATACAGAGCTAGAAAGCTTAACATAGATGGCAAGTACTGCATACATATGACTAAATATGCGAATGGTATAACTACATCTAAATTTAATATCAGCTATAAAATGAATTTGTTACAGAAACTTGCCTCCCATATATTTCATTTAAAGAAGTGCATGCCAAATGCCAATTTTACAACTAGTTCCAGTGTGACTAGCTCTGCATTTATTTTGAAGGCCAAAACATTGAAGCTTACACTTTTGCAGATGTTATAATGCACCTAGAAAAAAAAAATCAAAATATTATTTCAATGATCTTACAAAACCTTTGTTGGGGGAGCGGAGTGTGAGCCTCTTTGACCAAGTGATGTAAGAAAACATCGACAATACATGGACCAATCAATCATAAGAAAAAAAAATCAGAAAATCAGTTTGTTCCTTCAAGGTGGCAAATTATTGACTGCTGTTTTATTAAAAAGAAGAAAATGACAACAACAAAAACAATAAAGAAAAAAATAGGAAGATGAAAGTACTTATTTAAGCAAATTCAAAACGTAATTGTGTATTACTGACATCAAGAATCTTTGTATTGCAGGGTTTAAAGATGTACAAGAAGAAACTATGAAATAGGATAAAAAGATCCACCTTGTCTTATTCCTATTGTGTCATAATATATTTTTTTCAGCATTATCATTATTGCAATAATGTCAACACTAACATTCATCATGAACAGTGCATGAATGCATTTTTTTTCTCTCTTTAAAATGTTTGGATAAAACTTGACTTGTATACGTTGATAATGTATGTTCTCATTTACTTTTTAAAAGCCAAACTAAACAATCCTGTCTTAAAACAGTGTCTTTTTTAGGGTGGGTGGTGAGTTTTTATTATATAAATGCCTATGCTTAGCTGTGTATGATAAGGTGGCCCTAAATTGTCAGAAAACACAATAAAAATACACTTTAGGGAAATCTTGTCCCCTGGTATTGAAACTGATTTTGGCACAAAAATAGACCTGAACCCATATTTAGCTTTCAAAAACAATGTTACCGGTTTCTGATTTTTTTTGAAATTTGTTTGCTTTATTGAGGACATATGTGGCCTATTTTATATGCATTATCTTGGGGTGACAAGATCAGAAACACATCTAATACTTATGGTGAAAATCTTATTTTTTGCAAATTTTCATGAAAAATAGAAGAAAGTTTGTAAATAAATTTTTCAGGAAGATTAAAAGACATAGACTCATTTACATTTTTTGTATTATATGAATCCTTATAGAGTTCTGTTGCCAATCCAAGTAACAAAATTTGAAAATAATCACACCTGTTGATTTACGACCGAAAAGCTCACAGGTGTGTATGACCTCTACAGGGGATTACCCCAGGGATTTCTCCTGAGACCTATAGTAATTTATCAAATGAAACAAAGTTATATATATAGTTGATATACCTTAAGTAAACAACAACTGAAGTTTCAAGAAAATCTGTGCGTGGGCAGATTTGGAACTCCCCCTTTATATCAAAAGTTATTAATTGGATTCAAAGCCATCTCAGGTCAAAAGATAAATGTATAAACATTATAGAAATTGAAAATATGTCAGTTTTAAAGTTAATTAAAAAGTTAAAATCCACTATGATGTCACAAAATTATCATTGCGGGTCTAAATCAGCAAACATTCAACGGAGGTTACCCTAAGTGGATGACAGTTACGTCTCAGATATAAATGAGCATAACTTTGAAATCGAATGGGATTTTTTATAATGCAGTTTATAGTAAAATGATCGGCTTTATGTATTCGTTCAGTACACGTAATATTAGAAATTTATCATATGACGTCGCTGATAAGCAGTCGATAGCGTCGTGTAATAAAAATCGTATGACCACACGTGTAATAACACTCTGGCGGGATTAAGTAACGTCATGACAACGTCCATGTCAACAATGAATTTTTCGTAGAAAAATTGTCAAATTAAAATGCGATAAAATCCAATATAAAGTAGTCATATGATAAAGAGAATCTTACACTCGTGGTCATTTCATATGATATTTATGAAACTCGCCGAAGGCTCGTTTCATAAATATCATATGAAATGACCACTCGTGTAAGATCCTTTATATGTAAATTCTCGTGATGAATGACCTTTAAGTGGTCACCTACATAAATCCTGCCTGCCATGCCCTTGGGGTTCAAGTTGGTTATGCCCCAGAAGAATTCCCTGCGGACTCAAGAACGGGTTCGACTCATCCATGGTAAGCGAGTCATCGAGGGTTGGGGCCACTAAAGTTCTACTCTATATGTTTTAGTTGTTAGCTTCCACATTTTGCAACTGCAGAATTATTCTAATTTTTTTTTATACCCAGCAGGGAAATCAATGCATTTCACAGTGTAAAAATATATATGACACTATCACAGTGTGAAAATAACATGACTATGCTATTTTCAGAATAGCATCCCGGACTACCGTTTTGTTGGTTTTTCGTAAATTTTAATTTTTTATGAATACCAATATTTCGTCGAAGGTGTTGAAAACATATTTCATCAGATGTCTTGAAAACACCAGAAATTTTGACGAGTGCGAAGCATAAAAAGAGCATATGTTCTGTTACAGTACATCGCCAAAGACACGTGTAAAATAAAAAAAAAATACTATGTTTTCGATAAATACTAATTGTGTTTCATCTCATGTGTTGAAAACATCAGAGATTTTACTCGTGCTTCGCACTCGCGAAAATTATAATAGTTTGAACGTACTCGATGAAATATATTTGGTATTTATTTTAAAAAAGGAAATATCCACTATTCATCATATGACGTCGCTGATAAGCAGGTGGATAGCGTCGTGTAATAAAAATCGTATGATCACACGTGTCATAACACTGGCGGGATTAAGTAACGTCATGACGGTGTCATGCATTTTTTGTGGAAATATGTCAAATTCAAATGAGATAAAATCCATTTTAAAGTGGTCATATGATAAACAGACTCTTACTCTCGTGGTCATTTCATATGCAATTTATGAAACTCGCCAAAGGCTCGTCTCATAAATTTCATATGAAATGACCACTCATGTAAGATCCTGTATTTATATGCTGGTACAAGCAGTCATTAGGATAACACACCCGCATGATACAAAGATTTGTTGTGGAAATTTTAGGTGTTTTTCTTTTTTCTACAAACATAGACTGTAAGTGCTCGTTAGATCAAAGTCATTGATCGAACCTATGAATCGAGGTTGGAATACAATAATGTATATTCTTCTGAAAAAATAAGTAACAAAGCTGTTGCATTTAATATGTTGTTTTGTATATATAGAGAATCTTTCACGATTGGTCATTCCATATGAAAGTTATGAAACGTGCCTTCGGCGAGTTTCATAAATTTCATATGAAATGACCACGAGTGTAAGATTCTGTTTCCACGAGTGAAAGATTCTGTTTATCATTTGACCACTTTAAATGGGATTTTATCGCCTTTAAATTTGTCATTTTTCCTAACAAACATGCATTGTTGACATGGGCGTCGTCATGACGTTACTTAATCCCGCCAAAGTGTTATTACACGTGTGGTCATACGATTTTTATTACACGACGTTATCCACTGCTTATCAACGACGTCATATGATAAAAGTGCTTTAACGCTTTTAGTGGTTCATTTCCATACTGCCATATGCTTTTACAAATAAAATTACTATTACTTTTGATTCGTTCGTTCCGCCACGGATTTTGAAAACATCTGCGGGGCACCGGTGTGGTCTATTTTGCCCGGGCTGTCTAGTTTGCCCAGAGAAGACTTAAAAACTGTACGGATTTTGGGTACAAGGCATTAAATTTTTAAAGAGCCTTTTAACATCACCAAAGTTGTCTTAAAATGTCCCTGGGTCAATGATGAAGCCCGATCTACCGGGGATTGCTGGTAGCCTCGGTTCTGCTCAGCACGGTCATCCCGAGTGTTGGAGACGCCCATCTACAACAATACCCCATATTGGATTCTTTTTCTTGCACAACACCTCCGGTTAGTTTTCACAGCTCGCACATGTATATTGCTTACAAAATAAAAGTAGTGCGGAAGTAGTTCCGGCAGTTGAATAGAATTGAAGCGCATTTATGTTAGTTGCCTGGGTCGGAACACCAGGGTCAGAACATAAATTTCTCACCCAGGGTAAAATCACGGATTTCCTTGTCTGGTGTGCAAGAAAAATGTATCCTCAACGGTTTTCGGATCTGTATTGTAGTCCTTACCTCAAAGGACATTATATACTTTTTCATAGAACATTCCAGATCACCACTATTCTTTCTTAAAGACACATTTTGTTCTCTATATAAAGGGGTGGCCTGTCTAATGGTCTGCAATAAACAAGTCCTTGGGACCATAGTGCACATCAAAGGCTTATCTTATCTAAGTGATTATTAGGTGATTATGAGCACAGACTCTCTGAGAGATATGTTTAAAAAGGAGCTCTATAAGGGGAAATTGTGATGGTATATTTTTTTATTTTATTGAGATTGTTTCCGACAAAATGTTTAAAATTACTTCTTTTTTATTTAAAAAAAGTACGGGAAAACGCTGACATTAACTCAAACATGAAAAGAAGTAAACTAAATAAACTGATTAATTCAAGATTAAATCAATCAATTAACATTTATTTATTTACTAATTTATTCCTTATTTTTGAAAGTATGTTAATATACAAATCATACAATGTCTAAAACATAATATAGCATTTTATAGTTTCAGTAAAGATGCAACTATAAAGTCCCCATTTTTATTCAGTAAAACAGGGGCCTAGAAGATTATGCATTTTTTTCTTATTTCTACTAAAAAACATATATTATGCCTGTGGAACCTTGTTAGAACCACCTCGCAGAGGCAGTTCTAACAAGTATCCGCAGTGTAAAAATATATTGTACTGTAAAACTGGGATTTAGAGAGGTTTACATAATTTTTCTTATTGCTACTCAAAAATATATATTGTGGGTCCTCGTTAGAACCCCTCGCAGAGGCTGTTCTAACGTGCACTCAAAATTTAATAAAATTGTACAGTAAAACTGGGATTTAGAGGGGGTAAACAATATATGGTTAGAGCTGAAATATTAAAGATATCAGGATATCTGTCATTTTTGATCATAAAATTTTGCCAAGATATTTGAATATACATGATTTTGTTATGATTTTAAATAATGGTGTCTAAAAAAAATAAGTGTGGCATATCAAAACAAGGACGTAGGTATCAAACAAACAAATGAATAGATGTGAATTTTCTGTAATTTATTATTCTCTCTTGGACTCCTACCTGTATGACAGTCCATCAGGAAAACACGCCTATATGATTTTGACCCCCTTGAACCCCACTTTTATATAGTAAAACTCGGGTTTCCGGGGGTATACCTTATTTTTCTTATTTCTGCTCTAAAAAATAGATTGTGGGTACTCGTTAGAACCGCCTCGATGAGGCGGTTCTAACGAGTGCCCACAATCTATATTTGAGCAGAAATAAGAAAAATATCACAATTTTTCATCATAAAATTTTCAATTTTTCGGCGATAAAGGCGGCAATGTATTTGTATAGGCGTGTTTGCGTAATGAGAATACCTCAATCTTATCTCAAAATGAATTTTTCAATAAACCGTCATTACGGTGTTATGCAATCAAAAAATGTGTCATTAAGTATTTGTTGCGAAAATAAAAATGTTCCTTTCCCTTTATCATAGTGTTTTCCTTGTCCCTTCGTTTTACTGGTTCAACCACAGAATTTTGAAAATATTTGAGGGCCATTACGGAGGTCTGATTGCTGAGGGATGGCTGGTTTTTTGTTTGCTTGATTTGAGGTTTAACGTCCCCGTCAACACTGTAAAGGTCATTTTGGAGACGTTGCTTCCAATTTTGTGGGACTTTTACCAGACATTGACATGAAATGACATCTCAAGCCCTGTCGCCAAATGAAACCAATAGGGTTTATAAGCATTGACGGTCCGACTCGTGCACACCGCTTTGCCTGGGCAGGCTTAGATCCTCTAAGCGGTTTACCAGTACTCGTGTGCAGTCGGATTTAGCTCTGCGTGGAAGCATCATGCAACTCATATATTTCTTCAAGCCCCGATGGGCGGCGGCCGCAGAGAGCTGGCTTGTCTGGTCCAAAGCAACAAAGAAAAACACACACACACACACACACACACAAACTTGAACAACGTCAGTATTCAGTTCTGTGTTGTAATCCTTGCTTCTAACTTGTTTTTAAGGAAGCCATCATGCAAACAATCCTATATATTTTAACCCCACATTCATACAATAAAACGGGGGTTTATAGGAGCATACGCTTCTTTTCATATTTCTGCTTATAAACACAGTCTGTGGGTACTCGTTTAAATCGCCTCACAAATTCGAATCTAACAGTTTCCCTCCATTATTTGTTAAGCAGAATTATGAAAATATCAGTTTTTTCAGAGAATTTAATTGTTTTTTTTTTTTAATTGTTCAATATAATTAAATAGGCGTGTTTTCTTAATGACCTTTTCAAAGACACGGGTGGTGTTACTAAAGGAATGGGTGCCCGCCGTAAAAGGTAACATTGTCCTTCGCAAGAGTGTGGGTGGTATGTTTATTTTCTAGTCCTTTGGAATCATTTATTTCAAAACGGAATTGTGTAAATATTTTAAGGTCACTGATGAGGCCTGATATGTCGGGGCTGTCTGGCTAAGATTAAAATTCATACTCTTCTTAGTTTTCACTTCTGTTTTGTAGACCTTGCTTCGATGATACTGCCTTTTACCCAGCCGACAAAGAATGTCGGTTGGCAGCGCCGGGCCGACAGCCATACGATGAGTCAACATCATATTGCTGTCGGCCCGACGTTGACCTGCTGTTTCCTGCTGACAGGTTTTGTTTGGTTGTCGTTTATTCTTATTATCTTCCCTATCACAGATTATAAGAATCTGATATGGGGTTCTGTTGTAGATGAGCGTGTCCAACCCGAGGGATGACCGTGCTGAGCTAAACCGAGGCTACGCCGAGGTTCCGCTCAGCACGGTCATCCCGAGGGTTGGAAACGCCCATCTGTAACAGAACCCCATAATGGATTCTTTTTCTTGCACAACACCTCCGGTTAGTTTTGACAGCTCGCACATGTATATTGTTTACAAAATGAAAGTAGTGCGGAAGTAGTTCCGGCAGTTGAATAGAATTGAAGCGCATTTATGTTAGTTGCCTGGGTCGGAACACCAGGGTCAGAACATAAATTTCTATCCCAGGGTAAAATCACGGATTTCCTTGTCTGGTGTGCAAGAAAAAGTGAGAAGAAACTGGCAAAATCGTTTTTTTTAAAGTATTTTTATTCCTCTTTATTTACTCGTAGCATACGTCTGTATCACTCTTCTAACCTGAAAATAAAGAAAATGTCTACTTAGTATATCACACTATGCAATTTAAAAATCGAAACTCCTAAGGTTTATGAATTAGAATTGTTAACATTAGGAAACCATGTCCGTAAGAAATAATGGCGTCCAACATGGTGTCAGAAAATGATCTAACGAGTACCCATTATCTATGTTTTTGAGCAAAAATAAGGCAGATAATGTATTCCCCCGTAAACCCCGATTTTCTCTATATAAAGTGGGGTTTAGGGGGTTCTCGTTTCACGGACATGTTATCGTGATGAATAGGACGCCATGCAACTCGTGACCGTTGTCACCAATAGTCATTATATTGCCATCATAACATGACTGCGAAATATTAAATATCGACGGCGAGGATCGAGTGAATTAATATTTGCCGTCATGAATTTATGTTCCCTCTCGGGCCATACGTTCCGCATATCTTTTGAAAGTTGGCAGCATTTGCATCTGCTGGTACATTTTGGCCACGACGCTTTAGCTTGTTAAAGGTTACTTTTCACTGTATTGCAATCATTAAGAACTGAAAGAAAATTGCTCCAGGTACATGGATGTGAAATATGAAAACCGGATCAAATTATCTTTATTAGTCTCTGAAATATTGCAATATGAAAAATAGAAACATAGGCAATTACAATTTACCCACAGCTCCCACCAGAGACACCAAAGGGAAAGAAACACAAACATGAAGCAACAGACCCCAACGGAAACACCAACAGCGGAAAGCCAAGAGGACAGTTACTTTCCCAAAGAAGGGCCAAAAGGCTATCCAACATAAAATAATTAGGCGACACAATCACCCAAAATCATACCATAACAAAAATAACCGCGACAGAAGAACCGCATTGGAACGGTCAGCGGAAACGAATTCCACGTGGTGGGGGAGGGGGGGGGGGGGCTTAAATCGATTTTACGTGGCCACAACACTCGCCCTTACTTCCGTCGCGATTGAGACACATAATTTGTTCCGTCCGCATGAAAGCCCCCTAACTAATCAGTGCAACATCGCCGTGAACACAAAAACCAAACAACCACAGAGATGAAACACGGTGAGGACTCGACAGCAAGAAACGACGGAAATGCTGGAGCAAAAGAAAACCAACAGTTAGACTCCAATGAGCCCGACCAGAGACAGAGCATCAGGTACCAACCAACCATAAGCCTTTACGTTTGAACCACCGGCGTGCAATTAAAGAGGGAAGCAAAGTTGTCAACCGCGATTGGGTCAACTACCATGCGGGCAGTCTGTCGTATAGCATTTATGTTGTACCCAATTTTTTATATCGATTTTGTTTGTTTGATTTGAGGTTTAACGTCCCCGTCAACACTGTAAAGGTCATTTTGGAGACGTTGCTTCCAATTTTGTGGGACTTTTACCCGACATTGAGATGAAATGACATCTCAAGCCTATCGCCCATAAAACCAAAAGGGTTTATTAGCATGGACGGTCCGCCTCGCATCGAGGTTCCTGGACAGGCTTAGATCCTCAAAGCGGTTTACCAGTACTAGTGTGCGGGTCGGATTCAGCTCTGCGTGGAAGCATCATGCAGCCCATATATTTCTTCAAGCCCCTATGGGCGGGGCCGTTTTTTATATCGAAGAATGATTTTACAAAAATGGGTGTTTAAGTCATTGCGGTTATAAATTTTTCTAAATTTATATAATAAGTCACCATAAAATTCGGGTTCCGATAGACCTTGTTGCAGAAAAGATTTTAGTCCAGTGTTTAATTTTGAAATTAAATCAGAATTACGTCTATAAAATTTACAAAAGGCTTTGCGTAGTGTATGATACCGATAACCCTGCTTAAGAAGTTAACAATTTATTACGAGTGTTGAAGTAAGTAACACACTCTAGCAAAACGAATTAATTGTGAAATATAAACGCCATAGGATGGCGCACGTAGAACATCACCATCCAAAAAAGGAAAGTTTACAATCTCAAAATTAAAATCATCGCGTTTATCATAGATTTTGCAAGAAACAAACCCATCCACAATAGATAGATGCAAATCCCAAAACGGGGCCTCGGTATCAGAAGAATTTGCTTTATTTAACTGAAGTTCTTTGGGGGTAAATTTGACTGATCAAACCATCGAACTAGGTATTATCAATATTTAATAAATCATCTAAATATCTAGAAGTGGAGCTAAAAGCTTCAATGATTTCAGACTGGTTTTCAGCAGAAAGGGACATCATGAAGTCTCTGTCATTACAAAACAAAAACAGATCAGCAACAAGCGGTGGGCTATTAGTACCCATCGGAATACCCACAGCTTGTCTAAATAACTTAGTACCAAATCTTAATATGTAAATATTATCAAGTAGAAAGGTGAGAGCTTCACACACCTTCTGACATGACCATAAAGTATAGTTTTTTATGCTCTTCAGAAGTGAAAAACGCATTTCGTACACTACATGCAAGATAGAGGGAGTCTTCATGAAATCTGAAATATTTCAAACTTAGAGAACAACTTCAAACTGCCTCATTAATATTCAAGAAGTATCCTATGATGTCATAGCCGACATTAAATTCTTTGAACGTTTTAAAGATCAACATATCTGGTGTTGTAAAATCATCAGAAGTGACTTAGTCACCTGATACTATTAACTCTTATCATGCTGTTCACGACAACCCCTATCTTTGGAAACAGTGTAGATCCAGATCAGATGGCTTCTGAAGAAGCCATCTGATCAGGATCTACACTGTTTGGCATTCGGTTTATGAATTTGTAGCAATAAATTACATCAAGTAATTTGATTGGTTGATAGACAGAAATGGGTGTGGCTTAGATGAATATTCAGCAAGATAAGGGTTAATGAAATTGGTCTCAGTCAAATCTCAAAAGCTATATCTCCTAATTTCAAACAAAAGGTCTATAAATTAAAACTCAAGTTATATATTTAAGTAATTTAAATTCCAGATAACATGTTTGAATGTAGATCAAATAAAATACAGGGCAGGTTTGGTGTTTAGAAGACATTCAAAAAGCTTTTTTATTAACCTAACCGAAGAATGAACTCTTTGTTTTAAACAGTTTAAAATTTCATATAAAACTTAAATAGAAGTTTAATCCAGAAATGTAATTTATATCTAATGTAACAATAAGATTCAAAACTACCAACGGGCATTAGAAATTGTATAGTAAAATCATAGAAACTGAAAATATGTCAGTTTAAAAATTAATTCAAATTTACGCCATGATATAACGAAATATTGCATTGTGGGTGGAAATTAACCAAACGCCAAGGGAGGTTACCTTAAGGGCCTTAAACATATAGCAGTGTTTCCGCTGACCCGAGAGACTCTACTATTTTCTATCAATAAAAGAACAAAATAAAAATTAAAACACCGACCCTACCTTTTTCACTTTCCGACCCTACCTTTTCCAATTTCCGACCCTACCCAGCGTCGTGTTTGCATTTTCCCATAGTAAGTTCGCGTTTTAAGTACTTTGTTTTCAAGTGTTTGGCATTTAGTTCCTTCCAAAATACTGACTGTTTTGAGCATCTAAAATTAATTATGTTATACAGTGCAAAATAGAAGTGGAGGCAATGATCATGAATCGATACAATTAACCCACAGCTCCCATCAGAGACACCAAAGGGAAAGAAAAACAAACATGCAACAACAGACCTAATGGAAACATTAATAGCGGAAACCAAAAGGACAGTTACTTTCTCACAAAAAGACCAATAGGCTATCCAAAATAAAATAATATAAGCGACACAAACACCCAAAGACAAACCATAACAAAAATAAACCGCGTTACGGGGCCACAATCCTCGCCCTTGCTCCCGTCGCGATTTAAACAAATATTTTGTTCTGTCCGCATGAAGGCCTCCTAACTCACCAGTGCAACATTTACTTGAACACAAATAATCAAACAACCACAGAGATAAAACAACGGTGAGGATTCGACAGCAAGAAATTACTGAATGCTGGATCAAAAGGAAACTAACAGTAAGACTCCGATTGGCCCGACCAGAGATAGAGCATCAGGCACCAACAAACATTACCGTGAATTAGACTCTCTAAATCTCAATAATACAGAAGAACCGCGTTGGAACGGTCAGCGGAAACGAATTCCACTGGGTGTGTGTGTGTGGGGGTGGGGGGGGGGGCTTATATCGATTTTACGTGGCCACAATCCTCGCCCTTACTACCATCGCGATTAAGACAAATAATTTGTTCCGTCCGCCTGAAGGCCTCCTAACTCATCAGTGCAACATCTCCGTGAACAAATAAGCAAACAACCACAGAGATAAAACAATGGTGAGGACAAGCCAGCAATAAACAACAAAAATGCTGGAGCAAAAGAAAACCAACAGTTAAACTCCGATGGGCCCGACCAGAGACAGAGCATCAGGTACCAACCCGCCGGCCGTTCTTCCGGCACCGTCATAGAATCTGAGGCCTGACCAACCGGCGTGCAGTTAAAGAGGGAAGCAAAGTTGTCAACCGTGATTGGGAAAACAACCACGCATGCAGTCTGTCGTATAACATTTATGTTGCAGCCAATCTTTTTATATCGAAGAATGATTATAAGAAATTGGGTGCTGAAGTCATTGCTTAATTTGCCAAGGCAAAGCGGTGCGAGTCTGACCGTCCATGCCTATAAACCGTTTTGGTTTCTTTGGGCGACAGGGCTTTGGATGTCATTTCTTTTCAATGTCGGGTAAAAGTTCCACAAAATGACCTATACTGTGTTGACGGGGAAGTTAAACATCAATTCAAACAAACAAACAAAAACTCATTTGGAGAAGATAACGCAAAAACAATGATTGCTGAACAGTGCAGGTCCAGATCAGACACCTCAGATCAGTTCCTTCACTGTCTGCAAAAAAACAACAACAAAAAAAACAGAGTATACTGTTGAAAATGAAAGGAAACATTACATAAAAATGGTGGCAGCTGGGCCGCCACCAATTTTGGTGTAAGTTTTCTCCATTGTATGCTCGGTGTCGTGTTTAAGTCCCACTAAAATCGGAAGCAACGTCTTCAAAATGACCTAAACTGTTTTGATGGGAACGTTAAACCTCAAATCAAACAAAAATTAAACATTACTTATTGGAGTGCCAGAGATACAAGAGAATGCGAATTGATATGATGGCCAATATTACAGTGCGCTGTCAACCGACCGCTGCCACTCTTTTGCTTGGCCATTCTGAGTTAAATAACATTCTAACACAGCGCGCCTATATAGGCAATGGAAAACAACTGTGTTTTATTCTACAACAAATCACAGCAAGGGAGAGCGTGACGAGTGACGTCATTAAAACTGCAAATTTATGACGTCACTAGTCGATTTCCTTGACGTTAGACGGTGTAACGTCATTTTCTCGCATCAAAAACGTTAGAATAGGATATAAATGCATGTGTTTCAGCCGATAATTTTAGCGGGATTTCTTCTAACAATGGCGAAAAGTTGTGAGATTTTGAAGGAAACAACAGCATTATTGCCGATTTTCAGCCTGTTAGAATCGAAATAGATCAGCTCTAGTTTGTGATTTGTTGAGTAATAAATCACAGTTTGTCGGTCAGTTGTAAGTAGACAAATCACGCGCGCTACGCGCTTGTGATTTGTTTACTTTACAACTGACCTCCAAACTGTGATTTATTACTCAACAAATCACAGTTAGAGCTGATCTATTTCTTAAATAAAAGCTGTAAGATTTTCCTTTATGTTCAAAAATGTATCATTGATAGTAAGCGCTTCAAACAGTGAGATCTTTCTCTCCCTCTCTCTTTTCAAATAGTGTTCGTTTTTAGTTCTTTCTTCCTTAAATGTCTTCATAGCATTACGCAAACACGCCTATACAAATACATTGCCACCTATATCGCCGAAAAAATGAAACTTTTATGATGAAAAATTGTGATATTTTTCTTATTTCTGCTCCAAATATAGATTGTGGGTACTCGTTAGAACCGCCTAAACGAGGCGGTCCTAACATGTACCCACAATCTATATTTTAGAGCAGAAATAGGAAAATAAGGTGTACCCTCGGAAAACCAAATTTTACTATATAAAAATGGGGTTCAAGGGGGTCAAAATTATGACGGCGTGTTTTCGTGATGGTCTATCTAATTTTTGACCTCTAAGCTTCTCTTATATATGGCTTAAATAGTTCTTTGTTTGTCCTTTTAACCGGTTAAATGTGTAATATGCAAATGAAATGCATGGGAAAAAGATTACTGCAAAATATAAAATATAAACGAAGGCAATGTCCAGGAATCAATATAAATCAACCCACAGCTCCAATCAGAGACACCAAAGGAAAGAAACACAAACCCGAAAGAATAGAACCCTAATGGTATCATCAATAGCGGAAAGCCAGAAGGACAATTACTTTCCCAAAAAATGGCCAATTGACTATCCAAAACAAAATAATACAAGCGATACACACAATCAAAGGCAAGCCATAACAAAATAGACAACGACAGAAGAACCGCCGTCAAACGGTCAGTGAAACGAATTCCACTGGAGGCTTATATTGATTTTACGTGACCAATCCTCCTCCTTACGTCCGTCTCAATTTTGACAAATAATCTGTTCAGTCCGCATGAAGGCCTCCTAACTCGACAGTGCAACAAAGCAGCATCGTCGATGGACTAACCAACAATAGGCGACTGTACTCTTTACCAACGAGTCACGGTCTTGACAAACGATGTCGCGTTTGGCATCGCAGAGGTGAAGGTAAGCGAACTGAGCCATTGCTGAACATGATCGCTATGGCGGCGGACGTCTTGTGGTATGAGGCGGGATATCTATCCGTGCTTGTGCTTAACGGAACTCCGACAGGCCAACGCTACATCGGTGAAGTGATACAGCCGGTTGTTCTGCCTTTTGTCCAACAACACCACGTAATGCTGCAGTATGACAACGCAAGACCTCATCGGGCGAGGATAGCACAGCAGTTCCTGCAACAGAACAATGTTGATCCTCTCGATTGGCCTGCTCTATCCCCTGACTTATCGCCAATCGAGCATGTTTTAGACATTATCGGCCAGCGTGTACAACAGAGAGCTCCACCACCAAGAACGCTCCAAGCTTTGAGGCAGCCTTGCAGGAGGAGTGGAGGAGGATGCCCCAGATACAGATTGCCAGACTCATCAGGAGTATGCGTCGTCGTCGTGTGGCCTGCATAGATGCAAATGGTGGACATATGCTTTATTGACAGATTTGTCGAAGTTTATTGTGACCCTAGTGATCTTCCATACACATTTTCTCATGCATATCTAGTGCTACATACTCCAACGGATGGAGTTTTGTCTGTAAATCAAATGATGTAATCAAATTTATCATATGACGTCGCGTCTGAGAGTGTAATAATGTCATGTATTATTTTCGATAATCCACTAGTGGATTAAATATGCAAATTAGCTAGATACATCCCGTAACGTTACATGTACGACGTCCTTAATGACGTCGCATTTACTAACGGCGGAATGTTGACATTTTTGTAAACAATCGTGAATAAAATACGCTTTTAATGTCATATGATAAATAGAATATTGCATTCGTGCTCATGTATTATTAAATTTATTAAACTCGTTGAGAAAAAGGGATAAAATGCTAGGCAAAGTCTCGCATTTTATCCCTTTTCCTCAACGAGTTTAATAAATTCAATAATACATGAGCACTCTATATATCAATTTTAGATTTCAGCTATGTCTTAGTTTCCTTTTATTTCACCTTACATTAGATATCCCTAACTTATTTAGCCATGTTATATGTTAAAACTGAAGCGGTCTTTTGAGACTGTTAAAAAGTGGTCCCAAATGAGCCCCGCCAAGCGAATTTGTGTCTTCGAGCATTCCGTCATGACAAATTTTAGCTGCGCATGCCCAGCCATTCAGAGGGGCCAGGGATGTGGCTTTCTTTCTGAAGGTTCCACTTGATTCACTGCTTGTATGAGCGAGCAACGAAGGTTCTGGCGAGACTGCGCGGATGCGAAGGCTCGCCTGAACCTTCGCTGCTCGCATAGGCGATAAGTACCAAAATCGCTTGGCGGGGCCCAAATGTGGTCTTAATATTCTCCACACCCCCTCCAAAAACTCCTTTAATACTCCATAATTATAATACAATGCGACTCTATAGGCAATAGTTTAACTGTCAGTGTACTTACAAAAAACATTGTGATGTCTTTCGTACCCCAATGAATACATTGACGCGCGCGACGTCACTTGATCATTAAATGACGTCGAAAAATAAATCAGTTTTCACCTTATTATTGTTGAACGATGACGTCGTTATGACGCCAAAAGAGCTCTTCCGCTGTTGTACAATTGCATTCTTGTTGCATTTTTAGCCGTCAAACCAGAAGTGTTTGGCACATAATGGATGGAAAACAATATAAATATATGTAATAAAGTTAATTTATTTAACCTTTCATCGAATCATGAACAGTATAACTTTGCTCGTCATATCACCAGTTGTTGTTCATACTTCGATGAACGTTACATAAATAGAGAATACCAGGTGAGTGTCTTTTGATATCAAGTTTAACAGGCAAGGGTCCGAGATTCTACATGCGTTCTCGAAGCCATGCCTGATAAATTTGATATGAAATGACACAAATCTGGTATTCTATTTATCAGTTTATCCCCTTGTAAGCTCTTTAAATTGGCAGTTTACGATCAGTTACCGATTGTCCTTAGTGCGTCCCAACATTCCGATGCGGAATATAATCGATCAGCTGACCGTTATTTTCCTTTTGATATTTTCAATGTATTTTTTTTCTTCATTTTTTCTAGTAATAATAACAATTTGGCCCTTTCTCCGGTTGTCCGTTTCATTAAAAAAGTGCAATGTCACGTTGACGCGAAAAAGCTCACTTGTCCTGAGATAGCATATCTTTATCAGGTCAATGCGTTGCAATGCAATATATATAGGGGGTAACTGATAATATGCATACCATTCTTAAATAAATATTTGTGCGGAAATGCGTGACGCAAAAAAGAAGTGAAGGCAATGATCAGGAATCGATACAATTAACCCACAGCTCCCATCAGAAACACCGAAGGGAAAGAAACACAAACATGGAACAACAGACCCTAATGGAAACATCAATAGGGGACCCTAAACGAAACAACACTAGCGGAAGGCCAAATGGACAATAATTTCCCAGAAAATGGCCAATTGGCTATCCTAAACACAATAATATAAGCGACACAAACACCCAAAGACAAACCATAACAAAAATAAACCGCGACAGAAGAACCGCCCTGGAACGGTCAGTGAAACGAATTGCAAAAGGGGCCTTAATTCGAAAGCCGCCATTTATAGATTCTATCACGTTCGACGGCGACACGTCATGTGTTTCGTATCGAAAAGTTAACGTTACGACAGGATATAAATATATGCATTACAGCCAATATAAATAAAAATAAAAAATGAGTTCCTTTCAGAGAAATGAAAACATTCATAAGAAAGAAGATGGGTCATACTACGTAGTTTCGGCTAATAAAGCCTCATCAGTGACCCTGTAATGATCCAGCAAAGAAAGCCAGAGGAAACATACTGCAATTTTGCGAATTTCGAATAGGCAGTTGATTCCTTTTAGAGGGAAGGCGTCCAAGTTTGTAAAGTTGAAAATCCGCCATATTTTTTCGCCTTGCGAAAGTAAGGCGGAGCTATTGCCATAGTGTCCCCATGCGTCCGGCGTCGGCGTTAGCGTCGGCGTCCGCATTTGGTTATAGTAGACCCGCAAGCAATCATTTGTGCTGTTTTACAAATTTATATTCAACTAAAGTTATCAATTGGTTAAAAAACAACAACAACGTTTTATTTTTTTCTTTTTCAATCGATTTCCCAGGTTTTGTGGCTTAAATTTGATTTCTGTGAAGTTGATCAGTTCCTCTGTATTACCCCCTTGCATCATTAAATTTACATACATTTTGTCAAATGCATGTGCGCAACCAACTAAAACGCATCTTCCCTTCTACATATACGAGAGCAGCAAAGGCTCTGGCAAGACTGCGCGTCCGAGCAGGCTCGCGGGCTCCTTTATGAAAAAAGCCCATGCCATGCCCAAGAAGTAATAGGCTGATCCAATGTCCTGACGTTGCTTCGACGTTGCCGCTCTTAATAAGCACGGTTTTCCTGGTAAGGCTTTTACGAATACTGTTTCAGTGTTAGCTGTCCTTCGTAAATATGTTCTATTAAAGGGTTGAAACTAGGGCAATGTTCGTAGAAAATATTTTATAATTTAAATTCATGGACCCGGCGAGGAGCGAAACCGCAACGTCGGTGCGCATCTCACTGTAGTAGTTCCAAAAACATACAAGAGGGCCCTCGGCCCTGAATCGATCACCTGATATCAGTGTCTCTAGTACATTCTTGGCCCAAGGGCTATAATTTGAACAAACTCGGTAACGGTCCACTAGATGAAGCTTCAACTCTCATGAGGTTTAAGTCTTTTGCAGTTTACCAGTACTCGTCTGCGGTCGGTTTCAGCTCGGCGTGGGGGCATCATGAAGCCCATCTATTTCTTCAAGCCCCGATTGGCGGGGGTCATAGCCATTCTTGAAATGTGAAAAAAAGGACTATGTCGCACGGATGTGTTATCGTAATGAGTTTTATGATGGTGGTAGATTTGTCAGAAAAGACAGAACCATGCACATATTAAGCTTTTTTTTATCATTATGACGTCGTTGATAAGCTGTGGATAGCGTCGTGTAAAAATCGCATGACCACACGTGTAATAGGACTTCGGTGGGTTTAAGTAACGTCAGGACGGCGTCACCGTCAACCATTTATTTTGGTGGAACAATTGTCAAATGCAGAAACGACTTACATCAATTAAAGGTGTAAAACTACAGTGTTACCGGTTTCGGATTTTCATGAAATTTGGCATAGCTAAAGAAGATACATATGGCAAGTTTTCCTAGCAAAATGAAATCTTGACAAAGACTAGAAAATATTTATCTTAGGGATTGAATTTTGATAATTTTTTAGAATTTTAATTAAAAAATGAGATTTTTGATAATTATTTTATCAGAAAATGTAAACTTTAATTAATTCAAAAGGTTTATTAACATCAAAGGAATGCCTATGGAGTTCTGCATTCAATCCAGTTCACAGATCTTGAAACTAAATAAAACATAAGCTTTAAGACGCACTTATTTAGAGACAGACACCAGCTCATGGAGGGAGTCAGTAAGGGTGGCCTCCTGAGTCCTACTTTGATTTATATAATTTATTAAATACAATTTTATAGGTTGTATATGCTGATTTATTAATATACAAAGTTTAAAGAAAAAACATGCATGGGCACAAATGAAAGACCCCCTTTAAAGGCTATAAAATCCAATTTAAAGTGATCGAAATCTTTAACTCGTGGTCATTTCATATGGAATTTATGAAACTCGCCAAAGGATTGTATCATAAATTTCATATGCAATGACCACTCGTGTAAGATCCTCTATTAACTGTTCGTTTGACGTGCAATTTGATTTGATTTCAGAGATGAACAATGGCATGTTTTATAAAAATTGACCATGTTGGTAGGTACGAGTGCTGACTCATAAATACATACCGGTGTTCACTCACCGGTTAATAATGTTCCTAAATATAGTAAATACAGGGTTAGTGTCTTTAATAATAAACAAGAGGGCCAAATGACCCTATATCGCTCACCTGTGTACCAGAAAATCATTAATGATGTTTTAAGAATGCCCATCGGGGCTTGAAGAAATAGACTGGGCTACATGGTGCTTCTAAGCAGAGCTGGAACCGACCACACATGAGTACTGGTAAACAGGTTCTAAGCCTGCCCAGGAAAAGTGGTGCCAGTTGGACCATCAATGCATTATGACCCTATTGGTTTCATTGGGTGGAAAGGGCTTAAGATATAGTTTCATCTCCATGTCGGGCAAAAGTCCCACAAAACTGGAAGCAACGTCTCAAAAATGACCTACATTGTACTGACAGGGATGTTAAACCTCAAATCATTAACAAGGGCAGGTAACTCCAAAGATGTTTGCTCATGCAGCCGAAATTCGAACTCTATGTAGACTGTATGCCCCTCCTGGTTATCTGCAAGTTTGATGAAGATCAGATCAGAAATGGCGGAGAAAAAGTGGAGACGTCGTTTTCCCCAGTATAAGTCTATGGAACCTTTTTGTTTCCATGGCAACCACAGTTCTGATCAAAACTGGTCCAAAACCTAATGCAGTCAATCCCCTAACCCAGTGATGCTGCACATAAAATTTGATTGGGATTGGCCAGCTAGTCACTTAGATATTCAAGTTCAAATGTGTGGACGACGGAAGGAGCTTTTATGCGTTCTCGTTTACTGAAAGTTTCAAAAAGATCAGATTAGAAATGGCTGAGAAAAAGGTGGAGACACTATTTTCACTAGTATTTATGCTCAAGGGCAGGTAATTTAAAAGCCTTTTGTCTCATGCGGCCCAAATTCGAACTAAACATAGACTGTAAGCTCATTCTGGTTATCTGGAAGTTTGATGAAGGTCAGGTTAGAAATAGCCAAGCAAAGTTGGAGACATCGTTTTCCCATTGTAAGTCTATGGAAAAAATTTTCACCCTCAAGGGGATGTAACTGGAAATCCAGTGGTCAGATTCAAGCCAAAATCGAGCTCATTAGAGATTTTATGCTAATCCTCGTTTACCAAAAGTAACAAAAAGATCAGATCAAAAACAGTTGCGGAAAGCTGGATACACCATCCTTCCCTATTATTTATGCTCAAGGGCAGGTAACTAAGAAGTCAGTTGACCCAAATACAATATCAACATAGACTGTATGCCACTCCTGGTTATCTGCAAGTTTAATGAAGATCTGATTTGAAATGGTCGAGGAAAGCTAGAGACGTCGTTTTCTTATTGCAAGTCTATAGGAAAATCGTTCACACTCAAGGAGATGTGACTGGCAACCCACTGGTCAGATTAAAGTCGACTTCGAACTCGCTCGAGATTTTATGCTTGTCCTTTTCACCAAAAGCTACAAAATGATCCAATCAAAAACGGCTGAGAAAAGCTGGAGACACCATTTTTCACTTACATTTATGCTCAAGGGCAGGTAACTCAGAAGTTGTTTGTCCCGTGCAGCCCAAATTTGAACTCAACGTAGACTTAATGGCGGAGAAAACGTAGATACGTCGTTTTCCCCATTATAAGTCTGTGGGAAAAAAATTTTCACGCTCAAGGGGATGTTACTGCAAAAACTGCTCGTCAGATTCAAGCCAAATTCGAACTCGTCCAAGATTTTATGCTTGTTCTCGTTTACGAAAAGCTACAAAAAGATCAGATCATATACGTTTGAGATAGCTGGAGACACAATTTTTCACTTATATTTATGCTCAAGGACAGGTAACTCCAAAGCTGTTTGTTCCATCCATCCCAATTATGAACTCGACGTAGACTGTAAGCCCCTCCTGGTTATCTGCAATCGGATCAGAAATGGCTGAGAAAAAGTGGAGACGCCGTTTTCCCCATTATAAGTCTATGGGAAAATTGTTCACGCTCAATGGGATGAAACTTGAAAACCGTTGGTCACATTCAAACCGAATTCGAACTCGTCCTAGATTTAATGCTTGTCCTCGTTTATGAAAAGTTACAAAAAGATCAGATCATAAACGGCTGAGAAAAGCTGGAGACACCATTTTTCACTTATATTTATGCTCAAGAGCAGGTAACTCCAAAGCTGTTTGTCCCGTGCAGCCCAAACTCGAACTCGACTGTAAGCCCCTCCTGGTTATCTGCAAGTTTGATAAAGTTCAGATCAGAAATGGCCGACAAAAAGTGGAGACGTCGTTTTTCCCCATTGTAAGTCTATGGAACCTTTTTGTTTCCATGGCAACCACAGTTCTGATCAAAAATGGTCCAAAACCTAATGCAGTCACCCCCCAACCCAGTAATGCTGCACATAAAATTTGATTGGGATTGGCCAGCTAGTCACTTCGATATTCAAGTTCAAAGGTGTGGACGACGGACGGACGACGGACAGATGACGGACGGACGATGGATGCCTACCTATACTATAAGCTCACCTTGTGAGCCTTCGGCTCAGGTGAGCTAAAAAGATCAGATCATAAGCGGCTGAGAAAAGCTGGAGACACCATGTTCACTTATATTTATGCCCAAAAGTGGGTAACTCCAAACCTGTTTTAGTGTTTCCCGCAGACTGAAATTAGGGCAGGGTGCTACTCCAAAAAAGGGCATTTTTGCAAAGCGGCACTGCATATCATAAGGGCACACCTTACACAGACTCTTGACAAAGAGGGCAAGGCAGGGGTCTTGCACCCCTTTCAGGGAATGGGTATGGGGCCTTTAGAATTGGGAAAATTATCGACATTTTGACTGAAATTTGGAAAATGTACTACAAACACTGAAAGGTTTTCTTTAATGGCATTGTTATTTGAAGAGCAGGCCTTATAATTATGCCGGAGAGTAGACTGTGGAATAAACAACAGGGATAAACCTTAACCAGCCACTGGGCCCAAACTCTCAAATGTTTGGGATCCGGATCAATATTCAAGGGCCCGTAAATGGTTAGGTAAAATAATTATACTTGAAAGACACTTCCTGACGGTGACTGCAGTAAGAATTTTATCCAAAAAATTTAAACTAGGGTAATTCTACTATGAATACAAAACATGCGGTAACTATGAATATCATTCTTCATGTGGAGCATGATAGCTCTGTGGTTAGTGCACTTGCCTCTGATGCTAGAGGACCCGGGTTCAATCCCCGGCAGCGTTGATCAAATTTCGGTGTCCGTACACATGCTTCAGTGGCTTCATTTGCAGGGATGAATGTCAAGTGCACCGTCCTTCGTATCGGGACGTTAAATGGAGGCCATCTGTGCAGGGAGACCCATCCCTGTGCAGGGAGACCCACCCCTGTGCAGGGAGACCCATCCCTGTGCAGGTTAAAGAACCCTACCGTAATCACATGACTCCTGTGTAGGCTTTCATCCTGCAAAACTGGAGTGTATGTACATAACATGCCCCTTCTGTGTCCCCTCCTAGGGTTAAAGCGAAATCGGTAGATAGAGATACATAGAAGTATCTGGGCCTCCTTACTTTCATTCAGGTTCATACAAGACAAAAAACACAGAACACAATCGATTATTACACAGAATGATTGTAGTTTTAATTTTTTTTGTCCATTTTGCCCTTCATCTAAACGTTATGACATTTTTGGTGACTGCTACCTTAATAAAAGGGTAGTGGCGGACCTGAAGGAGGACACACATTTCAGTGCATTTGGCGACTTTGTTCTGAAGCAAAACTTTAATACTTTTCTTCAAATTGTAAAAAAATCATCATTTATTTTATTTGTAACAAAATATCTGGCTAAAAAAACTAGAGTGAGCATATTTGGGTCCTCAAAATCCGTAATGAAGTGGGTGGGGTACATACGTAAAAACTACATCGTAGAATGAATGGTAAAACTTAATAGCATTTCTAAAACTGTACACCATGCATTTATTGAGAGAGTTTTGGAAGAAATGCAACATTTTTTGGACAAAGTGTGCTTGGCCAGATTGGAAATCCGTCTTCCGGATTGGATACTTTATGGCATTTGGAATGGGGCCGAATTTCGGCCCTAAATTTGGGTGATCGAGACCTCTTGTCAACAAATGCGGTCATTAATAAATTTCCTGGTTATTGCCATTTGTATAGGCGAATAAAACGGGAACCAAACTATACACTCGACTGAACACAACACAGGTATTTTACATCGTGTGTATTTATTGCGATTGTCGCGTGTCGGTAATTACGAATGACTGTCCCGTGATTATTGGATAAACGGTGAAAAGATAAGGTCTTTTGCAGGTCACATTTAATTGGCGTAAAGGGCAATGCGGGGCGCAAAAGGGGTCAAAATTTCAAATTTTAGGGCAAGAGGGCGGGAATTTAGGGCACCGGGGCGCTGCGCCCCGCTGTTCCGCTTTAGGGCAATCACTATGTTTGTCCCGAGCATCCCAAATTCGAACTCAACATAGACTATAAGCCCCTACTGGTTATTTGCAAGTTTGATGAAGATCGGATCAGAAATGGCTGAGAAAAAGTGGAGACGTCGTTTTCCCCATTATAAGTCTATGGGAAAAATTTTCACGCTCAAGGGGATGTAACTGGAAAACCGCTGGTGAGATTCAAACCAAATTTGAACTCGTCTGAGATTTTATGGTTGTCCTTGTTTATTAAATGTTACAAAAAGATCAGATCATAAACGGCTTAGAAAAGCTGGAGACACCATTTTTACTTATATTTATGCTCAAGGGCAGGTAACTCCAAACTTGTCTGTCCCGTGCATCCCTAATTCGAGCTCGACGTAGACTGTTAGCCCCTCCTAGTTATTTGCAAGTTTGAAAAAGATCGGATCAGAAATGGCCGAGAAAAAGTGGAGACGTCGTTTTCTCAATTATAAATCTATGGAACCTTTTTGTTTCCATGGCAACCAGTAGTCCAATCTGATCAGCCCCAAAACCTTATGGAGCCTTTCCCCCCTACCTGATGATGCTTCTCATGAAATTTGATCAAGATTGGCCATGGGGTATTATAGATATACGTATTTGATAATATCTTGTGCGAACAAGATAATTATCTTGTGCCCACAAGATAATATGTTTTGCGAACAAGATAATATCTTGTCCGCACAAGATAATATCTTGTTCGCACCACTTCCCAAGATCTATGTTGTGCAAACAAGATAATATGTTGTGCAAACAAGATAATATCTTGTGCACACAAGATATTAAGATGTGAGAATAAGATATTATCTTGTGCGCACAAGATACTATGTTGTCCGCACAAGATAAATTATGTTGTCCCTACAAGATAATATCTTGTGTGCACAACATATTAACTTGTCCACATTAGATAATATCTTGTTCGCACAACTTAATATCTTGTTCGCACAACATATGTAAAATAAATCCATGTCCCTTCCCGGGGTCCGTAGTTATTGGAAAAAGATGACATTATGGCATTGTGGACTCATGAAAAAATTGAGATCATATTACGTTAACATATGATACAATATATTAAAAATGCGGTCATTTTAATCTCAAGGACTAGTGGTTTTCATGTGAAAATCTTCGATACCGTACTCATTTCTAGTTCAAATATATAGAGGATCTTACACGAGTGGTCATTTCATATGAAATTTATTAAACGAGCCTTCGGCGAGTTTCATAAATTTTATATGAAATGATCACGAGTGTAAGATTCTCTTTATCATATGACTACTTTAAATTTAATTTTATCGCCTTTTAATTTGACAATTTTTCTACGAAAAATGCATTGTTGATATGGACGTCGTCATGACGTTAGATAATCCCGCCAAAGTGTTATTACACGTGTGGTCATATGATTTTTATTACACGACGTTATCCACTGCTTATCAACGACGTCATATGATAAACACTGTTTTTGCTCGTTAGATTCAAGGCGGTTCTATCGATTACCTACAATTAGATTTGAGCAATCATACCGAACAAAGCCTCGCATTTTATCCCTTTTCCTCAACTCGTTTAATAAAATTGAATTGATTAATCTCGTTGAGAAAAAGGGATAAAATGCTCGGCAAAGCCTCGCATTTTATCCCTTTTCCTCAACTCGTTTAATAAATTCAATAATACATGAACACTCATGTAAGATTCTCTATAAAGAGGGGTTTAGAGGAGTCTTCAGTTCATGGATATGTTAACCAGATGAGTATTCAATTTCGAGCCATTGAGATTTTATTGCAAATTTATTTACCTTTTACACTCTATAGACGCAGACGCCAGAAGCTACCATCTTTACCGGTCTACATACCACCAGCAGAGGCAAAGCCAAGTCTGGCAAAAGCCACCATCTGCACCCTTTTCTTTGCAATCGTCAGTACAAGCTTCAGTTACCACTGGCGAATCGTTGGGGCCCATGTCTGGACAGAGATCTGTTCGTAATAAATACATCGTTGTTAAGACACGCCTATTCAATATATTGAAACATTTGCGCCCTAAAGACATAAACATAATCAAACTAAAAATTTTGATATTTCATTTCGTACAAATTACCCTTTAGAAACGCCTCGCTGAGGTAGTGCTGACCGATGCCTACAAGTTGTCTTTACGTCACCTTAAACTAGGTTTTCAAGAATTTCATGGGAACTTTGTTTTGACTCCAGCTGATAAGACCGCTAACAATGTGGTCGTTGTTTGACGGCTTCACTATGTTAACACTCTTCAGCAAGAACTTGGTGGTACTAAGGCCTGCGAACTTCAGCCTTTAGCTGTAGAGAGGGTTTTAGTTGATTACCACATTTGTCATTCAGCCACTAACATTGCTGTGTGTGTTACAGAAGGCCAAGACAAGCTTCCTACGCTATATTGGTTACCTAAACTTCACAAAAGACCGTACAAAACACGTTTTATTGCAAATTCAAGCTCTTGTACCACCACTGAACACTCCTAATTATTAACTTCATGTTTTACTGCCATCAAAAACATGTCATAAAATATTGCGAAAAAGTCTTCGAGAGATCAGGTAGAAATCTGTTTTGGTCTATAAAAAGATCTAAAGAAGTTTTATATAAATTGAATTACAGACGTTTTCGTGCTTCAAGTCTGTCCACGTATGATTTTTCCACCCTTTAATCTACACTTCCTCATATTCTTATTAAACAAAAACTTAATGATTTAATTGAATGGACATTACATAGGGAAGACTCCCTCTATCTTGCATGTAATGTAAGAAATGCCTTTTTCACTTCTGAAGGGCATAAAAATTATACTTTATGGTCATGTCAGAAAGTGTGTGAAAGTATGTGCTTCAAGTCTGTCCACGTATGATTTTTCAACCCTTTAAACTACACTTCCTCATATTCTTATTAAACAAAAACTTTATGATTTAATTGAATGGACATTACATAGGGAGGACTCCCTCTATCTTGCATGTAATGTAAGAAATGCCTTTTTCACTTCTGAAGGGCATAAAAATTATACTTTATGGTCATGTCAGAAAGTGTGTGAAGTGCTCGCCTTTCTACTTGACAATATTTACATAAGATTCGGTACTAAGTTATTCAGTAAAATTGTGGATATTCCGATGGGTACTAATTGCGCACCACTTGTGGCTGATCTTTTTTTTTATGAGAGAGACTTCATGATGTCCCTTTCTGCTGAAATCTAGTCTAAAAACATTGAAGCTTTTAGCTCCACTTCTAGATATTTGGATGATTTAATAAAGTTTGATAATACCTATTTCGATGGTTCGATCAGTCAAATTTTGATTTTTAGATTGTAAATTTTCCTTTTTTGGATGTTGATGTTCCTCGTGCGCCATCCTATGGCGTTTATATTTCGCAAGTAATTTGATTTGCCAGAGTGTGTAGTCATGTAACTGACTTCAACACTCGTAATAAATTGTTAACGGCTAAACTTCTTAATCAGGGTTATCGGTACCATAAACTACGCAAAGCATTTACAAGATTTTGTTGACGTCATTCTGATTTAACAAGGTCTATCGGAACCAGAATTTTATAGTGACTTAGTATATACATTCAGAAAAATATATAACTGCAATGACTTCAGCACCCAATTTCGCAAAATCATTCTTCGAGATTAAAAGATTGAGCACCACATAAATGTGATACGACTGACTGCATGCATGCATGGCAGTTTACCTTATCAGGGTTAACAACTTTGCTTCCCTCTTTAAAGAACGCCGGTGGGTCAGGCCTCAGATTCTAGGACGGTTCCAGCGTAAAGGCTTATTTTGGTTGGTACCTGAAGCTCTGTCTCTGGTTAGGCCCATTGGACTCTAACTGTTGGTTTTCTTTTGCTCCAGCATTTCAGTGTTTTTTTTTGCTGTCGAGTCCTAACCGTTGCAGAGCTTTGCGTCGCGCATATGACCTACCCAGGTTAGTTAATTTTGGTGTCAGAGTTTTACGTCCAACCAACAACAAAGGTCATATGAGCCCCGCCAAGCGAATTTGTGTCTTCGAGCATTCCGTCATGACAAATTTTAACTGCGCAAGCCAGCCATTCAGAGGGGCCAGGGATATGGCTTTCTGTCTGAAGGTTCCTCTTGATTCACCGCTTGTATGAGCGAGCAGCGAAGGTTCTGGCGAGACTGCGTGGATGCGCAGGCTCGCCGGAACCTTCGCTGCTCGCATAGGCGATAAGTACCGAAATCGCTTGACGGGGCCCATATATTACACGACCTTCTAGTAAGTCACTTCATGATTGTTCAAATTATAACCCTAAGACCGAAAATGGCTGTGCAGCAGGGCGCATTTGGAGGAAAACTGTTTACATCCAGAAGGCCTAGGTTTTTGATATTTTTGTATGAAGTTTCATCTAGTGGACCTCTACCAAGGGTGTTCCGATTACTGTCATTGGGTCAAACTTTGCCCCGGGGTAGAGCCCACTGGGTGCATCGACGTATATAGGGATAAACCGTTAAAATATTCTTGTCTGAGACCAGAAGACCCAGGCCTTTGATAAGACTGTTCAAATTATACCTCTGCAGCTAAACAATGGCTCCGCCCAGGGTTCAACATCTTTAACTCAGATCAATATAGGAAAAACCTTTAAAAAATATTCTTGTATGAAACCGGAAGGCCCCGGTCTTTGTTTCTGGTATGTCGCTTCATTTTAGCTGACCTCTGCAAAGATTATTCAAATTATACCCATGGGATCAAAACCTTTATACACAGTCTTCAACAACGCTCATATATTGAGGGGTGTCTTCAACAATCAACACTGTGAAGCTCAGATATTGAGAGAAGTTCATTTAATTTGTAGAACTCGGTATTTTTCTATACAATTCAAGATATCTATTTTTTTTTTTCATTTTTGTGCTGTGTTAACCTTTGTCAGCTTAATGATAACAGCCGTTCAAACAACACATACAAATTAGAAACCTAAACCGATAGGCAAAAATGGATACTCAGGATATTGAGTTCAGAACAGTCATCAAGTTCCTCACTGAGGAGGGCGCAAAGGCCAAAGATATCCATCTGCGCATGGCTGATGTGTATGGTGATAGTTGCCCAAAGTATTCCACAGTGGAAAAAGGGTCAGAAGAATTTAAACGTGGGCGAGTCTCCTTAGGAGATGACCCATGGCCAGGTCGCCCTGCTGATGCCATCAGCCAGGAGATGGTCGACCGTGTTGAGAGACTTGTTCTTGACAATAGCCAAATCAAAGTTGCCGAACCTGCTTCAGAATGTGGTATTACTAATGGAATGGAAGTGTTTACACTATAATCCATGAAAATTCAGGCATGTCAAAAGTATCTTCCGGATGTGCCAGAAAATTGAGCATAAAGGGATGAGTCAAGTCAAGAACTTTAGGAAGTATACAATGCCAATCCAGTAGACTTTCGCACTCGTCTTGAAACAGGAGATGAAACTCGGCTTCAACACTGGGAACCAGATACTAAACACGAGTCCATTCAATGGAAGTGCCCTGGCTCCCCACTCCCACCTAAGAAATTTAGTACCCAACTATCAGCTGGCAAAGAAATGGCCCCGGTACCAGCCTGCTGATACTTCATTTACAGGAGAATACTATGTCAATGTCATTATAGAGGATCTTACATGAGTGTTCATGTATTGTTGAATTTATTAAACGAGTTGAGGAAAAGGGATAAAATGCGAGGCTTTGCCGAGCATTTTATCCCTTTTCCTCAACGAGTTTAATAAATTCAATAATACATGGAAAGCCTCGCATTTTATCCCTTTCCTCAACGAATTTAATAAATTCAGTAATACATGGGCACGAATGCAAGATTCTATTAATCATATGACATTTAAAACGCATTTTATTCACGATTGTTAACAAAAATGTCAATATTCCGCCGTTAGTAAACGCGACGTCGTTAAGGACGCTGTACATTTAACGTTACGGGACGTATCTAGCTTATTTGCTTATTTAATCCACTAGTGGATTATTGTAAATATTACATGGCGTTATTACACTTACAGACACGACGTCATATGATAAAAACAGTTAAGGCTTGCTATTAAAGAACAAGAGGGTCATGGTGGCCCTGGATCGCTCTCCTGATCCATAGGGTATAAAGTTGGTCCCTGGGAGAGCCCATATTGTCCCCGGGCAATTTTCTGACTAATCTTGGTAGTGACGTAAAAGGTGTAGCTTCATACCAAATATCAAAGACCGGAGCCTTCTGGTTTCAGACGAGAAATTTTTAAAGGTTTTCTTTGTATAAGTCTACATGAAACTTGGGGTCCCGGTGGCTGACCATTTTTGGCCCCAGAGCTATAAATTGAACAATCTTGGTAGAAATCCACAAGACGAAGCTTTATACCAAATATCAAAGACCTTGGCCTTCTGGTTTCAGACAAGAAAATTTTCAATGGTTTTCCCTATATAAGTCTATATGTAAAACAAGTAGGCACTGGGGTGGGCCCATTTTTGGCCGCAGGACTACAATTTGAACAATCTTGGCAGAGGTATTTCAGACAAAGCTTCATACCAAATATCCAAGACCTGAGCCTTCTGATTTCAGAAAAGAAGATTTTAAAGGTTTTCCCCTTATAAGTCTACATGTATGTAAAACCAATGGGTATTAACAGAGCCATTTTTGGCCCCAGGGCTATAATTTGATCAATCTTGGCCGAGGTCCACTAGAAAAGCATCATACCAAATATCAAAGAACTGAGCCTTCTTGTTTCAGACAAGAAGATTTATAAAGATTTTCCCCATATAGCCAATGTAAAACCAAAGGGGCCCCATGGCATGGGCATTTTTGACCCTAGGGCTATAATTTGAACGATCTTGAAAGAGGTTCTTTAGTTGAAGCTTCACACCAAATATCAAAGACCTGGACATTGCGGTTTCAGAGAAGACGATTTTCCCAACATAAGTTTCTGTAAAACCAAAGGGCCTAAGGGCAGTAGTATTTTGGCCATATGGCTATAATTTGAACAATTTTGGTAGAGGTCCACTAGATGAAGCGTCACCCCAAATATCAAAGATCTAGGCCTTGCGGTTTCAGAGTAGAAGAATTTTTTAAAAATTCCTAATATAAGTGTATGTAAAACAAAGGGCCCCGGGCGGGGGCATTATTGACCCAAGGGCTATAATTTGAACAACCATGATAGAGGTCCACTAGATGAAGCTTCACACCAAATATCAAAGACCTGAGCCTTGCGGTTTCAGAGAAGAAGATTTGTTTTTAAATTTCCCAATATAAGTCAATGTAAAACCGAAGGGCCCAAGGTCGGGGGCATTTTTGGCCCAAGGGATATGATTTGAACAATCTTGGTAGAGGTTCACTAGATGTAGCTATGCACAAATTATCAAAAACCTGGGCCATGCGGTTTCGGAGAAGAAGATTTTTAAATATTCCCCTGTATAAGCCAATGTAAAACCAAAGGGCCCGCAGGTGGGGGCATTTTCGCACTAGGTCCATAATTTGACTAATCTTGATAGAGGACCACTAGATGAAGCGTCACACCAAATATCAAAGATCTGGATCGACCTTGCGGTTTCAGAGAAGAAGATTTTTAAAGATTTTGCCTATATAAGTCTATGTAAAACCAAAGGGTCCCGGGCGGGGGCATTTTTGGCCCCAGGACTATAATTTGAACAATCTTGGTAGTGATTCTCTAGATGAAGCTTCATACCAAATATTAAAGACCCTGTCCTTGTGGTTTCAGAAGAAAATTTTTAAACATTTTCCCTATATAAATATGTTCTAAAAAGGGTTATCCCCCGGAAGCAAGGAAAACACCACAGAACTTGAAAATATGGAGTCTGCATGTTTTTTGGGCTAGACTAGCCAGCCTCGGCCTACCAGTCCTCATCAGTGACCCTCAAATATTCTCAGTGACCCTCAAATAAGCCTATGAAAAACCGAAGGGCCCCGGGGAGGGGGGTATTTTGGCCCTGGGGCTATAATTTGAATAATCTTGATATAGGTTCATTATATGGCGCTTCACACCAAATATCAAAGTCCTTGCAGTTTCAGAGAAGAAGATGTTTAAAGATTTTCTCTATTTAAGCCTATGTAAAACAAAAGGCCCCCGGGGCAGGGGCAGTTTTGGTCCCAAGGCTATTTTTTTAACAATCCTGATACAGGTCCACTAGATGACGCTTCATACCTGTTATCAAAGACCTGGGCCATGCGGTTTTAGAGAAGAAGATTTATTAAGTTTTCAGTAAAAAAAATCCATTTTTAGCTCCTGTGACCTAGATGTGCAATTGACCGGAACCATTTGAAAAACTAGTAACTGTCCTTTTGGGAAAGTAACTGTCTTTTTGGCTTTCCGCTATTGATGTTTCCATTAGGGTCTGTTGTTTTAGGTTTGTGTTTCCTTCCCTTTGGTGTCTCTGATGGGAGCTGTTGGTTAATCATATCGATTCCTTTTCATTGCCTCCACTTCTATTTTGAAAAGGGACCACCTAAGGATCATTCATGTGAAGTTTGATCTTAATCCGATCAGCGGTTTAGGAGAAGATGTCGTTTCAAGAAAAAGTTTACACACGCACGGACGCACTCACGCACGCACGTCGGACGACGGACAAGAAGTGATCCCAAAAGCTCACCTCGACACTACGTGACTGGTGAGCTAAAACGAAGGGGAAAGTTAGCTGCTGATGTCCTTCTTTTGCATGATAATGCCCCTGTGCACAAGTCCAGAGTTGAACAAGTGACTATTCCAGAGTCCAGTTCGAGCAGTTAAATCACTCGCCACACAGTCCAGACCGGGCCCCAAGTGATTATTATTTGTTTCGAAATTTGAAGTCCAACTTGCGTGGGACGAGAATTCGGACGACGTTGAACTCAAGACTGCTACAGAGGCTTGGTTTTGGGACCAAATAAACGACTTTAATTTCAAAGGCTTAGACTGCTTATTCTAACACAGCACGCCTATATAGGCAATGGAAAATTACTGTGTTTTATTCTGCAACAAATCACGACAAGAAAGAGCGTGACGAGTGACGTCATTAAAAACTGCAATTTTATGACGTCACTAGTCGATTTCAATGACGTTAGACGGTGTAACGTCATTTTCTCGCATCGAAAACGTTAGAAAAGAATATAAATGCATGTGTTTCAGTCGATAGTTTTAGCGGGATTTCTTCCAACAATGGCGAAAAGTTGAGAGATTTTGAAGGAAACAACAGCATTATTGCCGATTTTCAGCGTGTTAGAATCGAAATAGATCAGCTCTAGCCAGTGATTTGTTGGGTAATAAATCACAGTTTGTCGGTCAGTTGTAATTGACCTCCAAACTGTGATTTATTACTCAGCAAATCACAGTTAGAGCTGATCTATTTCTTAAGTAGAAAAGTGGACCAAATGCATTATAGTAAAGCGGTAATGTTGAAACCATCATCCCATCTGTGAGTTAAATCCCGTCACGAAAACACGCCTATATAATTTTGACCCCATCGAACCCCACTTTTATATAGTCAAACTGGGGTTTCCGGTGGTATACCTTATTTTTCTTATTTCTGCTCTAAAATATAGATTGTGGGTACTCGTTAGAACCGCCTCGATGAGGCGGCTCTAACGAGTGCCCACAATCTATATTTTGGGCAGAAATAAGAAAAATATCACAATTTTTCATCATGAAATTTTCATTTTTTTCGGCGATAAAGGTGGCAATGTATTTGTATAGGCGTGTTTGCGTAATGTACATTAAAGTAAAGGGTTAATGTTGAAACCATCATCCCATCTGTGAGTTAAATCCCGAGTTCCATCACGTGAACAAGTCCGTGAACTAAAGACCCCCCTAAACCCCACTTTATATAGAGAAAACTGGGGTTTAGGGGGTAAACGTTATTTTCCTTATTTCTGCTCCAAGACATAGGTTGTGGGTACTCGTTAGAACCGCCTCGATGATGCGGTTCTAACGAGTGCTCACAATCTATATTTTGGGCAGAAATAAGAAAAATATCACAATTTTTCATCATAAAATTTTCATTTTTTCGGCGATAAAGGTGGCAATGTATTTGTATAGGCGTGTTTGCGTAATCCCGAGTTCTACGAACTTATTGAACTCTCCTCGTATGTCATTACGATACCACGCCTATACAAATACATTGTGAGTTTTAAGGCCGAAAAAACAAACATTTTAAGATGAAAAAATGTGATATTTTTCTTATTTCTGCTCAAAATATAGATTGTGGGTACTCGTTAGAACCGCCTCATCGAGGCGGTTCTAACATGTACCCACAATCTATTATAAAGGCGTGTTTTCGTGATGTAAATATCTTTTCTCAGAAGAGCGATATATGACTATCATGGTCCTCTTGTTTTTTAAAAAATGTATTCACTTTACTTAATTTTTATTTATATTCATTTTTTTTTTCAAGGTAATCTTTACCTTTACATTTTTAAATAACGGGTGCCTACAATCTCTATTTTGAGCAGAAATTGTTTGTTTGTTTGATTGTGTGTATTGGAGTTCAACGGCCCAGTCAACACTTTTTAGGTAATTTTCGAGCCGGTCAGTTTACCTATCCACACTTTTCCTGGGCATGCTTATACGTAAGCGGTTATCCAGTACAGTGCACATATTTTCACTAGAAACTGACAACTGCTCTTCTTGAATCAGCGGACGAGAGAGAATAGCCGTAGAAAAGATTCCATGATCAATCGTCACGAAAGAATGTTGCTGACCCTGGCAGGTATCAAACCCGCGTCCTCGGTCCTCCTGATCGGCAGAGAGACGCGCATCCGACTGAGCTCCCGAGGCCGGCTTGAGCAGAAATAAGAAAAATGTAACAATTTTTCATCTTTACGGCGGCAAAATTTACATTGTATTTCTATAGGCGATTGTTCGCCATGTAAATAACAATTATAATAATAAATCAAGGAAACATGCCTTTATGAGCTTTGTCGTGCCAAAACATGTTTTTTTTTTCCATTTGCAAACGCGAAAAGAGGCGACCTGCACATCATTGCACATCCACCTGCACATCATTGCTGACTCATCACGTTAACAAGTCCGTGAGATAAAGACCCCCCCCCTAAACCCCACTTTATATAGAGAAAACTTGGGTTTACGGGGGTAAACATTATTTTCCTTATTTCTGCACTAAGACATAGGTTGTGGGTACTCGTTAGAACCGCCTCAAAGAGGCGGTTCTAACGAGCACCCAAAACCTAGGTTTTGAGTGACAGTAAGAAAAATATAATAAATTTTCATTTTTGAGTTATGAAAATTGCACTTTATCAGTCCCCCCCTATATATATTGCATTGCAACGCATTGACCTGATAAAGATATGCTATCTCAGGTCAAATGAGCTTTATCACGTCAACATGACATTGCACTTTTATGAATGAACCGGACCATCGAAAAAAAAAATTAAAAAAAAAATGACAAAAATGTTATTGCTACTGAGAAAAATGGAAAAATTACAAAAAAAAAAAAAAAAAACGTCAAAGGAAAAAATGGTCAGCTGATACTATCGACCGCCAGAATGCTGGGAACGCACTGAGGACCAGCAATAACCGATAGTAAATTGCTAATTTAAGAGTGTACAAGGGGAAAAACTGATCAATAGAATACCAGATTCGTATCATTTGATATCAAATAAAAATCTAAAATGAGTTCCTTTAAGAGCAATGAAAACATTCATAAGAAAGAAGATGGGCCATACTACGTAGTTTCGGCTAATAAAGCCTCATCAGTGACCCTGTAATGATCCGGCAACGAAAGCCAGAGGAAACGTACTGCAATTTTGCGAATTTCGAATAGGCAGTCGATTCAAAGACTGATATAAATCAAAATGGGGACCAAATAATTAAAACCCTGTCTAGAATATGAGTCTAAACCAATAATTTATTTCTATTTCTCAGAATATTTACGCTGATCTCAAAGGACCAAAAGTAAAATATAAACTGCACTTTGGTTGATGTACGGGGAGACGTTTTACGGCCGCCACACGGCACAACACCAGCTGCAGTGAAGGCAAATAAAAATCTAAAATGAGTTCCTTTAAGAGCAAAGAAAACATTCATAAGAAAGAAGATGGGTCATACTACGTAGTTTCGGCTAATAAAGCCTCATCAAGTTTATCAGGCTCGGCTTCGAGAATGCATGTAGTTCTCGAAGCGTTCTCGAGCGTTCTCGAAGCCTTGCCTGATAAACTTGATATCAAAAGACACTCACCTGGTATTCTCTTTATATCACACGGATGTGTTATCATGACGTAATCAGTTCAATTATAATGATTACTGCTTGAACAATTAATGCATTCTGTTTACATGTCTAACATTTCACGATTCTAACTTGTATGTATTGTTCGGCAGGTCGTTATTAGTCTTTTATCAGTTACCCCCTATATATATATTGCATTGAAACGCAATGACCTGATAAAGATATGCTATCTCAGGACAAGTGAGCTTTATCACGTCATCGTGACATTGCACTTTTATGAATGAAATGGATTACCGGAACAAAAGGCTAAAATGTTATTACTACTGGAAAAAATGGAAAATTACATAAAAAATATCAAAAAAGAAACATAACTGTCAGCTGATAGTAAATATATTGACCGATTATATTCCGCATCGGCATGTTAGGACGCACTGAGGACAATCGGTAAGTGATCGTAAATTGTCGATTTGAAGAGTTTACA
Source organism: Lucinisca nassula (assembly GCA_963580285.1). Lineage (NCBI taxonomy): Eukaryota > Metazoa > Mollusca > Bivalvia > Lucinida > Lucinidae > Lucinisca > Lucinisca nassula. The sequence goes on along the minus strand of OY757015.1, from coordinate 5,649,213 downwards.
AAGGGATAAACTGATAAATAGAATACCAGATTCGTATCATTTGATATCAAGTTTATCAGGCTTGGCTTCGAGAACGCATGTAAAATCGTTCGGCAAGCCTTGCGATTCTACAAGCGTTCTCGAAGCCTTGCCTGATAAACTTGATACAAAAGACACTCACCTGGTATTCTCTATAACTTGGCGCAAACCCGGATCCAGTTTTGCGACACGGCTCAGTTCATGCTTATATATAGGAAAAGCTTTCTATGTCCAATTTATAAAATAAACCAATAACTTACCATAAGTTTGTGCCTGAATTTCACCTGCAAAATTATTAAATGCATTGAACACATAAAGCGTCAAATTCACCCCCACTAGATGAAATTTAAAATCATCATCATCATCATCATCATCATCATCATCATCATCATCATCATGCAAGGAAAACCATGTTATCCGTCTGATTGGCATGTGATTCCAAAATCTGCACTTTAGTGCGAAACTAATCTATCTGCCTGTTTTTTTTAAATTTTACAGAAGGAAAAAAAAACAAGAGGCCCACGTCCCACTTTGCTCACTAGAGCTCAGGTGGGCACTGCCCAATGACAGGCATGTATTTTAACATGATATCATTTTAATCTACCAAATGAACCCCAATGTCCAAATGAGCACCCATGTGGACCCAGTATCTGAAACATTAGGCCTTTTATGAAGTAGAGGGGGCGGGGGCATGGACCCAATGGAGCCCTGGTTGGTATCACTAAATGCGTCTTATCATAAGGAACAAGAATATATATGGTTTAGCAGTGGGGATCTGCAAGACCTCTTAAGTGGTGAAGGGGTTGGGGCATGCCCTGTTAATCCCAGGTAAGCCCAAGATTGTTGTCCTTAAATGGGTCTAAGATGGATCAAGAATATATGGTTTAGGGGCGGGGATCTGTAAGGTTTCCGAGATATTGGGCCTTTTATTAAATGGAGGGGGTGGGGCATCCCGGGGAATCCCAGATTGATGTCACTGAATGGGTCTTATAATAAGGAACAAGAATATATATGGTTTAGGGGTGGGGATCTGAATGGTTTCCAAGATATTGGGCCTTTTATCAAGTGGTGAGGGTGCGGCATGGCCTCGGCGCATCCCTGAAGACCCCAGGTGGTGTCACTGAATGCGTCTTATCAATAAGAACAAGCATATATATGGTTTAGAGGTCGGGATCTGAATGGTTTCTGTGATATATGGCCTTTTATGAAGTGGAGGGGGTGGGGCATGGCCCCGGCACAACCAGGGAGACCCTCAGGTTGGCATAAAAGCATATGGCTGAGAGAAGTTTACTCAAAAAAATTTCTATAAAGGTTTTGTCGCAATATCTGCAATGACTTGGCAGTAAATGCCATTTTTCAATTTTCCCCCTTATACGTCTATGGAAACTCTAAGTTGCCATAACAACCAAACTAATGAGCCGTTTTCATAAAAAACACAAACTTTCACTCCCCAGCCCAAGGATGCTACAGATACAATTTGGGCCCAATCGGCCCAGTGGCTTCAGAGGAGAAGATGTTTAAAAGTGTTGACGCAGACGACGCAGACGACGAAGCAGACGACGACGGCGACGGACAACTGCCTATCCTATAAGCTCCCCCGGAGCCTTCGGCTCTGGTGAGCTAAAAATGAGCAGTAGGCATTGATTCATATGGCAGATAGAAGATTGCCTAAGGATCATTTCTATTAAAGTTTTGTCAAAATATCTGCAGAGGTTTGGCAGTAAATGCCATTTTTCAATTTTCCCCATTATAAGTCTATGGAAATTATAAGTTGCCATAGCAACCAAACTTATAAGCCGATTTTCATAAAAAACACAAACTTTCAAACCCCCAAGCCAAGAATGCTACAGATAAAATTTGGGCCCAGTCGGCCCAGTGGCTTCAGAGGAGATGTCGTTTGAAAGTGTTGACGCAGACGCCGCAGACGACGACGGATAACTGCCTATCCTATAAGCTCCTCCGGAGCCTTCGGCTCTGGTGAGCTAAAAACTCAAAACCTGTAAAGGCATATATGGTGAATATTTCCATAAACTCTCAGCCTCATAGAGCATACGGTTTCTGAGGAAATGATTTTTGAAAGTATTTTTTTTCCATTTTTTTTCATTTTGGTTTCCCTGGCAACGAATAGAAATGAGCAGTAGGCCTAAAATCATATGGCAGATAGTAGATTGCCTAAGGAACACTTCTATGAAAGTTTAGTCAAAATATCTGTAAATGCTTGGCAGTTAAGGCCATTTTTCAATTTTCCCCATTATAAGTCTATGGAAAATCTAAGTTGCCATAGCAACCAAACTTAAGAGACAATCATAAAAAACATGAAACTTGTAAAGGCAAATATGGTGAATATTTCCATAAACTCTCAGCCTCACAGAGCATACGGTTTCTGAGGAGATGATTTTTAAAGTTTTTTTTTTTTTTTTTTCTTCTTTTTTTTCTCATTTTGGTTTCCATGGCAACCGGCCAAAATAAGCAATCAGCCTAAAATCATATTGCAGATGGAAGATTGCTTAAGAAACATTTCTATGAAAGTTGTGTCAAAATATCTGCAAAGGCTTGTCAGTTAATGCCATTTTTCTATTTTCCCCATTATAAGTCTATGGAAAGTCTAAGCTGCCATTGCAACCAACCTCAAGAGCCGAATTCCACAAAAACACAAAACCTGTAAAGGCAAATATGGTGAATATTTTCATAAAGTCTCTGCCTCCTAGAGCATATGGTTTCTGAGGAGATGATTTTTTAAGTATTTTTTTCTATTTTTTTTTTTTTCATTTTAGTTTCCATGGCAACCAATGAAATGAGCACAAAATTTCAATCCCCCAGCCCAAGAATGCTACAGATAAAATTTGGGCCCCATCGGCCCAGTGACTTCAGAAGAAAGTTTGAAAGTGTTGACGCAGACGACGCAGACGACGCGGATGCAGACGACACAGACGCCGCAGACGACGACGGACAACTGCCTATCCTATAAGCTCCCCCGGAGCCTTCGGCTCTGGTGAGCTAAAAAACTGAAATACTTTACTGCTTGACTACTATTACAATTCTGAAAGAATTTTTGAGTTGAAAATGTGTATTGTAAAAATTGTGGGCAGTTTTTACAGAAAATATCTGAAAAATGAAGGAAACCGGAAGGAACATTCGATTTTATTTTTAATATGTTGTGCGAACAAGCTATTAAGTTGTGCGAACAAGATATTATCTTGTGCGAACAAGATAATATGTTGTACGCACAAGATATTATGTTCTCTGCACAAGATCTACCACTGAAAACCCCATTTTACAATACAAAACGGGGGTTCAAGGATTGATGTTTTTTCGTGATTGAAAAGTTATGCTTTCACGGAAAGCTCGTTTGGGGAGAAAAAATATAAATTGGCCGATCCTTTATTCCGATTATATTTCATTACGCATATTTACCTGTCATTACCACCAATACAACAGCCAACAGAAGAGCAGCGTGGACAAGTCTCCGAGCCATGGCGAATTCCTTAAATATATAAGCAAATTCAGTGTTTTTTTTTGTTTTAAATAATTTGGCTTCGTTCGGTTTGGCGTTAAATGACCCACTCAACAGTATTAAGATCATGCTCATCTAACCGATTCTCCCTGGGCATACTTATACAAATGCAGTTAACCAGTATAACGCAGGGCCACCGCTGCTGGGAGAAATAGATTGGACTGCCTTGAAACCGACCGCACATTGGTACTTGTAAACCCCTAAGAAGGTATTAACCTGTTCAGGACAAGTGGTGCGAATCGGACCACATATGCATATATGGGCGTAGGGCTTGAAACGTCATGTTATCGCTATTCCGGTAAAAGTACCAATGTACTAAATTATTGCAACAAATTATTGCAACAAATTCATGAGCTGAATGACAAACAATGAAGATCCTTATCAGATGGCTTCTTCAGAAGCCATCTGATCTGGATCTTCATTGTTTGAAAGATAAGGCATATCCGAGCTCAGCAGGACAAGGGTTAAGACCTTACTTTCTGTTTCGTTACGATTTGCTTAAAAATTGAGTGCATAAACTGGAGTAAGACTGGCGTAAGTCTTGCGTATAGCCGTTGGTCGACTTCACCTGGGGCCAATGGCTATCTTTGGCAACTTTGATTATTGTTCCATTTTCCTAAATCACGCAGAAGAATTTTGAAAATGAAACTTTGAGACTGTTGGTCCTGTATAAGTAAAATGCTGAGATATTAAACTCAAAATTTAGTAATGAGTGGGAGGCAATGCAATGCGCTGTAAATTATATTGGAAACTGAACATACATGTGGCGATGCATAAGTCCTTTGAGAGCTCAAACAACCCGTCTGATAATACTGCATTCAGTTGATCTATTAATACGGACATGAA